>QEPC01002503.1:4655-31784 GCA_003113815.1 Sphenodon punctatus
TTTTTTTTACCACGAGCCTTTTGCAGTTGCACTTTTTGGGTTTGTCTTGTGATTTTCTCACATGTGTACTTTCTTGGGTTCTGTAGTTTTGAAGTGGGTTCAACTTTGCCAAGGTGTGCCCAGCCGGGACACCGGGCTGATACTTTCTGGTTAATTAATGGTGTATGGGGAGAGGGCGTGTCTTGCATAGGGAGGCATAGAACAAGGGAGGCATATGTTTTGTTTTTGGGGGGGAGTACATGTCTGGTTTCTTGTAGTTATGCCTACTGGCTGGTGGCACGCATTGGTGGGAGTTTTCTTCCTTTTCAGGCCAGCTTGGGCGCTTAGTGTTTCCAAGTTTCTGAGTTGCAAGGATTTCTGAGGTCCGGAACTCTTTGTTTCAATTTTTGAGTCCTCGGAAAACATTCAGAGTGACAGCCGAAGACTCAGTTCTGGTAGTTGAAATCTTGGATATCCTTGCAAGTATTTGAAACATATATTTGGTGCAGTCCCCGTATATCCACCTTAAAATAGTCCCAAACTTCTGAGACAGAAAACACAAGCCCCCTCCTCACCCATAAAAATTTGGCACTTAAATCAGAATAGAAATCAGAAAACAAAATTTGTCATCTATGTCCATCCATAGAGTACACCTTGGAGTAATGTTCTGAAAATACACAGCTATGGACTGAGGTACCCATATTTACAGTATTTTACATTTTCCCCATTGCCATTTTGCCCATAGCTTGCTATCTGCATAATAATCCATGCTAAAGGTGTGCACCAGGGACCCATTTCATTTTCCATTTTTATCATTCATATATATATATATATGTGTGTGTGTGTGTGTGTGTGTGTATGTTTGTTTGTGTGTATGTGTATGTGTATATATACGTGTGTGTGTGTGTGTATGTGTATATATATATACATACTGTTATCAAGAATTTTTGTTGTTTTTGTTTTTAAGTTTCCATTTTGTTTTCCATTGTACCAGTCATTGGCTGTATCAATAAAGTTTCTACTACTTCTACTACTACTCCATTGGTTTAAATGAGAAATTGATTTATGTCTCTAACTTCATTTTTGATCGAATATGCATGAAATATAGGAAGATTGTGCCCATCACAAAATGGCCATTCCTGCCACATGTCATAGGGATTGGGTAAAGGATTCAGATTTTATGAGCAATTTAACTCTTGTGCACACATTTAAGGTTTGTGCACACATTTCCATCTTTTCTTTCCATTCAATTTGAATGGAATTTGGAATTCCTGTACCCCTCTATGATTGGGATATCCCTGCCAAATTTTGTTAAGATTGAATAAAGGGTGCTTATTTGATAAGCAATTTAATGATTTCATGCTTTGCACACACCTTCTTTGTTTTCCATCCAATTTGGATGAACGTAGGACTAATGATTCCACTCACTGAATAGAACATCCCTGCCAAATGTCTAAAAGATTGGATAAAGGGTCCCAATTTTATAAGCAATGTACATTTCATGATTTTAACAGAAGTTGCAAATTTCTTTTATATCACTCTCAGGTGTTGCCTCTGTAGAGGTTTGATCACGGACCCTTTTCACACAGACAGTCTAACACAGATAAAATAGGTGTTACATTTTATTATACATGCTGCAGGGCTACAGGTGTGCTCTATAGGTGCCCTGCAACACGTATAATAAAATGTAACACCCATTTTATCAGTGTTAGACTGTCTGTGTGAAAAGCGTCATAGAGGTTTTATTACATGCAGAGATATTCTCTTTGGAACATTATCAGAGAGGGTGAAGAAGACAGGAGGATCTGGGAAGAGTAGAGGGGGAGAAAGTGCCAGAGGTACTGGCATAGGCTTCAGTGATTGGCACCCCAAAGTCTCTTGGGGCATATATGGGGGAGAGTAGATGCATATGAGCACTTGCAGTGAGGCTGGGGATTGCAGCACACACAATCACACACAGAGCACTGAGTCAGTCTACGCAACACACAACATCTACCCATGGTGTGGGCTGTGCAGCTTGGCAAAGGTTCACTTGTACTTCAAAATGCTTCAACCTACTGGTCGACCTTATTTATTGAACTGGTTAGCTAAAACATTATAAGAAATATATTAAATCTATGAAATTTAAATGCATTTATGAAATATAGGTTTTGAAAACTTCCTCTACATTTTGAAAGAATTGTTCAAATGTGAATAGGGCAAAATATTGTGTTCATCTGATCGGTACATAGTAGAAATCTATTTGAAAAATTCACACACACCCCTCTACCGCCACCCCTCACATGCTATAGAAGCAATAGTTTTCATCTGTGAAACACCAGTTACATAAAGAAACATCGAGCCTCTGCTTGAATGAAAGATTAAACTTAAAAATTTCTAATTAAGCCCCAGGTCTACAAGATTTGGTGGAAATAAGAGGAAAGTGTCTTTTAACTAGTTCTAAAAGAGGCTTTGAGCTACCGGAGAGAACTCTGAGAATAGGATAATGAGCTCTCTCTATCTGAATAGGCACTTTTATAAATAAACTTTTCAGGTTTTGAAGAATATTTTCCCGGCAGCTTTAATGTTGAATAATTTTAACAAACACTCTGATTTTGAACTAGAGGCAGATTTGCCAGAAACCTGTTGACAAGAGTATGGGAAGAGATCAAAAGTGAGTTCCTTAAGCTAAAAAATAGTAATTAATACTAATAATTTGAGATTAAATATTAAAACAATTGAGCTATTAATATTAAACTAGAGCAAAAATTTTATAATAAATAAAATGGCAGGAACTGGCTACAAATGTGTTCTGAGTGGAGGCATCTGGACAGAGTCTTAATCACATTTTTATTTTTTTGTTAAGATGTGGCTTAAAGAATCAGCAATGTATTTTTGGTGCCTTGTATGCTTGGTTACATCAGATGCAGATTTTTACGAAGTTCTGCCTTACTGCTTCAACAGCTTTTGAATGCAATTACAAATTTGTGTAGTAAGTATATTGTGAAGTAATTATTTTTACCTCCTCATTAAAGTCCAGACTGTAGCCTTAGTATGGTTAAAAGAGAAGTTGGAGAACACTCTCCAGTCCAGAGCATATGTGTACATGGGCACGTGCATGCAAGCATACACACACACACGTGCACACACACACACACACACGCACACACCTCCATTGCAATCTGATTGCACATTGGCTTCAGATATTATAAGGAATGTGGTCCCTGCTTCCTACTATGAAGAAGTAGTATGAGAAACAATCAAATGTGGTGTACAACAATGTGTATGCGCCTTAATTATATATCTCCACTGCCAGTAAAGACATGGAATAGTGTTTGTAGTCCCTGTGCAACACGTTGATGTTTCTTTCAGAGGCTTTTCTAGATACCAGATTCATTCTGGTGCATTGGGATAGGGAGATAATTCAGGAACAGGGGCATTCTGGAAGATGGCTTGAGAAGCCAGAATATAGTTGGTGTGATATTGTGCAGGGTGTTGAAGGTGAAAACAAGATCCATAAAACTGATTTTTAAAGTTTGACATTTTTACTGGAGCTCAGAAGGCTGCAACACAATTTATTTCAAGGCTATTTTCAAAGACCTAATGAGAAGAAGACATTACTTTGTTGAAATTGTTTATTTTCCCCAGAGTAAGCAAAATATTCAGTTAACCGGTGAGAGTCACTGTAGCCTACTAGGTTATATATATATAATTTCCTGTTATTTCTACCATCAATATGGGTGTTCTGACTGGGTGTTCCCAGTCTCTATGTGTAGCTATTGGTGGGATTTCTCTGTGCAGATGGTTGGGGTGTGACAGGTCTTGAAGTGGTGAATGGGGTTGGACTAAATGACCCTTGAGATGCCTTCCAGCCTTGTGACTCTATGACTCAAAGAGACTTTTAAACGTGCGAGATTTCTCCCATAGGTTAAAAATCCATCTCAGAGAAATCCCCCTGGGAGTGCTTTACACACTCCTCGCTGGACGAGAAGTCGCCTGGGCGCCATTGGAAACAGCAGCGCTGGACGACCCCCAGGAAGTTTTCAGACGCGGCCTAGATAAGATCCCGTTATTTGAGGTCTTACCTAGGCTGTGTGCCGAAACATGTAGGTGTTTATTGGTGCCACTGCCCACTGCTGCTAACGGTGCCCAGGTGATTTCCAGTTTGTGGAGGAGCGTCTAACCCCACCCCCTGTGGAGGTTTCCCCAAGCCACAATCTTAAACTTTGGGGAAACTTCCTACTATGCACATTTTAAAAGGTCCTATAACTATGTAATGCAGCTTGATTAATGCAGTAAGGTGTTGGGCTTGGAACTGTGAAACCAGGATTCAAATCCCATTTTAGCCAAGAACACACTGGATTTCCTTGGGAGTGTCTCTTTCTCTCAGCCTCAGTTCCACATCTGTAAAATGGGAATAATATTAACCTAACCACAGGGTTGTTGTAAGGGTACTAGATAAGGACTGTAAAGCACGTTGAATAATGAAAGTGCTCTATGAAGAATAATAATACCCAGAGCTAGATGGAGCTCCAAGGAAAATTAATAGGATTAATTTTGTGTGTATGTTGTATGAGAAGGGGTAACAGAGCTGGAGACAGGATTGGGGAAGTTCCATGGCCCCTTACTTTTCAAGCCCCATGTGTTTTAATGGTGCTTGTGCCTACTGAAGAGAGCTTTGAGTGTCTAAGACACCGGCAGCACAATCTTGAAAGTGCTTCAACTAGTGCAAGCCCTATTGAATTGAATGGAGTTTGAATGTGCTCTGCTGCTTGCATAAGCATGCACCTGGGACCTTGCATCTTCATGAATGTTACACTCCTTGCCTCTCCCTCTGTTCCCTTTCCTTCATCTCTCCCCCCCACCCTCCCCATCTCTCAGATTGTAAGCCCTAGGGCAGGGACCGTGTCTATTCAATTAATTTGTAAAGTGCCAGGTACATAGCTGGTGCTATATAAATTCTAGCTAATAAAATAATAATTAAAATAATAATAATAATAATAATAATAATAATAATAATAATTCACTCAATGGGGCTGCAGAATGTTTTGAGGATCAGAGAAATCTGAAGCATAGCCTTTATACCCTAGCAGTCGGTGCTCCCGGATGTGCGGTGTACCAATACTTGTGATACAACTGGAAATGGAGAAGTAGCTGCTTATGGAGGCCCTCAAGCCCAGTTCTGTAGTGAAGTTAGATAAGAAGAGGAGAGCGTCTGAAGTTGTCCACCCCCACAAATGTACTGCAAGCCCCAGCTAATGTTTCCTATTAACAGGGCCGCCTTGCTATACCTTAGCAATCCTTTGTGATGGAGCAGGGTGTGGCCCCTTAAGACGCGCCTCCCTGTCACCTTTGGTTCACCCTTTTCTGGGGATATGAGTAGTTGACCCAGACAGCCCCCAGTATTCTGCAGAATACTGCTGGAAGAGAAGGATGTCAGATAGTGCAGGGAGCTGTCCCTAGTGCTGATAGTGGAGCCAAGTTGTTGGAGATAACCTAAGAACTGAGCTAATTAACCAAATGGGGGGAAAAAAACCACCACAACATTAGTGCTTGGCTCAAGGACAGGGTGTTAATAAATGTGATGAGCACCTTGTTTGTCTGCTCTGGCTCACTTGGGCCAGCACCTCACCCCGTAGGTCTGTTTCCAGGATGCCAGATGTGGGCCCAGTACAGACCCTGGCAGGTTAGGCAACTGGTCTGGAAATGTAGGCCCAGAAAGAACTGGGCCCACTTTCCAGGCCTAAGGGCCATCCAGTTGGGCCATAGTAGACCAAACTGGGCACGTGCATCTGTTTCTGCACCAAAGTAGTCCAGCATGGGGGGTTACCATGGCTGCCAGCCATAGCTGTCTGGTACTGGCTGCCCATCATGATGGGGGGGCGAGGTGCCATTCGCAGTGTGGGTGTAGGGTCATCCAGTCACACATCACTTCATGCCTCCCCTTCTGTCCCTGGCCAGGTCAGGGAAGGGAAACGTTTATTCTGTTCCCCATCCTGTTCCGGTCGGGGGTGGCTTTCCCTCACCGGGAGATGCAGCGAGCATGCCGGCTGCATGTTTGTTTCTACTTTTTACCCATAGTGTTATCTAATAGTAAGTGACTACCAATTACAATCCCCTACCCTTAAGCTAATACTTCACATGCCCACACTTTCTTCTACTCCAGATCCCCCCACAACCAGATCCAGTGTCTCTTTCTCCTCCATTCACTAAGTCTGAGCTAATTCCTGAAGACTCAGTGCTTATTTCCACTCACTTTACTAAAACCACCTACACGCAGGGCCTCCCCAAACCCTCCCTGTTTTCTAGGAACTTCTGACCCAGATTTCAAATGGCCACCTCCTCATCCTCAGGCCTTTTAGAAAGGCTTTGTTGGCTTTGTCATAAGACAAACCCAAATAAGGTTTTTTTTTTAAATGAAGGGAAGAATCATGATGATGCCTTTCTGATGTAAGGTGATATTTTACATGCACTGGTGTAACACCATAGTTCCTGACATAGGGCGCAATTCAACTCCTATTGCAGTCAATGGTAAGACTTCAATTGATTTCAATGCAGCTGGATCGTGCCCATGTACTGAAAAATAACTAAGGATAAAATTTGCTTCTGCGCATATCTCCTATTATACTGTTACTCTCGTGCCTGGTCAATTTCAGTCTGAAATTGACCCGGCACCCATATGTGGCTTTGCAACGGGCCACTCTGGCTAGATCTAAGTAGCCATTTACAAAGACAGCTTCCCGAGGGCGTTCTGTTGTTCCCATGGTTCCCTGCTGTGGAACCCCCTTGGAGAAGCACCCAGCCAAACCCCTTTGCAAAGTGCTTCCCTGGGCTCAGAGATAACTTCTCTCTCCACCTGGCTCAGCAGTTTGAAAAGGGGTTTGACAACCAGTCCTTTTACCCCCAGTCCCCTTGCCAGGGAAACCCCTCTTGTAGCACCCAGACAAACCCCTTTGCAAACAGCTGAGCTGGGTAGAGAGAGAAAGGATCCATTCTTCCCCCACCCCCGCCCCACACTACACAGCAGTTTGCAAAGGAGTTTGGTTAGTGGCTTCCTGAAAGGGTTCTCTGGCAAGGGGACAGGAGAATCTGGGGGTCCCTGGTCCCTCAGTTCCCCTTAGAGAACCCCTCAGGAAGTGCCCAGCCAAGTCTCTTTGCAAACTGCTGTGCTGGGAGGATAGAGAACAGATTCCTGCTCTCTTACCCCTAAATAGGGGCTTTGCAAGTGGCCTTTGTAAATGGCAAGCCTTGGCCAGGCTGTGCTGAGGGAGTCGGTCCCCAGTGCTCCCAGGCCAGTGCTTGTCAGTTACAAAAGCCTTCACGTTCTCAGTGAGAAGGCAGCAAGAATCTGCCATTTCTCATCTCATTCTCATTTTCCAGAATGAGCCAAGAAACTAAAAAGCAGCAGGAACGAGTTTCAGCCCTAGTTTTGGTGAAATCTCATTTCAGTCCTAGTTATGAATTTTAGTTCCCAGACTTTCTTTTTCAATGTATTTCAATGGTTCTTTTCAGGATCAAAGCACCAATATATCACCTGGTTAGGGGATCCTGTTTGAGGACTGACTGAAATGTGATCCTTTGTTACTAGAGGTGTCACCCAGCACTTGAATGGGGTTTAGAAGGCCTCAATGAGCCTACCTACAACAACAGAAATTAAGATAATGTTAAAGAAAAACTAAGGAAGCAGGCTAAAATTTACAAAGCTGAGATTGAAGACAATTTTTATGCTAGGTCTTCTGATTCTTTCCCCCACCTCCCATTGTATTGTATTTCAGTACCTAAATAAAAATAATAGATAGAATTGTCTTGTGTAACTTTGCTTTCTCATCTTATTCTATAATCTTGTTGTTCTGGTTCACATGATTTACCTTTTCAAGAAGTAAATAAAGAAGTAAAATAAAATAACTTCAAATCATTTGTTTTTAAAAATATCCATGAGTTTAAAACCACTCTAATGAGTTATGGAACTTCCTGGTTACAACAGGGATAGTCTGGTTGAGCACTGGCCCTTTAAATAGGTAGCAGCAGGGAGGTGCTGGTACTATAAACAAGCAAGGAACATACCCTGTTGCAAAAGCATTCAAGTTCTCGGTGAGAAGATAGTGCTATGATGAGATGTGGGTTCTTGTAGAAAGGAGGAGGATGGTGCCTAGCACCCGAGAATGTGGCTAACTGGAGCCATCTGAGTTGGGCCACCCCTATGCCTCAAATGGGAGACTGCTCTCAATGTGACTAAGGACATTTTACATGGGAGACATTCCTCCCACAGCTTAAAGATTCAGCATCAGAAAACCACTGGAGGGAGGAGATTTAGACACTCCTTGCAAGACCAGAAGTTGGGGTTTCTCCAAGCTGGATTTTTAACCTGCAGGAGAAATGTCTCACATGGTAAAACACCCTAAGGGGGGAGAGTCTGGAGTGAGGAGCAAATGCAAAAGGCTCCTGGAAATAAACAGGCAGACCAAGCCCTTCAGAGCAATGAGAACAAGTTCTGAGCAGGTGGTAGCTTTCCTTTTACACCCCAAAAAGGGGACAGTTTGTTTATGTTTGGACATTTTTTGACTGAATCAAGGATCAGATGAAGCACCACTGGTGGAGTAGGCTGGCTGGAAGGGGAGGCTGGAGGGCAGAGCCTACTCAGACCCTGATAGGTAGAGAGAGATTGCATAGGAACAGAAGCCAGGAAGGGGGCCTCAGGGTGTTCCTGTTTGTGGTGGGGTTGAGCTAATTCCCCAGTCCCCACTTAGTTCCCCTAAACCTCCTTATTGGGTCTGGGAGGGGAATTCCATCACACTGGTATTGAATGTTTCAGTTTGTATATTTTGTAAATAGTATAACTACCACTTGCAAACTGATGTAGCTCAAGTGGAAAAGGTAAATAAAAGTTTAATAAAGATAATGAAGGTTATGGAACAGTTCCCATTAAATTATAGGCTAAAAATTATGACTCTTCAGCTTAGAAAAGAGATAACTGAAGAAGCTATAGAAATATCTAAAATTGTGAATGGTATGGAGCTCTTATTTATTCTTTCTCACAATACTACAATTCAAGGGACAGTTGACAAAATTAATTGGCACCAACTTTAGAATAAACAAAATGAAGTGGTTTTGTTTGTGGTTTTGTTTTTTTTTAAAACAAAGTGCAATTAACCAGTGACACACATTGGCATGTGATGTTGTGAATAGCATAACAGGGTCCAAAAAGGACTGATGAGTTCACAGATGCTAAGTTTATCAATTGCTATTAGCCAACATAGTTGAGGATGCAGTCCCTGACTACTAGAAGCTGTGAGTGAATGACAGGGGTAGATAACTCCATACATGCCCTTTTTAACATACTTTCGCTCATGAATCTGCTATTGGCTATTGTTGGTGACAGGATACAGGGTTAGATTAAATTTCTGACACATATACTGAACCAGTATGACAAATCTTCTGTTCATACTGTATTGCCATATATATACTAGCACTAACATACCTCCTTTTCTACTTCATCCATCACTTAGAGGAGAGTTATAGTACATCCATTTTACTTTGGATTCATGGTCTTTACCTGGAGCCACACATATTCTTGGTGCTTTGCACTCAGGGAAAGGAATTTTCTATTTTTTGTTGCAAATGACACTTTTATTCCCAACAGATGTCTCATTATAGAACTTTTTATTCTTGTGTACAGTCCACAGACAAGATGATCAATTCAAGGGAGTGGGATGGGGGGAGACAAAGAGGAGGAAAGTTAGATTTATTTTTGGCCAGGATTGAGTTTTAAATGCATATACATGATTCAGGAACACAAAACTTCTTCAGAGCCCATGGTTTTTTTGCTCCAAAGTCAATTGTGCACCAATGAAAATGTCCCCCCTGCTTCACTCTCACTACCTTTTTAAAAAAATGACAATACCATTGCTTAAAATTATTTCATTATATGTGTCTTTAGTCTTAACTCATGAAATGACATTTTCAGGTGAGGTGTATCCTCATTTTCACCTAGGGAATCCATATATTATCTTTAAAGCCGACATCTGACCTGTAATGCATTCCCAGGGTGATGGACTGCCTCATGTAGTTTTCATGGAGTCGTAGAACTGGAAGGAACCCCAAGGGTTATTTGGTCCAGACCTCTGCCACGAAGTATGATTAACTGGAGCTGTGCCATCTCTGTTTGCCTGAGCTATTTTTAAAGGCTTCCAATGATGGAGCTCCACAGCTACACTTGACAGATTATTTCAGTTCTTAACCACGGTGTATACATGCACTATGCAGTGCGTGTGCACACCAAGCACAAAACATGCAGCACCATGTGCATGGAATACATGCATTGGACATGGTGCACATGCAGTGCATGCACATCCTGAACTTGGGGCTTTCACATTCTGAGACCCTGCTGCTCCCTACCAAATAGCTGATCAGCATGGTGGCAGCAGAACCACCTTGTATCCTCCATCTCTTTCAGGCACAGCAGTGACTCCACACAGCATTTCTGTCAGCCAAGGACCCCATGTGACAGACAACATCAACAGGAGACATGGAGAAATACTGGAAGTGGTCCACAGGCCAGAGTTCCCCATGCCTGGTAGAAAGACTGATTCTGTGTAAACAGAAAGTATTTACTGATTTATTTTTTTTCAATTTTTTTCCCCATTCTTCCCAAGTGGCTTAGGGTGGTTCAGGGTGGCCCTATTCCTCATCATCCAATCTGATTGGTGCTGGATTTTCAAAAAAACTGCACAAGGAATAGTGCACCCCACCCCACCTTGGTCACAGAAAAACCCACCCTGGCCTGTGAGCCCTAGCAGCTGGAAGGGGGATACCAGGATGACACAAAAAGATTGAGTCAAAGAAGCGTACTGTGCTGAGCCTTGTGAGAGATTGCATCATTGACCAAGGCTGCATTCTCACCTGCGGTGGCGGCAGTGGGAGGGGCGAGGGAGATGTGGCAGTGCCAAAGAGCTGGCAGCCGGGAAAAGAGCCGGTGTGAATGGGGATCTGCCACGGCTTCTCTCGTGCATGTCAGGGTGCAAAATCCTGCCTTGACATGCGTGAGAGAAGCCGTGGCAGATCCCCATTTGTACCGGCTCTTTTCCCGGTCCTCAGCTCCTCCGCACTGCCGCATCTCCCTCGCCCCTCCCGCTGCCACCACCACCGCTGCAGGTGAGAATGCAGCCCAAGATGCTGTTGGGGTAGTCAGATGATGTATGAGTTGGTATTTACCTGTGGTCTTTGGGGGGACAATCCCCGCTGTTGAGAACTACATAACCTCAAAGAGAGGTGTGCCGAATGAACCCACTGCCTCTTTGCCCCAATCTGGGCTTCTCACCCAGCATCAATTTCCTTGCAAATTCTCTGCCACACCACACCTTTTATACTAAAGATAATTTAGTAGGCACTGATATGACCCAAGAAGCATGCTGGAGTCGCATCTTGCAAAGCAAAATGTAGGGCCAAGTCTATGGAGTAGGGCTGAATCAAAACAGCCCTATCATCTTTGCAGAGTTTTCTGCTTTTTTGGAACATTGATTCCAACTCTGCTGCAAATTTCAGTTGTGGACGAATTCAGTCAAAGTTCTGATGGAATAATTTTGTTCCGTTTTCCCAAGCACATAACGGTGGCCCCCTACACTGCCCCTCCATTTTGTGTGTGCACAGTATGTCTACCTCCATTTTGCACATGCACCGTAGGAAGTGGAATTATTCGGATTGTTCAGGAAAAACATGGATCACATTATATTCCAGTTGCATTTTGCCCAATCAATTGAAACTGCTGGATCTGTCAAAAAACGGAATCCAGGCCAAAATTTCGATTCAGCCCTACTATGGACAAAATGCACATGTTGGAAATTAAGTTGAAATTGTAATAAAGGTATTGATTATTTTAATAACTTATTTTGGGGACTCTTTAAAATAAGTACTTTGAGGATAAAAGTTGAGGACAGTATCTGTAGACTTGAATTCTTGGGTGAATACTTAATAGTTTGTGGGTACAAAGGTCAAGAATCACTACCTTGCACTGGAGAAACTGAGTCCCCTCACCTGCAAGAGAAACTGCGTCCCCTCACCTGAAAACACATAACATTTTCAGCAAGGACCAGGCATCAGCCCCTTAGCAGGGACTCCAAGTTACCACTACTGGATCAACAAGAATTGTGAGAAACCTACATGATTATCCCACTTTGTCTCTCCATTCAGTGGCATGACTTTGGACTAAAATGTATGCAGGAATCTGGATCCTTTCCTTGACCCTCATAAGCACCACCTCCATGACTCTGAAACTAGGGGATGTCTTTTTTTTTTTTTGACCATCAGCATGAATAATATCCAAAGTAAAAACTGAGAAAGATCCAGCAAAAGTGTTAATCTTGCCTTTCTCAAGAATAAGTATTATTTTCACTGGATTACCCAATATGCACTCAGTGAAAAAGGACTTTCATGTATTACTTCCGAGGTCTCGTTTTCTCTGTTGAGTGTTCTTCTTGATTCCATAGATTTTTGGAGTTAACAAGTAGTTTGTTGTGTGCTCATCATGGTTACCAGGCAAACGTAGTTCTCTGAGCTGAAAATTGTCAAATTATATATTCAATAATTTGATGTACTATAACTACAGTCAATACATTAACACCTGTGACTCCCTAAACCAGGGACGTCTTTTCAGCTTTCAGTGATGCTGGTGGTTGGTCAAGGTACTTTCAGAAGACCATTGCAAAGAGCCTTTTGTGTAAAGGGCCAGAGGTACAGAAAGTCCTGATACATGAGCTGTGCATGGTACGTGACAAAGCGTGGGCAGGGCAATGTTTCCCCTCAGAAAATGGTACCTCTGCCTTAGACACATCTCTTGACATCAAATTAACATCACAAAAGTCAGAAAAGAGAAGGACAAATGAAGGGTGTACAGACGACATGGAGACTGAAACCTTTTATTTTGTGTGAAAGATACCAAAAGGTTAAAAGACAAGTGGAGTCAGGAGAAGAAATGATTTTTAAGGTTGGATGGGATAAGGACACAACTAGTAGAATATTTACAGAAATGTAACAGTGTGTGGTTTCTGAGAGGTAAGTGTCTAGCGGATCCATCCCCAAGAACCCAGCCCAGGTGGGATACTCTCATAAAGGGTGTTTTTACACATACGTTTCTCCTGGATGTTTGCTATTACATCCTGAACTTTCTGTGTGTCTAAATCACTCACCCAGATCTTAAACATCTGGATATTTGAACTTTTGCATGAAACTTCTCCCAGAACTTTTGTGTTCAAAAGGTTCTCCTGATAAACTGCTTTGCTCCAGGCAGCTGTGGTCACTTGGTTTCCATGGCAGCCTTCACATTTACAGCTGCGGCTACTTTAGGCTGCCTCAGGACAGTGTTTGTGTGAAGAATGTATCCAGGAACTGCCTCAGGGCAGTGTGTGTGTGTGTGTGTGTGTGTGAAAAATGCATCCAGAGCATACTTGTGGACTTGAAAACCCAGAAGACTGAAACATCCGGAACTATAATGTGTGTAAAAATGCCCAAAGGTGCGCTTTATTATCTTACAGTGTGATCAGTCCTTCAACTCACCCTCCGTGCTTGCCGTGGCAGGGGATTGGCCTGCTCCCTCAATCCCAGGAGGAGGAAGCGAGGGTGGGCGGTGGCTGCCTCTTCATGTGGGATCGTGGAGGGGGGTGGAGCGGTTGCCTGGAAATTGGGTTGGGTGCCCGGAACTCTCACGATAAGCAGTATTTCCTGGTGCAATTTTAGGTTCCCTGTTTGCTGGCTCAGTTCGGGTTGCAGAAGCAAGCGGGGAAGACATGCAGCGCAGCGGGCTGAAGGACAGCCTGTGGAAGTACAGGAGCCTTCATCCTGTGCCTGCGCTATAGCGGGGAGTGAGCGGCCAGGTGGGCACGCGGCTCGGTTTTTGCTGCCTGTCCGCACCCCCCCCCATTTCTTAATCAGTGCACCAGTCGCCCCACGGGCCTCCTGGACTGAGGCCTGCCTCCCCCTCACAACACAGCCACCAAGGTTGGCCCCTCCCCTCCCTCACCTACTGTCCCCCCCAGGGCCCTTTTGTTCTGTGGGTTACGGGGCGACAGGGTCTTGACCCTCCCCTACCCCCGCTCAGCAGCAGAGGCCTCCAGCACAAGGGGGCTTCTGTTTCATCACTAAGGGTATATTACCTTCAGCAAGAGTGTGAGATGAACACAATACTTTCTGTCCCAACTTCTCATTATGTCAGGAATATCGTGTTTGGTGCCCCGGTTGCTAGTAGCCATGTGGCTACCTGTCCAATTCCTTCAAGTTTTCTCTTCCTCCAAGGCACGCAGCCCTGGCTTGCGTGTGGGGTTTGGGATTCTGCCCATTACCCGGGATTCAGCCCTCCTTGAATTTAGTTGAAGGTCCCCACAAATAGCCCTGTATAAGAGGCTCAATTCAAGTCAATAGGACAACACGTAAAATTAAATACGTGCTTTAAACAAGACAGTCTCAATACCACAAACGTCTTTATTTGTAGCTGTTGTGAACTTCACATTGCATATCAGAGTGTTGGAAATTCACATTGCTCAAAGTTTTTGGAATTTTATATTTTTAAAGAGCAAGCCCAGTTAGGTAAAAAATTATGGTTATAAATAATCTGTTCCAGATTATGCCAAATTGGATATTTAAAAAATAGTACATTTTACAGCCCTACTTACCACATTCTTTTAACTTCATTGCAGTACATTTTAACAAAATTATTTTTGTGTAACTGTAAAACAACATATTGCACAAAAATGTGATGTCTTGATGTACATTGCACATTACACACACACACAGAAAAATACATCACAAGAAAATTAAGGTTCTCAAGTCAAGCACTTAGAAGTTGGAAAATGCCAGTATTTTTATTTTTCATGCAACCTTATCTTGCCCTTGCCTCATTCATGCATTACAATACAGTATTTATTTACATGATTGCATACTATTTTTAACAGTACGTTTTCTTCATTCAGTGGAACAAAATTATGTCCAAAATGTCCTAAAATAAAATTGCAAAACCACAGATTCCACCATGTGAAACCATGGAGTTTGGGGAGCGGCGCTTGAAGGGATTTTTTTGTGAAATTTGAACTGTGCAGTTGGTATACAGTTTCTGTGTGAGTTAAGGGGTGGGTTATTGGGGGTCGTGGTTTAGGGTTGGGAGTGGAATTGCTTTAGTGGTTTGGGGGGAGTTGTTAGTTGGGTTGGTTATAGTGGGATGAGAAATTAGGGAGGAAAGGTTTTTCCTTTTGTGGATAGTAGGGGGGTGGGAGTGGCTGGAGGCCCCTCAGGGTGGTCATTCCCTGGTGAATGGGGGGATATAGATTGTATGTTGGGGCTGTATGGGGATACATTTGGAGTTAGGGAGGGCTGGTTAGGCCCTGCAATGAGAGGGGTGGGTGGGTTGTTGGGAGAAGGGATGGGGTTCCTTGACATCCTGATGGAGAGTCTGTCAGAAGGTGGGAGCCGGGCTGGTGGTGGCCCACTGGGAGGGAGGTGGCAATGGCAACAGGTGTTGTAATGGGGAGGGGGGAGTATGGCCCAAAGGTTGTAGGGGGATGTCATCCTAAGCAGAGGGACTGGTGGTTAGTGCCAGTTCCTCGCTCAGCCTCCCTGGGCCCAGGTAACCAGGTGATCAAAGTCTCAGATGACCCATGCTTGTCGCTGGTGCTGTTTAACATGAGGTTGGTAGCCAACAAATCATTTATGATCCATTATGCCATCTTGGATTAGGCAGCCAACCTCGTGTGTGTGACAGAAACCTGGCTGGATGAGTAGTCGGGGCTGATCTTGGCTGACCTTATTCTGGCTAGGTACTTTGTCCAGCACAAGCCCAGGCCAGAGGGTTTTTTTTAGGGGGAGGGGGCGGGGTAGTTATTATTTTTAGGGATGGTTTGATTGCTTGGAGGTTTTCAGTGCAGAATGAGTCTGGAATAGAGGGCCTCCACCTTGTGTTTGTTTTGGCCAGAGATGAACCTTAGGGTCCAGCCAGGGACCAATTGGGGATCCTGCTAGTGTACTGTGCACCCCACTGCATGGCAGCATCCTTGTCTGCTCTTGCAGCTCTGGTCTCAGACCTGGTCTTGATGTCTCCTAAGCTTATTGCTTTGGGAGACTTCAACTTTCATGCCGAGACTGGATTGCATGGAGAGGAGCATGAATTTGAGAAGAACGGTGCAATAGAGGCATTCATTCTTCTACTTTCATTCTGCTACTTCCACCGGCACTTTCCAACATGTGGTCAGGGTGCAAAAGTAGAGGAATAATGTTTCTTCCAACACTTTCCGATATTATTCTGACACTTTCCAAGATTATTCCAACACTTCCTGAGACTTTCTGATAATTCCCATGCTACAAAGCAAAGGGTGCAGAATAATCGGAATGCCCATGGAAAAGCTGCTGAAAGTTGTGGGCAATTCCAAAATGGTAGAATGAAATATCCACACAGAAAAAGGAGTTGCTGCTTCAGCTCTACACAATTGGGTTGTTGCCACAGATATGCTGACGATACCCAGCTATATCTTTTGTTTTCAATTGGCCCAGGCACCGCTGTCTCATTGCTGTCCTGGTGTTTGGCTGCTGTTGGGGATTGGATGAGGTCAAGCTGACTGAAGCTTGATCCCGATAAGACAGACGTGATGCTGGGGGGAGGGCAGTGATCTAGGGGAGGAGGTTGTCCCCGTTATTTGTGGTATCCATGCTCCATTGTTTCCATCTGTTTGCAGCCTGGTGGTGCACCTGGACTCACAACTACACCTGGATTGCCATGTGTTGGCTGTGGCCAGGAGCACCTTTTGCCAATTACATCTGGTGAAGAGGTTCTGCTCATACATCTCGGAATCTAACCTCGCCACTGTCATCCATGCATTTGTCACCTTGAGGCTAGACTATTGCAATGTGCTCTATGCTGGACTTCCCATGGTGACAGTCCAGAAGCTGCAGCTAGTGGCAGTGACCTGCCTGCTTACTGTGGTGGGCTGCAGGGAGCACATCCAACCGGTACTCAGAGCACTGCACTGGCTGTCTGTTGTCTTCCGAACCAGATTCAAGGTGCTGGTTTTGATGTTTAAAGCCCTTCACAGTCTGGATCCTCCTTTCCTGATAGATTGCCTCATGCTCTGGGATGCTGCTACAGTCATCCAGGAACACCCTCCTGGAGGTCCCACATTATCAGCAGGTACAAACGGAGAGGAGGGCATTCTCAGCGACTTCACCATTCCTTTGGAATTCCTTCCCCATGGAGGTTTGTCTCAACCCAGATCTCCTTGTCTTCCAGTGAAACTGTAAGATCTGGCTTTTCCATCAGACGTTTGGTGGGGGAGGGTGGGTTGGGTTAGCCTGGTAGGGATGGGATGAGGGGGATTGTTTTAGGCACAGATCTTTTTTATGTATGCTTATTTATATATGTTTTAATATATTTTTCTATTTTTAATAATTTTAATATTGATGTTTTTATTATTATTATTCTAAATTATTCTCCACGAGCTGCCCCGAGTCTCCATTGGTGAGGGGGCAGGGTAAAATAAATAAATAAAACTAAATAAAATCTTGATCCTCATATGTATTATCTGCACATATGGGACTACATATTTATTTGTCACCTTTCCAGTTATAAGGATATAAGGAGCCGCCTAACTGAATCAGAGCAATGCTCCATCTTAGCCCAGATTGTCACAACCTGACAAGGCAGCAGAGTTTCAAATATGGCTCTCCAGGGTCTCTGGCAGAGGCCTCACCCAAGCATGCTACCGGAGACCCTCCAGTTCCTAGATCTAGGACCATCTAGTTCTAGATCTAGCAAATGAATCCAGTCCTTACCCTCAATCCCTGAAAAAGACATGTCAGAGAGAAGGAAGCAGAGATAAAGGCATGCACTCAAGGATAGGGGATGGATTCATGGCATAAATTCATGACCTAGGCCATCTCCATTCCATCCGATCCTTAACATACGCCTTAAGTATCCCATCCCCAACTCTTATCCAGCATGTGGAGCTTGTACTAATTTTCAAAGTGGTCCATGGGAGAGAAAATTTCCCCACCTTTGCATCTAGAAAATCTTTCCTACATATGCAGAAACACTGACTTTTCAGAGGTTCACATTGTGGCCAAATATTATGTAGTTTTCACAGAGATAACAAAAGACACATCATTTTTACAAAGAACCCCCAGTGCCAAATGTCAAATCCTTGCTCTGCAATGCTTGTGTTCAAGGCTGTAGCTATAATAGAAGGTGTTAACAAATGATGATAGACCATGGAGGTCTGTGCAGGCCCTCAAACCACCAACACATTTGTTAGTAGCCTGTTAAATGTTCACCCAGGATTGCTCCCATGCATTTTGGTGGCGAGCCCAGGCTTTAATCCTGGAGACCTCCACCTGACCAGGCCTAAGGAGGCTACAGAGGGCTATAACATTTGTTGTGGCTTGCCATGACCCAGCCTGGATCGGGTACACTATGGCCAGTCACCATGGCTGCTGTCATTGGGTATTTTCAGACATTATGAGATCACGGTCAACCACGGAAAATCCCCTATGGTGGGAGATGGTCCCGTAACATCTGGTTGCTCGCCGCCAGATGTCCACCACTGTGAACCACCGGCAGTGAGCAAAATAACCATGCTTTCAAGGATGGTCCGGGCACCATCCCTGAAAGTGTGGTTAATTGAACCATGGCCCAGAATCGGCGGACGGTAACATCTGTTACTGCTGCCGATTCCAGGCCGTGGCCCAGACCCCAGGCCGGAATCAGGTCCAGTGGCTGGATTGGCCGCTGTGCCCACCCATCTCCAGGAGGGCGGGCTGCTGGGAGGGGGGGGGATGGGGCTGTGCGGCTGCACGTTGCGCCACACTGCCCCGCCCCCTCCCCAGATTCCCCGCTGGAATCAGCTGGCTCATCTGTTGATGGGCCTTTCTGATTCCAGCCGGGAATCAGAAAGGTGATTCCATGATGGGGCCAATAGCGCCCGGTCACGTCTGAAATCACCCATTGTCTACCATGGCTGTCTTTCATGGCAGGGGTTGGGGCACTGGGTGCAGCACAGGTGGTTTATGCGGCTACCCGGTCTCCTCAGTGACCTGGCAACCAGTACATTTATTGTGCCGACCAACCCAGTGTGGACCGTGTTGCCAGCATGTTCCCAAATCCGCTATCACATCTATTAACACCCAGGCACAGGTGGAGTAGCTGCATCTGGCCCCATGTGCCTGGGGTTGGGGGCACACTCCCTGGTGCAGTGGCATCCCCTGCTACTGGAAGGGGGCATTATATCTTCTGCACCTGGGACCATTCCAAACAAGCTACACTCATGCTTGAGTTCTTCAGTTAAAGAGGCAAACACCTTTTTAGCATGTGCAAAACAGCAGCTATTGTTCCACCTATAATACAAAAGTGCAAAAAAAGGAGCTAAATAATAGTCACTAAAATGAGCAGATATTTGACTAATGTTCTAGACAAAGATTTAAGGTACGATATTCCACTTTTCCTTTCATTTCAGGTAAGAGAAAATCTTCAGATGTTTTTTGAATGGGAAACCTGAGCTTCAGCTGCTGATAATAATTTTCTCCCAAGCCTTTTCATTGTATGAGTTTAGTTTAAAGCATATTAAAAACAACTATGAAGATGCATTCACTTAAGAAGCAATCAGGCTCTTATTACACCAATCATTGTGTTTATTTAAATCACATTTCATTATCTGAATGGCTTGTTGCATTAGCGATAAATATGACTTAGAAATGTATACATATTTTAAGCTGCGGGATTATTAATTGACATTCTTATGGGTAACTAAATCAGGAAGATGTAAAAGTACAGTGCTTTGAATTGCCTAAGGATATGAGTTCATTGCAGTTGAAGAAAAGACTTCCATTATATCAGGCCCTTGCTTTACAAATCACTTTGTTCAGCTATGATAGGTGATCTCTAGAACAGTACATAAAATCAGCTAATATAAGTTGTTTTTAATGAAGTTAAATATAAGGCTTATGCATTTATTTGAACTGGAAACACTAGGCTGAGTTATACTGTGATTCTGCAGAAATAATGCATGGTTCGGTTGAGCACATTTTTCTCCCTTCACATCAAAACACATCAGATGGTTACAAAGTCTGACTTCAAATCTTATAAAGAGTAAAACACAGCATATGGTTTATTTCTTTGGGTTGGAGGCACAGATTGGCAGATGGTTAATGGCAAGGTTTTGAGAAACATCCTTCCCAAAAGTCACTGTTAACACTATCTATATATCATTTTGATTGGAAAACATAAGACAGCCATTCTTATTATTATGAAACCTAATATTATCATGAAATGAATGCAATTTTTGACATAAGTGTCTACATCATTACTTTGGTTTCTTCGTGGCTCTGGTATATTAGTCAAATGAAAGCCCCTGGAAGATAAATCACTGTCTGCATAAGTGGAGGATATGATTTATATTCCACTTCCATGCATTTGTTTAGAATAGTACAGTGAGATTAAACAAAGAGCTAAATTGACTGTTGGCTCATCAGAAAACTGAACACTTGTAAGTAAATTGTGGTTCATGGATTGGGACATGTGACATAAAAAATAAAGCACTCTCCCCTTCTCCCAGCATCTAAATGCCAAATTGTATTTAGAGAACAAATTACTTGTGGGGGCTCAATTTGCTAATGTTCTGAAAAAGGTGTGCCAAGATGTACATAAAGGTTATAATTCCACTCTCAATTTTGGAATACCGTGGGCTGTGCTATTTTTGCTTGTAGCTTGTCTGATGGCAACGTGCTGACCAGTTGTTGTGTTCCTCCACCCTTTTCAAGCATGCTGAGCTGCTTAAGAGATGGGGGGAGGGTTGTTTGGAAAGCAAAAAGGAGCTCTGCTACATCAGCGTGGATATGCAATCTTTAAAAACGTAATTTATCCCAAGTACTCAAAGGCAAATTTAACTTAGTCTTTGCTCATTACTGCAAAGTATGCACATGAAGTTCTATGCTAAAGCCTGAGAAAGAATTGGTTATGCAGCACTCTGATAAATTATTGATGTAGGAACCACTTATCATGTGTAGACTTGCTAAAAGCATAAGGGTCTTTGGTATCTGGGCTATATCAACCTATTACCTAATATTTTGTGACAAAGCCCGGAGACCATAGAGCCTTACTTCTTGTTTTTTCCCCATCCTCCAAGTACCTGCTAAGAAGCTAATGCATACTTCATGAGGATTTCCTTGTTCACTTCTGTTATGGAATGATTAAAAACCAAGAAAAGAGAATAGGATATGATCCAACATTCTAAAGAGGCTGATTCTACCTTTCTCAGTCTCACTGAGCAGCAGCTCTTTACAAGTAAACTTGTTCATTTCAAGAGGGCTATTTGATGTGTGAGATGCTAGACAACATGAGGATCAGTGAATGGGTTTGCCCTAGATAAACCAACTACATTTCTTTTCAGATTTTGATTTTGAAAAGAGGCAAGATCGATGGTCTAAAGGAGTGACAACACAGGATAGGTAATGGTATAGCGCAAATGAGGAGAGTCCAGTTTTCCATGGATGCCCTGCCAATGTGCCTGAAGGGGACAAAGCCAGGAACAATATTCCATTTTATCAGCTTATACTTTATTGCAAATAAGTAGCGCTTCAATGAGTATTCATGACTAAGTAGCTCGATGAATTAAAAATTAATCACAAATTAAAAATCATACATTCAAATTTCTATGAAGTTGGCAAGTAATGGTTGCATGGCATCCTGTTTTTTTGTGTTTGTAATTCAGTATTTGTTTTTGAGAACTTGGTATTCTTATTCTGCAGTATCATGTTCATTACTCAGTAATTAATTATGTTTTACAACAACAACTTTAGGTTTGATATAAGTTGATCAAAATCTAAACCAAGCTAAAGTAATTAAACCAGAAAAAACTGAATTTATCAAAATAACATGAACTGAAGTCAAATTCGAACCACAGTGAACAATTCGGACTTGCTAAAGGATGCAAATTTGAATTCAATTATTCATTAGATTCATTTTGTAAATTCAGAAAGCACTACTTGTGTCAGCCTCCATAACAACCAAGATAAGTAAAGTTTTCTTATGCCACTACAGTTTCTCTGTGCCTTCTAATCCCCTGATTGTCTGACTAGCAGCATTTTACTTTTTCATTCTGTTTAAGACAAATTATGTCCCACCATCTTGGCCCTTTCCCATTTCCATTTCATAAGAAAAAAGCCAATTATTTCACATGGAGAGGCCATGCTGTCTGCTAAATTTTGGTTGCTGGTCACCGGGAGCATTCTCTGTATAAATTAATCTTACAGGAAAGTACTGAGTTCAGAGTCCTCAAACTCACATTTTAAAGTAATTGCATATCAGCATGCGGTTACAACATGCAATATCACATTTACTTGTATCACCAAGGATGTGATGAGAAACCAAATATATCCCATCATCATGTGATATATATACAGTTCTAAAGTTCTGAGCAATTCCAAATAGATTATCTTCTGATCGCCATTTCATCCAAACACACACTGAAAAAGGTACATAGCTAGGTGCATAAACCTGATTTTTATTCATTTTGAATGCTGATAATTTGGCATTGAGGCCACAATCCTGAAACTAATCCTGGAACCCCAGTCAATAGGATTACTCCAGAATAGATGGCTTGAGAAATGCAGCCAGTGTGTCCTGTAGTGTATGTCATCAGACAGATGAGGTTTTAGCGGTGCTGGCCAGACCTGATCCTGAGTATTGCATTAAGTTTGGGGTCCCACACTTTACAAAGGATGTAGACAAATTGGAGAATATTCAGAGGAGAGCAGCTAAGATGATAAAGGGTCTGGAAGAGAAGCCATATAAGGAAAGGCTGAAAGAATTGGGTATGTTTACTCTAGAGAAAAGATGACTTAAGTGTGGACATGATAGCAGATTTCCAATAGCTAAAAGTATGCCATAAAAAAAGAAAAAAAGAAAAAAAGATAAACATTTGTTGTCCAGTGTCATGGAAGATAGAGCAAGAGGCAGTAGGCTTAAATTGAAACAATGCAGATTTAGGTTAGATATTAGGAAGAACTGTCCAAACTGTAAGAATTAAGATTGTATGGCAATGGAATAGCTGTACAGGGAGGTTTTGGAATATCTTTGGATGCTTTCAAAACTGGGCTGGACAAGTATCTGTCTGACATGCTATAGGCAGTGGATATCCTTTTTTGTAGCAAAGTGTTGGAATATATTACCCTAAGATCCCTATATAAACTGTGGAAAAGTGAGAATTCTGTTTCATGGTTGAAAGTGTTGAGAAGTACACATAAGCTGTGCCAAAATGCCTCCGCAGTCTGGTGGAGGCCTGCTGGGTCCTGGCAGGTCTTCTTCCCAGGAAGCACTGCTGAAACTCCACGGCTAGGAGCTAGGAGGCAGTGCAGCCTCTGATAGTTGAGCTTTTATAGCGGAGCTCTGGCAGGCTTTCTTCCCAGGGCACGCTGCCAGATCTCTGCTGCTGGAGCTCCACTGTTGTGAGGTCAGGATGTGCCAGAGCTGACATGGCTGTGAGAGGTCTGCCAGGTCCTGGGAGGCCTTGTTCTAAGGACACAGCACTTCTTTCTTCTCAGAGCCGGCAGCACTCATGCACAAAATGGCCATGGGCCTCATTTTTGCACATGTCCAGTCCTTTTCCAAAATGTCATCAGCAGCATCGGGACCATTTTGGAAAAGGGAAGCCTTTTGGTACATGCATGGAGCATATGTGTGCTGCTGAAGATAAGCTACCAGAGCTCCGCTTCGGCAGCGCACCAGGGGAAGAAGGTCTGGCAGCCTCCCACTAGCCACCTGACTGTGGAGGGGTGAGGCATGGTGCTGCCTCCACTGGCAGTGGAGATGGAAGTTCCTCACCTCCATCCTCTGAGGCCTGTGGACCAGTAAGCACATGTCGCCAGCCGGCAGGGTCCAGGGGATGGGGATAAAGATGTGCCCCGGGAATGGAGATGTAGATTTTCATCCACACCCTCCAAGGGCAGTAGTGGGTCCTGAGAAATGGGAGTGGGGGAGGTTGTACCCTCTGTCCCAGGGGATGGGAGTTGTGGGAGGTTAGGGCTTGTTGTTTTGTTTTTTTTCCTGTCCCCAACCCCTGGGTGTTGTTTTTTGTTTTGTTCTTCTGTCCAGTTTCCTGTTCCATGAAGTCAATGGGGAAATCAATGGGAACAGATTTCACACTGACTTTAATGGGGAAAGAAAGAACTGAAAACTAAAACTGAAATAAGAACCGAAAAACAGCGATCAGAAAAAAAGAAAGAAAGGGGGGGGGAGGCCCTGTGTATCACCCCTACTTTTTCCTCTCTATATCTCCCTCTTGAACACTCCAACTAGCAGAGTTATTGTTTTGCCCTACAGAGATTATGATTGGAATTTGTTCCATCATTCAGTATTATTCAGTATTACTGTACACCAAAGAGTTGTGTGACAGTGCTATTGTGCTATTGTTAGAACTGTTGCACAACTTTTGCAAAGCTTGTGACTTTGGTCAATGACCTGAACCTGGAAATGGACAGGGGAATTCTAACTTGTTGATCTTGTTAGATCTTTCTGCGGCCTTTTATACAGTTGATCAGGAGATGTTGTTGACACGACTGCAAGACCTGGTGGGGTGCACGTGCATAGGGCCACTCTTGAGTGATTCTTCTTTCCAGTTGAAGAGGTCCCAGTGGGTGATGATGGGTGACTGCTCATCATAGCCTCAGGACCTTCCCTGTGGTGTCCTGAAGGGCTCTATTCAAGGTGCTGATTTTGACCTTAAAGCCCTAAACATCTAAATATCTGGGTCCCACATATCTGAAAGACCACCTGTCCTATCATGTCCCTTCACAGCCCCTACGGAATACAGAAATATTCTAATAACCAAAAGATCAAATTAAAATAACCATAATACCGAGATAACCAAATGAAATACCAAAATAACCAAAATGACTTAAAGGTAATATCCAAAATAAATAGCAAAGATTTGAAATTAATAGCAATTCATATCATCCACAAAATGGATACAAAATGGCCAAATTTCTCCAATTCAGTATCTGTTCCGGATATTCAGTTAAGCCCTATTTTTAACCCCCTTTGTGGGTTGGTTCCTTGTACAGTTACTTTAACACCTACATCATGTAATTTGTTTGCACCTGTTATTTGAAAAAAGAGTGATTGAGAACACTTCCCTCTGTGTTTTTTCACACAGAATGATCAACAGTACCAAGAGTCACTGGCTATTATTCTATGCTGCCTATACTTATAGTATCATTGAGATGAATTAAATTGACTTCTAGGAGAATCACTACTGTTCTGGAAAGTGTATGCCTCCTGTATTGCTCCTTCCATGCCAGGTGTGACTTGACCAAAATATATGCCATATAGGATATACTAAGTATGCTTGGCAGCTAGAACTAAAATGGGTAGCTCATTTTGTACCTGATGGCAATACCCAAGATTTCAGCTAGGCATTCAAGTACTCAGTCAGTGCTCAACTACCAAAATTGTTACCCAAAAAAATCCCTACTTGCCTTTTTCTGAGCGTTGTGAGCCGAGCAAGGAGGGGTCTTCCCAAGGAGGCATTTTCCCACCTGCCTTAACCTCCATAATGGTATTCCATTACTGAGTTGCTAGTTTTTTGTTTTGCTGACTTAGGCCGCATTCACATCTGCAGTGGTGGTGGTGGCAGAGAGTGTGGCGAGGGAAGATGTGGCAGTGGGGAGGAGCCGGATGACAGGAAAAGAGCCGGTGTGGACGGAGATCTGCCGCAGCTTCTCTCATGCATGTCAGGGCACAAAATTCCTGTGTATAATACAAAATATTTCTATTTTATAATCCTAATATATATAATAAAACAACCTAGCATCGAAATATCTAATCTATACATATACTACTAATATATATATATATATATATATATATATATATATATATATATATAAAATATGGACATGGGGAGACAGACAAGGGAAGGGAAAAGGAAAACTCAGACGTATATTCACTATCTATCTATCTATCTATCTATCTATATGTGTGTGTGTGTGTGTGTGTGTGTGTGTGTATACAGGGGGACACAGGCAGGGGAAGGAAAAATGTAAGGATAAGAAATAAGGATTGGAAAGGTAAGGTGGTAGCGATGGATATATATCATATGGGAGAATTTTTAGTGCAAGCAACAGGAGATTCTGCAAATGCACCCTGACAGAGCAATAGCTAACACAGAACCAGAATCAAGCAGCGCAGCCCTGTAGTATAAAGGGTTTTCATTTTTTAAAATTTAATTTAGTTTTTTTTTATTCAAAACTTATATCTCGCCCCTCCTGCCCAAAGGCAGCTCGGGGCAGCAAACATCATGCACAAAAAAAATTAATTCAATAATAAAACATTTAAATATAAATCTACAAATTTTAAAACAAGTAATAAAAACACACCCACCCTCCCAAACCCCACCTCCCCCACCCTACCCTGCCCCCTTGCCTAAAGCCTGGTGGAACAGCCAGGTCTTACACAAACTTCAAAATGACAGGAAGGTGGGGGCCAACTGAGCCTCCTCCGAGAGTGAATCCCACAGCACAGGGACAGCCATTGAAAAAGATCTCACATCAGTGGCCACCTGTCTCACCCGGGGAACCTCCAAAAAGGCCCCCACGGATGATCTCAGGGGTTGCACGGGCACATGGGGAGTGAGGCAGTCCCGCAGATAGGCAGAGCCCAGGCTGTGAAGGGCTTTAAAGGTTATAACCAGCACCTTGAACCTAGCCAGGTGCTTTATTTATTTATTTATTTATTTATTTTCTGAATTTATACCCCACCCCTCCTGAAAAGTGCTCAGTGCAGCTTCCAACAATAATAAAAATACATGTAAAAAAATATATATAAAACAGTTTAAAATACATCAAAATACAATTTAAGTATTTAAAACAGGGCCCTGGGATACAATTTAACATTAAAACAATAAGCAGGGTAGGGGAGATAAAAAAATAAACCTAACCCCCACCCCCACCCCACCCCAAAGGCCTGGATGAACAGCCAGGTTTTACAACACTGCTGAAATATCAACAGGCTTGGGGCCAGGCAAACTTCCTCAGGAAAGGGAGTTCCAAAGGCGCAGCCCGGTCACCGAGAATGCCCTCTCCATTGTGGCCCCCCGCTTTACGTGGGGAACATCAAAGAAGGCACCCATGGCCGACTGAAGGAGCCGCTCTGGG
>QEPC01002503.1:32931-66359 GCA_003113815.1 Sphenodon punctatus
GGGGCAGGAGATTCCATGAGGGGAGGGGAATGAAAAAACCCTCGGGGCTTCCCCTCCCCAGCCTCCCCAGTTGCCAGGGGGGGAGGCACCCCCTTTAGATAATTAATTAACTTACCAGTGATGGCAGAAGCAGCTGCTCCGTCCAGCGTGCTCGTACTTCCTGTTCATACTTCCTGGCCCCTCCCGATGGGGCCTCTCAGGGCGACGCAGCCAGATGACATCATCCGGCTGCGTCGCCCTGAGAGGCCCCGTCGGGAGGGGCCAGGAAGTACGAGCAGGAAGTACGAGCGCGCTGGACGGAGCAGCTGCTGCTGCCGTCTCTGGTAAGGCAATTCCTTTTGTTTTTTGGGGTGGGGAGAGTCAAGCAAGCCCCAGCAGCTGGGGAGGGCAAGCCCTGGCAGCTGGGGAGGGGAAGCCCTGAGGATTTTACCAGTGTGGGGGGAGGAGGAGGAAAGCCAAGCCCCGCCCCCCGCATGGTAAATCACGCCGAGGCGCAGAATTGGGCCCTGACTCCAGCGGAATTTTTTAAAAAAATCCGCGGAAGAATCGGGGCCCTGTTTATAGGCAGCCAGTGCAGAGTCTGGAGCACAGGTGTCATGTGCTCCCTGCGGCCCACCCCAGTAAGGAGACAGGCCGCGGCATTCTGCAACTTCTAGACCAACTTCTTGGGCAGTCCCATGTAGAGCGCGTGGCAGTAATCCAGCCTCGAGGTGATGAAGGCATGGATGACAGTGGCAAGGTCAGAGTCTGAGAGATACGGCCGAAGCCACCGGACAAGATGTAACTGCAGAAACGCACTCCCCATCACAGCCACAACCTGAGATTCCAGGCTGAGCTGTGAATCGAGGAGAACATCCAGACTCCGTACCTGTGGGACCCACCAACAACACCGCCAAATTGTCAGGATTCAGCTGCAGATGGCTCAACCTCATCCAAGCCCCCACAGCCGACAGACACTGTGAAAATAAAGAGACTATATGGCCTGGGTCGATGGAAAAAGAGAGGCAGAGCTGAGTGTCATCAGCATATTGATAACACTGCGTGCCCTGAAACCCTCTCACGATCTCCCCTAATGACTGCATATAGATGTTAAACAAGAGGGGGGACAGAATGGCACCCTGCAGGACTCCACACATGAGGTCCCAGGGGGGAGATGTACACTCCCCCAAGACCACCCGGTGAGTTTTCCCGGCCAGGAATGAACAAAGCCAGTTCAAGACCGTCCCACCAATCCCGGCACAGTTCCTCAGGCGACCTCCCCCAGAAGTATCCTCCCCCAGAGCCCCTGTGATTGGTTCTGGGAGGCAGGGTGAATGCAACCCAACATGTTACCCAACTCCCTAGACTGACTCACATCACTGCCAGGCTGCTCCTTTTCCAGACCAGTCACTGTGCACTGCTTGCTGTTCCTCCACAGCTCCAGCCTGAGTTGGAGACTTCCCCACTTGACTTTTTCTGAGAGTGGGTGAGGAGGGAGTGAGAAGGCATCTTCCTACGGTGTGCACTCTGCTAATGGGTTCCCAGGATATCATGGGTGCATATGGGTCCTGTGTGCAGCCCCATTTTGTGTCCCCCTGAGAATGGGGAACCCATTAAAGAGTGCATGTAGTTGGGAAGAGGCCTCCCTGATACCCCTCTCATAAAAAGCTGAATACTGAAGTCTCTAATGGGGGACTTAGAGACCCCACAAGGTAGGGTAACTACTCATGTGGCTGGGCTACACCTGCCTTGCCACGTGGCGAGCGATGCGGTGGGCCTTGGAGTAGTGGATGCTGTAGGCTGTTGCTCGCTGTGACATCACACCTGGGGAGGAAATTTGGTCAGGCTGGGGGAAGAGAGGTGGGTCAGAGCCCAGCTAATGCTCATATTACTGGTGCGTTGACCCAAGCTAGCCAAGCCGGGATCTGTGAGAGCGGCCTGGTTGCCCCATGGGAAGCCTTGCTTATCTACCCAGCCCCCCATGCTGGCCCCGCTGTGTGGTGACTGCACTTGCCCACTATCAGGTCACACGGGGATCAAGTCTCAGCAGCTTGTGTGGCTGCAACCATTCTTGAAGTTCAGCTTATACACCTTGTTGCGCCAGTTTTCCTCAGGAGACAAAAACAAAGTGGAGAGAAGACTATGGGATGACGTATATCCAACTCAGTCAGATGATCTGTGCCCTTCTGGAGCTGAGATAGAATACTCCATATGCTGGAATCATGCATTCCCCACCAATACAGAGAATTCATTTATACCCATCTCTTCCATAAACTCCAAAAGGGTCTTTCCTACTGGCTCCTAAGGATGGAATACAGTTTGACCCTCTAATTCTATTATAAGGGGATTACAAGTGAGCCAATTGAAATATTATATTCCATGGTTAATGAAAATCAGCTATTTATAATACTTTAATGGTTATGCAAACCAAGACAATTTTCCTCTTTAGAGATTTATTGCAAAGCAATCAATAAAACATGATTGTGTCTCTATTATCTTTTCAACCTCTTCTTCATTTTTTGAAATATATAAGTACTAATGGGATTAGGAACTGTGTTTACTGTCATCTTATATATATATAGCCAACTTCCTGACCTCGGGGGTATCTGTATTCATTTTTCTTGAATGTGGTAGATGCAGCTGCAAAATCAAAATAAACTCGCACCAAATTTCTGTCAGTACTACAAGGATATATAGCTATGCATATTGCTTTTATTGTCCTAATAACTAACATTGTTGCTTACACAATAACTTTTAAATAGTTTTGGAGTACAGAGATACATGTGGAATTATCACAACTGTAATAGGGACATCATACACTTGAGTATAAAGGATTTTGGCAGTGACTTTCAAAATAGATTCATCTAACAATAAAAAATATATATTTGTTCTGCATACTGAACTCTAGCTCATATAGTGTATGCTCAGAAGTGCTCAGAAGAATGCTTTCTGGTAGTATAAATCTGATACCAGAGCCCCTGTATGTGTGTTGTGAAAATGTCCAACTCCTGAAGTCATTATGAGAGGATGCTGTCATTTGAACACTACTGGTCTCTGATTTCCACTCCCTGAATGCCCTATACTTCATGTTATGAGTCATTTCAATTAACCTGAGCACTGACGGTCACTTAGTAGTATGTGTTCCCCTCGTGACAGTGAACTGTATTCCACGTATGTGAAAATATCATTCTACTAATTCATGACATCTCAGTTTACCCAACTGCTGCCTTTCAGATACGTTATATTAAGACAGATTTAACATAAAAATTATCAAGAGTGCCAAAGTGGTTCAGGAGGCCAGCTATCCAGACTTGTAGCAGATTTCTTTGAGAATTATGTTGTCTTTGAGACAATTCTTTGAGAATTGGCTTAGTCAATTGGAAAAGGGTTCATTCACACAGCATACCTTTAGAGTGGGTAGTGACACAAACCTACATTGGGGTGTTGTGTGAAATCCTTTCTACTTCTGCTCATTGACATTTCTGTGTTCTCTGCCACCCAATACAAAAATGTTTCTTGCAAGGAACTGACTCTGTCAAGCAGCAATGGTGTTGTGTGATTTTATTATCCTGTCATAAAATTTTATCACCAAGACACAGGGTATTTTCAGATGTAGCATCCCCACCTGTGGCCGTGGGAAGGGGTGTCATGTCTGTTCCCACCCCACCAGATGTTCACCATGGGCGGGATCAAAAGTTACCATGGACTATGGCAGGACTAACATGGGATATGCTCAGCTCCCGGCCAGCGCACATCCCGTGTTAAACCCTGCCATGGTCCCGAGTAGGCATCCCCAGACCGTGGTAGGGTGGACCATCATGTCTGATTGCCCACTCCACCTAAACTCGGCCTGTGGCTAGAGCAGATCCCAGTGGGTGTGGCAGCCTCATAGGCTTCTGCACTGGCCCATTAGGGAGAAGGCAGGGCCACATTGAGGAGCACAGGGACGGGGCCGTGTGGATCCTCGCCCACACGTCACCTACCCTCTCTTTGCCCTCTCCAGCGGAACGTTTGTTCAGCAGCTGGGCAAACCCCTACCCAGGGTGAGGGGGCTCACCCCAGGGTGTGTTTAAGTGTGGCGACTCACTGAGCCATCACATTTGAAAATACCCATCCTCTCTTTTTTATTTATTCCTGTCTCCAAGCGACCATAGAGATAGGGTAAGAGGGTCTTGAAGGAGGAATTCCCTCTTCCACTCAGTGCTGCCTGCTGCTTCTAAAAGAGTTTATGCAATGATACAACAAGGACATTCTTTGATTTCCTTTTTCACTGTGGAAATATCACAGGAAAGGAAAGAAAGAAGCTGTGAACGGCACTTGAATCAGCACTTGTAAGTATGCATTGTGCAGGATAAGACAACAAAGATTAAGCAACATGATGTGGTGTGTTTGTAATGGCAAAGGATGTTTTGTGAATGAGGCGTTAGGGCTGCAGTCCTCAAACTATTGAAGTCAGTGGTCCTAATTTGGAATATGCCGTTTCAGGGCTCCTACGTCAGTCAGGTGCTCAAGAAGGCTCCAGATTTACGTTATACTATGGATATTGTTTGATAAATTAAAGCAATGTATGGAACTCTAGCAGCACCTCATTTCAGTTTTGAGGGCTTAGATGTCGAATCCCACCTCTGCTCTTCTAACCATTTCAACCTCAAGAACCATTTAAATTCTCAAAAATTCAGGCAGGTGAATACTTATAAAATGAAATGTCCTTCTCTAGAAATTTTTTAGCTATGGCAACTTTCTGATGTATAATATTTTGCAACGTTACTATGGTGCTGCAAATACTCAGTGTTTGCAAGTACAGGACAAGCTGACAATATAAAATCCACATAAAAACAGAAGCACATAAAAATATACATCAACATTTTCCCCAGAGTCCAGAGGAGCGCATACACGTTCCTTTCCACACCCCAACAAACAACTGATTGGGGGAGGAAGGTCCCAGAGGAGAACTTGTGCATGCTTCTCTGTGCCCCCCTCCCCAATCAGCAGTTTGTTGGGGTGTGAAGCATACACGCATGCTGTTCTGGACTCCCTCTCCTCCTGATCAACCCAGCCAGACTGAGAACCCGTGGTCACACCGTGATGTGGCTGCACATGACGGGTGTCAGTGTCAGTCTCTTACAGCCCCACAGAGGACCTCACTGCCTGTCAGGCACAAGGGGTCCAGCCACACAAGTTATCCTGCTGTGGGCAGCCTTACCCCTGCTTGAGTAAGGCTGCTCCACGATGCATTCCCTGGATTTTCCAAAGGAAGCATTGCATATCAGGCAGCTGTTCGTGGTGCCACGGGATGGGGTTGGGGGGACATCTGGCTGCTGCCACCCACACAATGTACTGCATTGCATGGCCTGGCTGCCCAGGGAGGGGTCAGGCTACCCAAGATGTGGTAGCCTCCCTTCCCTGTCTCATCTAGAGACATCCTATATCCCCAAAGATGAGCTTCCACGAGCAAATAATAACAATAACAATAATTTTACAAAAGGTTGTAAAAACGCATGAAATAAATATACACTGTAACAATTCTATCTTCTATTATAATTTGAATGATTACTATTAATCATTCTTAATTTTCTACTCACTGGTGAAGCTGTCAGATCATCTCTTATATAGCTAGGATTAAGGTCTACTACTGCTGTTTTTGGTCATGCTTTCCTGATCTTCAGTCTCTTCCTCTTCCTGAGTCCCCTTTCTGTGTACCCTTCTGCCATTTGTCAAATTCTTGACTGTGGAAACATGGACAGTAATGAAGGAATAGAAAATGAACTTGTCCACAGTTAACTCTTTGAATGGATGTAAAAGGACCCAAAGCCTTTTGCATTTTGGCCTTACTTAAGTGTAGTAGTAACGGAAATGAAATTGATAAAGTATGCATGTGACATTTCATTTACTAAAGAATGAAAGGTGAGAGAAAACAGAGTTGCAGGGGACATAAGGTTGATACAGCATCTGGCTTAGCACCTGTTTAGCAATATAGAGAATGGACATTGTAGCACTCTATTCTTTGAATTATGAGCAACTAAAAGACTGTTTAATATATCCGTCACACAGTGATATGCCCTACATAATTCTAACAGTCAAGGGAAAACTACTTACTAGCTGGGCTAGAAAAATGTTAGTTTGTTCAGGCCGATTGAGTCCTACCATTATAACATTCAGCTTGTCCTCCTTCCTGTAACCTGAGATCTGTCTGGTCTCCATGTTTTATAATGGTGCCATCACAACATAAATAAAAGTCTAAAGATACTTTTGAGAACTCATTTTTAGCTTTATTTTTTGCCTTAAACTGAAACTATTCACACTGCCTCTCTGTTGATCGTAGGACTTTGACTCCTGCTGTTTGAAGTGCAATGCAAATTCTAGGAGAAGGACCCATGTTGTTATTCATTTTTGTTTTTTGTTATTTAAATGTTTTGTTTTCATTTTCAGAAATATAAAAATTCCCCATTTTTGTTTTTGCTTTCACTTTTTATTCCCATTGTTTTCAATGGAAAACACATTTTTGACTGCAATGTTTTTGATTTTCATTATATTTGGATGAAACATGGAAGGATCTTGTACCTCCAATGGAAGGCATTATGTGTACCAAATTTCAGAAAGATTGGATAGAGGACACTGATTGTATAAGCAGTTAAATTATGTTATTTTTCAAAAATCTGTATATATATTCCTGGCTGTAACTTTTTTGTATCCCATCTAATGTGGATGAAACTTGGCAAGATTATACCCCCTCACCAATTTTACAATCTAAGACAACTTTCAGAAGGATTAATTAAAGGTTCCTGGAGGTATAAGTTATTAACTAATAAATGTATGTATGTATAGGAAAGATGTGATAATGTGTTCTAACTTTTTAAGCCTGCACAGTATATGCAGAGAATGAGCCTATGCCAGGGATTCTCTTATGTGTCATTGTGGTATAAGATCAGTTTGTGATGCTAATTGGCCAGCAGAAATGTAAACAAAATATCCTAATTTTGTGCTGTGACCACCCCAACATCTCTCCCCCACTTGTTAATGGGTATTTAGAAGCTTCTGTTTAGGAAAGAGCCAATAGAGATTCTCTGATGTCCTCTGTCACAATGGGTATTTTCAGACATTACGAGATCACAGTGAACCACGGTGAATACCCACCTGTGGTCACTGTGTCTCGAACGTCTGTTTGGCAGCTGCCAGATGTTCACCACGGTAAATACCGACAAGGGGTCAATTTGAACCATGCTTCCTGGGCTAGCCGGGAGAAGGGGTATTTTCAGACGTTACATTGGCCGTTGGCCCCGTACCGGCACCAACGGCTTCGTTCCCCGCCGGGGTCACCCCATAACAGCACAACAGATGTGCCGGGGGGATCCCGGCGGGGAAATTGGGAGGGGCCGGGGCCGCGCAGCGCAACGTGCGGCCGCACGGCCCCGCCCCCTCCATGCACCCCGCCGCCCGCCCTCCGAGGAGACGGGCGGGCGGCGGGGCCAATGCGGCCGCTGCGTCGGGCCGGATGTGCCGTGGCCCGGGATCCCGCCGGGGATCCCGGGCCGTGGCACGCGGCCAGACGTTACTTTTCCTTGGCCACGGCCCGGGGTCCGTTTGACCACGCTTCCCGGGACCTTCCCCCGGCTAGCCCGGGAAGCGTGGTTCAAATGAACCCCATGTGGGTATTGACCGTGGCCAACATCTGGCGTGCCGTTAACAGACGTACGGGACACGGTGACCCCAGGTGGGTATTCACCGTGGTTCACCATGTTCGCGTAACGTCTGAAATCACCCAAGGTCCAGGGAAGCATGGTCAACGAGATCCCCAGCGGGGACTAACAAAAAGTAATGTCTGGTCGGGCGCCACAGCCCAGGATCACTGGAGGGATCCCGGGCCATGGCGAATTCGGCCGGACGCTGCAGCTGCATTGGCCCCGCCGCCCGTCCGTCTCCCCAGAGGGCAGGCGGTGGGGAGCATGGAGGGGGCAGGGCCGTGCGGCCACACATTGTGCCGCGTGGCCCTTCCCCCTCCCAGATTCCATGCCGGGATCCCCCGGCACATCTGATATGGCGTGACGGGGTCACCCCGGCGGGGAATGAATGGGTTGTTTTTGGTACAGGGCCAAGCAGCCCCGTAATGTCTGAAAACACCCAATGATGCAAGATGTGATTGTGATTATAATTGGCCAGCCTGGATGTGTAAACCATGGGTGATTTCAGACATTATGAGATTATGCTCAATCCCAGTGAACCACGGTCAATTCCGCAGCAGGGCCAAAGTGGCCTGCATGTCTGTTCCCTGGCAGTCAGATGTTCACCACAGTCAATACCCACATGGGGTCAAAATCAATCACGCTTCTGGAGCTCCAGCCCAGGCCATCTCCAAAAGCGTAGTCAAAGACATTCCCAATGGGAAACAAAAAAAAGTAATGTCTGAACGGCAACCACCGGCTGGAACCAAAGACAATGATTCCCCGCTGGGGACAAAGCATGCAGCATCGCTGCCAGGCAACCAGCAACAACACAGACCGGGGAGGGAGATTTAAAGGGCACATGACAGCAGCCGGAACGAGCTTCCCCGGCGCCTTCCGGGTGCTTTGACCACGGCCCGGCCTGGGATCAGCATAATGTCTGTTGTGCTGCCCCAGGTCATGATCCAGTGGTCCAATTCCCTGCCGTGATCCCATTCCCATCATGTCTGTTTGGGACTTTCCTTGACCACGGGGGGTGGTTAATCTGTTCACCCCCGCCGGGAATCCACTGTGGTGAATTGGGACCACGTAATGTCTGAAATCACCCTATGTCTCCTGATTTCTGGGATGCTATCCCAAAAGTCCCAGTTATGTCCCTTTTATGCCCATCTCAGGATTACCTCTTATGCCCGCCTTGAAACAACCACCGATTGGTCCTGTAAAGCTGGAAGCATGCATTAATTGGCCAGTGAATGCATCTGTCAGTCTGTTGTGTTACTCCCCATCCTCCCTCCTACAGCCTCCCTCCCCCATCACACCAGGTATCTGCCTGCATATGCCTGGCACTGCATGTGCTGTTATTTATCTGAATAATAGTCTTCAAGGGGACAACTTCAATTGGTTATAAAAATTGGGTACCTTTATCTAATTACCCTGTAGTTTGGCAGTGATGATAGGGAAATTGGCAGATATTTTTCTGCAAAATGTCTTCTAAACAGGATGGACTATACAAATGTTACAGCCAGAAATGCATTTTCAAGTTAATGGCATATAACAACAGGACCCTTTATCCAATTCTTTCTGAAATTTGGCAGGATTGGTAATCTAAGGGAGAAACATAATCTTCCCAGGTATCATGCAAATTGGAGGAAAGATAAAGAAGTTGTAGTCAGGAATATGTATGCAGCCTTTCTTAAAATGTCAACCTTCAATTGCTTTAGAAATTGGTTGTCTTCATGCAATCTTTCCAAGGTCTGGTACACATAATGCTCTCCAATGGAGGTACAATGTCCCCAAGTGTCATACAAATTGAATAAGAAACAGAAAAGTTATACCTGGAAATATATTTTTCTGTTTTTCCCATTATTTCATTTTTGTTTTTGTTTTTGTTTTTGTTATTATTATTTTCCATTTTTGTTATTACACTAACGAAAAATAAAACATAATTTTTTGTTTTCATTATCATAATAACTAAAACAAATTGCACACCCCTAAATTCTAGCTTAAATAGCTTATGAGGTGTTTTCTTGTTGCTGTGTTTGTTGTGTGCTCATGACTGTGGAGGATATTGGTAATTCCAGCTTTGTTCTTGTTGCATGCAGAGTTTATAATCACAATGAAGGACATTAGTCACTTCTGCTTTCTTGACTAAGCTTCATTAACTGTTCTTGGAAGTTGGTCCATGAAATCTCCAATGTTAGTTTCAGAATCATGAAAGTCCTCACTATTAGGGCTGAAACAAGGATCAGTCTGATTCTCATGAGAATGTTTTGAGAATATTGTGAGAATCAAGAGCGCTTAACAAGATTCTTGAGAAGATCTCACTAACCTTGTGAAATCTCATGAGATATCTCACAAAAAATATTAAATAATCACTTCACATGCAAAAAATGGCCACTGGAGCCATTCTGTGCATGCACAGCCTTTTCCAAAATGGCACTGGCAACATAGATGCCATTTTGGAGAAGGGTAGCTGTTCTGTGCATGAGCAGAAACCATTTATGCATGTACAGACCAGCTTCCCTTTTCCAAAATGCTGGCAATGCTGCTGGCATAATTTTGGGAAAGGGGCTTTCATGTGTAGAGTGTCTCTGGCATCCATTTGCACATGCTCTGTGATTTTAAAAATTTATTTTCCCCCCGAGATGGGAAGCAACCTCTTTGCTTCCTCTCTGGCCCCCACAGAGAAGCCAAGCTGGGAGAGCAGTCCCAGAGCTGCCTTGGAGCAACTCCTGACTTAGACAGAGGGCCCATTAAGTTTGGGCATGGGGAAGGGGCATTCTCAAGGTTCTCACATTTCTTGGATAGAATCCAAGTAATTCTCGGCTAGTTCTCATTTGCAAGAATGAGTGGAGAATTCTGATTCTCACTGAGAAATGTGACAACGTGAGAATCGAGTTTCAGTCCTACTCCCAGTCATAACCAGGTATTTAAGACTTCCTCAAGGATTCAACTCTTCCTCTGCCTATGTACATCCAACATCTGATCCATTACCTTCTGTTACTATCCTCCAACATTTTGTCCTCCAGAGTTTTGTCCTATCATTTCCTGTATTGACTTCCCAGTTCTACTCGTGGACTCTTATTCTAACTACATATACACTCTGCCTTCAACTGTAGACTTTTAAATTTCAGCTCCAGTTCCTGATTATATATCAACTCTGCACTATCCTTAGTCTGATATACTCTCACTTTGAGATATGATCCTACAAAGCTCCAGCCTAAGCCCTGATAGTGAAAGACCCTTGACTGGCCACGAATGCCCACATCCCAGTCCCTAAAATAGTGTTCTGGTTGAGGAAATAAGGCTAAAGACTGCGGAAATATTGGAGGAGATACAATAAGGCTCTTCAGTTAAGCAGTCTGTGCATTAGCCTCTGTATAACCTGAGAGCCAAAGGGACTGCAGGTTTCAGAGTTAAGGAAATTGTATTCCAGGCCTGCTAAAATCTGCCAAATGTTCCAATAACACTCCATGAAATGAATCTTCCATAGTAAATTTTTCAAGAAGAAAATTGACTACGGCTGTTTTTATATGGACGCAGGCCCGGTGGGTGGAGATAGGTGGATGAGCACACCCACTGAACACCCATTGGCACAGAGCAGGGAGATGTTTACATGGACACTGCCGCGGGGGGTTGTGGGAAAGAAAGGGAGGGGCCGGCATGTCATGTAACTCGTATAAAAAGCATACAGTTTTGGCCATCTGTGTTTCAATGTATTGAACATTAGAATTAGCCTCTGTATGGTGAACTTCTGATGAACTGTTTCTATAATGACATTTTACTTAACTCTTGACTATATACTGGGAGAAGACATATGGTCAGTCTGTCTCTTAAGGATTACATAGCTAGGCCTGTATCAGCATTTCCTGTTGTCCAATTTCAAGGGGTGTGACTCCCCAAACAAGGGCAGAAAAAGGTCTTGTTTATCTAAAGAAACCAGACATCTTGGTCATTGTTAAATCTTATCTCAGATGATAGCAGCCTTTTTAATATGTGTATCAACAGATTGTTTAAAACTTACTTTGAGAAACCCCATTGTAAGTCTTCTTGACTTGATGTCATTTAGACTGACTTCTAAACATTTTCAAATTATAAAGAGGCAAAGGAAAAATTAATTCTTCAGAAAGTTCTCCATTCCTTGGAGTTTTCTCACCTTCATTAAGGCAGTATGGGACACAGGACTGGGTGAATATGAAAGTATATTCTTTTGATGCATTGAGCCAACAATAATTAAAGCATATGTAATTTCTTTTAGATGTTAAAATCTTTGAACTTATAATGGAACTTTTCTTTGAACAGAAATGTCTTTTTCAATCATGTATTTGTAACTGACACTGTTTCTCTTTTGTAATTTGAATTTAAGTAAACTATGCTTTATATTTATAACATTCTTTGTCTCATGGCCTCATTTATAAATAATATTGTCATTCAAATACTTTTCTGAGCTGGTTGGCTTTTAGCACAGTGTAAACTAAGTTTCCACATATTGAAAAATAGTTGCCTTATATCCAGGCCATATTATGTCAGGCCTGGACCACTAAGTGCATTTTCCTTTTGAGGAAACTGAGTCACATAACAACAGGCACACACCCATCTGGTACACATCCACCCAGGGCTACACCAAGGAAACACCCAGAATGTTTACACGGACTGCCCATACACCGAACAGAGGGGAAACCATGTTCAGCTCAGCAGTGTTACAACATGACCAAGCAAGGGCAAACGAAGCCACAGCATATGGCCCCACACCTACACTGCGAGACTCTGAGTGGGTGGTGGAGGAGGGAGCTAGAATGTCAAGAGATACAAAGAAGCAGACCCTTTCAAGCCCCAAGAGACAGGCCAGACAGCCGGGTGCCACGGACCCCTCAGAACCCAGACCACACCTGCACACCACAGCGCACACAAGCACACAGGGAAACCCAGAAGGATGAGGGAGAAAGGGGACCCCAGCCAGGGGAGATGGGCTGGGAGCGAGCACAATCACTGGGAAGAACAGGCAAGCCCTGAAATGGGTGGGGGCCACACCAACCCAACCCCCTGGCATGGGCCACTGCCCACAGAACCCCCCAAACCCTGGAACAACATGCCAGGAACAGGACAGCTGAGTTTACAGCGGCAGGTGTCAAAGTGCAAGCTGGAGCCAGGATCGGAGGGCACAGAGCGGACAAGCACTTCCCCAAAAACACAATCTGGCTGTGACACAGCAGCAGCCCAACAACCATGGAGCAGGGATACACAGGGCTCAGGATGAGCCCCACACCATGGCAGGGAAGGGGGTGGGAAAATAGGAAACCATGCAAACGGGAGAGGGGGTACAACCCAGATGACAGGGTACCAAGGGGCCAAACCAAAGTCATGCTATTTAGAAGGAAATGCAGTCCTGTGTCCATTCTCTGGAGGCCTTATCTTCTCAAACAGTCCACTCTTCTGTTCTCACTGAGCACCACCCCTCTCCTGCCATCTTCCTTAAGTTTCCTAACTTCTCTTCTATCAACTGCTTTCAACCCCTATTGATTACTTCTGTTCAAAATTGCCTTCTTCTAAGCAGAAGTTGTGTATTCAAATTAATCAGGAACATCCAAACTATTCAGACATACACATTGGAAATTATGCCCAGCTGAGGCCCATTCTCTCAGCAGCACTGGGAGGAGAAACAAGCACAGTGCAACAAAGTGTTTCTTGGCCAGGGCTACAAGAAGGAGAAGCCAGGCTTAGTGCTGACAAGGGATGAGGAGGAAGGGAAACAACTATACTGGGGCCCAAAAGCTTAGGAGGGACCATAAAATTACAAGGACAAGAAACAGTAACTCCAGAAATTGATTTAAAATGTTAGGTGCTGGATGGGCGCAGGTGGGCTTGACGTTTGGACTTACGTATTTTCCAGTCCCGCTGCCTTGGTATAGGCATTGTAATTTTAATCTGCTCACTGCCCAGGAGTGGGGGTTGGTTGGGTTTGTGAATTTTTGGATCATTTAGCGATACTCCTTCTCGGAGCTGGAATGGGTCGTTGGTCACCATTGTTTAGTGTTGCCCTTGGACTTCCACTATGTCTACACTTAAGCATTCCAGGGCAGAAGCTGCTAGCACTACTCAGCCTGTTCTAAAAGCCCTAAGCAGAGGAAGATTGAGAATTTCCTAGTGCCTATAACTAGTAACCCTCCATTCTCTGAGCTTGTGTCTTACAAAGTTCCGGTATCTAATAACTATGCTCTGTTGTCAGAGCTTGGTGACCCGGAGTCAGTTAATCCTGTACAACAAGATCCTGGTGGGGTAGACTCTTATAGGAACCTGAGGAAACAGTTGTAAAACAGTCCTACCTGTTAAGTTAGTTGATGACCCCCGACTAAAAGGGATCTCATTTGGGGGTAATGACACTGCGGTTGTCTCTGCCTCCCAAAAAGTTGTCTTCTTCCTATAGTAGACTATGAGGCTGTTGACTCCATGGGTCCTTCCATTGGAACTTCTGTACCAAAATCTCTGAGGCTTGGGCCTCACTCAGCTTTAAGGGGTTCCTCTTCAATTGATAGTTGTAAAGATCAGGTGGTGGCCTCGAGATCCTTTGCCCATAACGTATCTAGCCAGACCAATAAATATGTTTCCTCTTTAGCCCAAGCTCCTCTTCTCCAAAAGTGCCCCCAAGTTAACAATACTCTTCTAGCCCCGGATATGCCAGAAGTGGACTGACTGGTCCAGTTGGGAACTGAACATCTTAGACTAAGGCCGCTTTTAGATGTGCAGCTGGATCAGGCGCGGGACCGGCAAACCAGCCGCGGCGCTGTTTTAGACAAATCGAAAGCAGAAGTTGTGCGCGTGATCCGGGGCCGCGCATTCTTTTCCGGCCGCGTATGTCACCCCAGAGAGATCAGGGTGGTTCACTCGCAGTCGGCAAAGAATGCGCGGCCCCTGATCACGCGCACAACTTCCGCTTCCGGTTCGTCTAAAACAGCGCCGCGGCTGTTTTGCCGGTCCCGCGCCTGATCACAGCTGCATGTCTAAAATCGGCCTAATAAGCTGGAATATTTCTGGCTGGAAACAATGAGCTCTAGATCCAGACCTTAAATATCTGCTTGAGAATAATGATATTCTTTTTATTCAAGAAACCTGGGCTGAGCCTCAGTTATTCCAGCAAGGTTTTGATGTCTATTGTCTAAAAGCAGCGTCTTTTAGTACAAGAAGTAGATTGAGCGGAGGTCTAGTCCTTGTTGATACAGCAGTCTATGCAAGCTAAGACTACCCTGATTGAATATTTTAAATCTTATTTTGACTTATGGCATTGTATTCTTTGCCAGGGTTATGAAGTTTTGTTGGCAAATATTTATGTACTACCTTTTGTGTCAAGTTATTATTTGGATGATATTTGGCCCTTTGTTACGAGGGCAATACAAGAAGCCTATTTGAAATTCCCAAGAGCTGTTCTAATTCTTGGGGGTGATATGAATATTCACACTGGGAACCTGAGAGCCAGCTTAGAAACTCTAGAGCCTGAAGAATCTATAAAAACCCCTTTTAATAATTTTCGTACATCTATGAACAATATTAAAAGTCCAAGGGTACATAGATTGGCCCAGCTCTTGAGTGATCTTGACCTGGTGATACTGAATGGTACAATATAGGTGATCTTGAAGGACATTTTACTTTCCATTCTAAGCTTGGTTCCAGCGTTATTGATTATTTCATAATTTCTTCTTGACATCTATTTAAAGTTTTGGAACTAAAGGTCCTCAATGTTGTAGAGACAGAACATTCCCCGCTTGCCCTCCTAATGGGTTGTCCTCACTCCTCTAGACTAAGAGTATCACCTATTGTTAAAGGCCAGGTCCCGCTGGAATTTGCAGCATTTATTCGCTCTCCTCCAGCCCATGAGTTAAGCTTGAGAATTTTGGAAGCATCCCCAGAATCAGTCTTATTATTTGAACAACTGTTGGAACTATTTATTCCTTTATTAACTTCTACAAAAGTCCGCAGACCTGGGAATTTGTATCCCCATGGTTGGTTTGGCTCTGATTGCACTGGAGCTAGGAACTCTCTTCAGAAAATAGTTAGACTCATGAAGGGTCATCCTACAGAAAGTATTAGGACCCATTTGGTAGATAGTAGGAAATCATATAGACTCCTCCTACAGAGGAAAAAGTTTGACTGCCTTCTAAGACAATGGAATCAGTTACAACAAGCAGCTCTAGCAAATGACTCTAGACAATTTTGGTCGCTCATAGCTAGGGCTAAGATAGGTGGTCCCTGTGTGCATAACAACCTGCTTTCTTTATCCAAGTGGCAGTCATACTTTGAACACTTATTTTCTAATCCTGGAACCTTGCCTATTGCTATTGAACTCCAACCCATTGACAGATTCCAGGAATGGCCCTCAGTTTCTCCAACAGAACTAACTGAGCTCATATCTCAACTAAAGAGTGGTATGGTCCCGGGGATTGATTTTATTCCCCTGGAGCTATTGAAATATGAGTCTACTTGGTGGACTTCACTATTGGCTCCTTTATTCACGAAAATTAATGCAACAGGGGTAATTCAAGGGGGACACTAATGAACCCTCAAACTATAGACCAATTAGTCTTTTGTCTGTCATGGGAAAGCTTTATGCAAAGTACCTCTTGGGTAGGCTTCAGAACTGGCTCGATTCTGAGAAAGTTATATTCCCAGAGAAAGCAGGTTTTAGAACAGACCAATCTTCCCAGGACCACATATTTGTCCTTAGGCATCTAGTAGCAAAATACACCAAAGCTCAAATGAAAGGCTCTTTATTTTTCTCTTTTGTTGATCTGAAGGCCACATTTGATACCATTGATAGGGAGCGCTTGTGGTCAAAGTTTAGCAGAACTTCAGTAGATGGGCATCTTCTTTTTTGCTGATTAAATTACAATATATTGTCATGCAGGTTCATCCTGCTTTGGACCAACCCTTAACAGAGGATATTCCTCTGGCTAGGGGTGTGTGCCAGGGTTGTATTTTGGCTCCGGCACTTTTTAATTTTTATGTCAATGACTTTGTCTCCTTTATGGCGAGATGTAATGGCCCAGGGTGGCCCAGGGTGGGGTGTGTGTGTGTGTGATGCTGGCCTCTGGTGGTAGCATGAGGTCTGGCGGAAAGGGGGGGAGGTGGGTACATAGGTGTTGGGTCTCTGGTGTTGACTCTTGATGGCATCAGGGGACACAACTAGAGGCGAGAGGTGGGGGAGGGGAGGAGGGGGATATGGGATCCAAGGGCAGGGCGGGCAGCCCAGAAGTGGGGGCCAGGAGGTAGTAGATGGGGGGAACGGAGCAGCTATAAGGATGGTTATGGGGAGGGGATGGTATGGTCCAAGGGGGCAGGTGACTCGTCCTCCCAGAGGACTCAGGTACCTGGTGGAGGTCAGGAGGATCACCCCCCCCACCAAGGGTGAGGATGGGTCAGGGTCCAGGGTCCACCTGTGGGGGTCTGATACTGTTGAATGCAAGGTCTGTTGTGAACAAGGCCCCAGTTATCCAGTATCTTATCCTGGATGGGGCGGCAGACCTTGCGTGCATCACAGAGACCTGGCTAGACGAGGGGGCTGGAACAGTTCTGGTGGACCTTGTGCTGACCGGGTATGCTGTGCAGCACCAGCCTTGTACAGGGGGCTGGAGGGAGGTGTAGCTATCATTTTTAGGGAGGACTGGCCAGTCAGGAGATATCCAGTCCAGGAGGTTCCAGCTGTGTAGGCTCTCCATGTGGTGTTTGATTTGGCTGGGGGCAACCTTGGACTTCTGCTGGTATTCTGGGCCCCTTCCTGTCTGGAGGCATCCCTTGCCGCTCTAGCAGAGCAGGTCTTGGAGGTAGTGTTGGACTCCCCCAGGACCGTGGTCCTTGGAGTCTTCAACACTCATGTAGATGCCGGCCTTGTAGGAGCAGAGCAGGAGTTCATGGCCACCATAGCAATTGGCAACCATGCACTTGTCCCAAGTGGTCAACTGTCTGACTCATGTGTGGGAACATATCCTTGACTTGGTCTTCTGTTCTGGCCTTGAGGTGGGTGATCCATTAGTGGGGATGTGAGATCTATGCCTTTGTCATGGACGGACCATTATCTCCTGAAGACCAGCCTCCTAGCATGCCCCCTCCAGAAGGGGAATGGACCAGTTAGGTTGGTCTGCCTTCGGAGGCTGATGGAACCACAGCGGTTCCAGTAGGCTCTGAGGGAGTTATCCCAGGACCCTGACAGCCACTCTGTCGATGTGCTGGTACCGCATTGGAACACCTTGCTGGGGAAGGCCATTGACAGGGTGGCTCTGAGACATCCCCTGTCCCCATTTTGTCACCACAGGGCCCCTTGGTTTACTGAGGGGCTGCGGTGTATGAAGCGGGTAGGCAGGAGACTAGAGTGATGCTGGTGTCGGACTCACTCTGAATCTGACCAATCTCTCCATAGGATCCATTTGCAGTCCTATGTTGAGGCTGTGAGGACAGAAAAGAAGGAATTCATTGATGCCCTCATAGTATCTGCAAAGTCATGTCCAGCAGAGCTGTTCCAGGTGGTGCAGGGGTTGGTAAGTCCGGCTTCCCTCTGCCTGGATGGGGACTTGTCCCAAGCCTGCTGTGAGGAGTTTGCCATCTACTTTGCAGGCAAGATCACTCAGATCGAGAATAATTTCGACACTGGGTTGGATGCAGTAGATGAGGAGCATGAGGTTATGGAGGCACCGTCTGGTTGATCTTTCTGGGAGGAGTTTCAGGAAGTGACACCAGCCGATGTGGTTGATGTCTTGGGGTCTGTTCGAGCCACAAGTTGTGAATTAGATCTGTGCCCATCCTGGCACAGGATCAGCAGGTGGAGGTGGTGGCTAAAGCCGCTTTCGCCAGCTGTATCTGGTGCGGTGGCTGCGCCCATACATTTCTGGGCCCAACCTGGCCACTCTTATCCACACCTTCATCATCTTGAGGCCAGACTACTGCAATGCTTTCTACGTGGGGCTTCCCTTTGTTCTGGTCTGGAGGCTGCAGCTGGTGCAGAATGCGGCGGCCCATCTCCTTACAGGGACAAGGCGACGGGAGCATATTACACCTGTGCTTCGTGATCTGCACTGACTGCCTCTAGTGTACCAAAACAGATTCAAGCTGTTGGTGTTGATCTATAAAGCCCTATATGGTCTGGGCCCCTCATACCTTGGGGACCGCCTCACCTTCCGTGCCTCAGGGTGATCCCTGTGGTCTGCCAGGGGTGCCTTCCTGGAGTTCCCCCATGTTAAACGGGGGGGGCACAGTGGAGAGGGCGTTCTCAGTAGCCGGGCCGCGACTCTGGAACTCCCTCCCAGAGGAAGCTGGCCTGGCCCCGGGTCTGATGGCTTTTTGCTGAGCCTGTAAAACCTGGCTGTTCGCCCAGGCCTTCAGAGGCTACGGTGGGAGGGGAGGGTAGTGGGGGGGTATTTGGGAGTGGGGGGTTAATTATATATATATATATATATATATATATATATATATATATATAAAATGATGTTTTTATGTGTTTTATTATTGTTTTATTTGTTGTAAACTGCCCCAGAATGCCGTAGGCATGGGGGGCGGTCAATAAATTAATAAATAAATAAAAATAAATAAATAATACCCACCCTCAAAAGTTGGGAGACCGAAGACTCTCTATTATGTTGTATGCAGATGACACGGTTCTTCTGTCTCTGACCCAAATCGGCTTGCGAAGAAGTATCCAGAGGTTTGCATTGTATTGCACTCAGGAAAATTTGATAATAAATTACACCAAGACTAAGGTCCTGGTAGTTGGCTCTCGCCGACGTCAGTTTGGTTGGTGAGTGGACAATAACCAAATAGAACAGGTTCAAACCTTTAAATATTTAGGGGTGGTCCTTTCGGCATCTGACAGCTGGACTCCACATTTCAAAGCAGCTATAGCTCAGGCCCGAAAAAGTATAATTACTAGTTTTTTCTATACCCAGGGAGTTAAATTATAGGGCCAGCTCTATGGCTCTTTAAGGCAAAAGTGATCCTGCAACTTTTGTATGCTGTGGCAAACCGGGGAGCCTCACTTTTAGGCAAACTTGAAGGCCCCCAGAATTCCTTCTTGCGACCAATTCTTGGAGTCCCAAATTGTGTTCCTTTGGCCATGTTAATGGCAGAAACAGCGATGAAAACAATTAAATCCTTGGCCTTATTAGCCATTCTAAAGTTCTGGCTGAAAGTGAAAGCTTTCCCCCCTGCATCAGAATCTCTTCTGTCATCTATTTTTGTTTCAAATTCTTATGACCCTTGGGATCATTCTGTGGAGACAGAAATATTTAAACTTGGCTTCTCAATGGAGACTTTGCTCCCATTATGCTATAAGGGTGTTGTGAGACTAATAGCACTTAGAATTGCCGATCAAGAGCTTCAGAATGAGAACTCTGCCCTATCAGCTCAAAAGATTGCCCCAGGTTATAACTATATTAGATCATTTAACTTTCCACCACCGCAGCTAATTAAATGGACATCCTGGCCCTATAGAAGAAGAACCCTTACCCTTACCCTGATGCGGTGCAACGTCTTCCCATCAGATTTTTTGACAGGCAGATTCCATAGTATTCCAAGAGAAGAATGACTGTGTAATTATTGAGATATGGTTTTACCAGGGACAGATAAGCAGTTAATGCCGGGTACATGCTTGGCTGTAAAAAATATGTTCGATCTTAAGCATCTGAGGATGAAAATACACACCAGCCTCTTTCTGATTTGGATGACCCTTTCTGATTTGGATGACAATTTGTTGATAACATGGACGACCACCATGTTATCACACCAGAACAGAACTCTCCGGTTGGAGAATTCCTTCTCCCACAATCTCACAGCCACTACTATGGGGAAAAATTTCCCAAAGGTAAAATCCCGAGTTATTCCTGCCTCCTCCCAATCCTCTGGCCATGGAGCTGCACGCCATTGTCCCTTAAAGTAAACCCCCAAACCGTGCCCACCTACTGCATCAGAGTGTATCTGTAGCTTGGATTCTAGCAGAAGCCGTTGCCTCCAGAAACTGACCCCGTTGTAGTCTTGTAAAAAGACGTCCCATATAGCTAAATCCTCCCGCATCTCCTTCGTCAGGGTAGTCATGCCGTACCGGGGTTGAGGCCCTTCCCCAATGCATGAGGGCTACCTGCTTGGCTTGGGGGGGCCTTGTTTAGTGCAATTTTGCCCCCTACTTCTGGCCCCATACTGCCTAAACTTGTTACAACCTGATGCTGCGTGGATGCCCAAACACTGGGTACATACATGTTTAAATCTACAGGGTGGGGGGCATTTGCACCTGTTGTTGTAGTCCCAGCACATGGGGCCACCCAGGGCTGGCTTTGATCTCCAGTCTTTTTCCCCTTCACCCTGATGGGAATTCTGCACTCTGGTGAGGACATGCCCACTGTCTGATCAGGGAGCGTAGCTGGAGCTGCTGATGCACTCCAGCCACAAGTCATGGGCATGAACATCGCACCTCAAATTAGGGTAGTTGGCAGCCCTACGACAGAATACCTCGTCATTACACAGCCAAGTCCCGGGGCTTCCTATATCATATGCCCACCGAACAATGTCTGAGTATTTCTCCACCTCCACCCCCCTGTTCTGGGAACCTGTAACGGGTCACTCCCATGTAAATGGTAAAGGCCACCATCCAGTTGGTCCAGTTCTGTTTGGCTTTTGGCCTCTTAAATTTCTCCTGGACTTTTCTATCCTCCCGCTCATTTGGGTTGGGGATAGGGTCACTGAAGAGGAGTGCAAAGATATCTATATACTCGCCACTCCATATTTTTTCCTGTGTCGCCTGCAGCAAGTGTTCACCAGAATGGGGCAGCCACATCAGCATAACCCCCTGCCAGAGGCTGGGGTTCCTCCTATTGCTCTCTGCACTGAGCAGCGCTGTTTGAGCAACATGACTCTGCGCCCCACATTTGTGTGGCTGCCCTTTGCCTGGGGGTTGGACAAGGCCTTAGTCTTGGCTCACCCCACCTATAATAAGGGGACTGGCAATTGCGTGGTAACCCCCAGGTCAGACCCAAACTTGTGGGGGTCTTGGGCGTAATCAGTCCAGATAGCCCCATTCCCTCTGGCTCAGGATTCCACTCCCATGTGCAGCCCCTGGTGCTCAACCTTCAGTGGGTCCAGCTCATAGGGGGTTCCTTGATATTCACTACAGCATGACGCATGCTGTTGCCAACTCTGGACTGACTCTAAGCTGTCTGTCAGGGCCTGCATTCCTTCCCTCAGAGCACTATTTGTGCCTGCTGGCTGGGTATAAATTCCTCCCTGCATTGGCTGGGCCCAGGTTCCTCATCCCTGTAACGAGAAGGCAAAACCCGGTGGCACCCTTGCCCTTGATGGGAGGCCCGTTCTCCGCTCAGTGGTGTGGGGGGAAACTCGTTGTCTGGGTTCAGGATGCCACTATCTGCATCCCTTAGCTGTGTGGGGTAACTAGCTTCTGCTCCTCTATCTGGTTTTGATAGCCCATTAGCTGGGCCTGCAGGGCCGGCAATATCACTCCCACCCCTGTTCCTCCCTGTGGTTCTTGCTGGGTGGGGGGGTGTTGAGGGAGCATACCGGCCTGAGAAGTCTGCTTAAATGGACCCTTGGGTGGGGCCTTTCTCTTTTGGGCAGCTATCACTACCCCTTTGATGTTCCCCAGGGGAAAGTTAGGTCCCCTTCTGTAAAACCCGGAAGCAGCAGCAGCCACACAGCAGTCAATAGGCCAAAACCCTGGGTCCAGTATGGCACCCCACCACTAGGCAGCCAGTGTCCATAGTGGAGAGGATGTCAGCATACATACATTTAGTTAAGTTTGGTCTAGTTTGGCTCTGGTTCATTCAGTTCTTTTCAGAGCATTTGGTTTGGTTTTCTCTCCTTAGGCCAGGGTATCCTTTGAAATCGAACGGGAGGTGGGGGATAATTTTGTGAGTGGCGGAGCAAGAGATTGACAGTTCTTTTCTCAAAGCCAAGATCATTTGAAAACCTGAATGTGGATAAGATGGATGCTAGGAGCCAGCAGGAGATTCCAGGGATCAGAGTGGAGGCGAGCCACGTGGAACAAGGAAGAGAGCACAGTTTTTGCTAAACTAATCAAGAAAGAGCGTTGCAGCTCCATTCTCCCTCCTTGCTAGGCAAACATCAGTCCCTGCCTAGAAAGGCTCCTGGTCTCCTACCAGCATATCATCCCCTTCCCTGACAGACCCCCTTCTCCCCTCCCAAACCAAACAAATATAACTAAATAAAAATGAACAATATTCAGTGTGGATCAGGTCACATGCCCAATCCAGTGGATTCACATCGGAACACCAAAATCTGATGCATAATGTATTCTTGTTGGATGTTCCTTTCACAACTATATACGCTCCTTAAATTTAGGGTCTGAGGGTGAACTTCATGAACTCCCCAATCTGATGTAGGCCTAGTAAAGGTTTCTGATCCTGGCAGGGGGAGTGGGGGGGTGGTGATGCTTCTCCGGCCCAGGCTCAACCCTGAAGGAGGATTCCACAGTGACAGAGAATTTCTCGGTCTAGGGAAAATCTCACCAGAGGAGCTTAACACAGTCACAGTTGTGCCATTTTGTAGGACAACATAGTAGCTGTAGCAGGGAGAAATCAGTTTCAATGACTGACCCTTTAAGGGGAGCATCAGCAGGAGAGTTGCAGGTGCTAGCTGAGGTCTAAACACCCGAGCATTGAAGGATAATGCCTGGATGCCTCACATATGGGCTTGGGTATGGCTGGGTCAGCCAAAAGTCCAAAAGCACTAAGTTCAGCTCAGTTGGTTGGAGAGAACTCAAAAGAGAGAGCCCTGCCACAGAAGTGTAACCAATGCCTGGTCAGGAGAACTAGAGAAAACCAGAGCTGAGAGAAAGCTCTTTCATTGGAGTCAAACAGCAATGGGTAGGGCTAGCCTGAAGGAGACTGCGGAAGGATATCTTGAGAACTGTATACGAGTGGTATGGACTTGGTTTCGGTGGTGGAGGATTGCACTGACTGCATGTGAGAGCTACTTCCTGTGTGGGCCTGGGTCTTTTGGGCTGGATCCTGGAAATACCTACCTTGGGGCCCCGGTGACTGTTACAATAGCCTTTCCAGGGGTAAGAATGTAGGGACTTCCAGGTGTCCGTGTGCGTCTCCAGAGCTGAGGCCCCAGATGGTTAGTCCAGCACATTATAAATTGAAAAAAAAAGAGGAAAGAGAATTTCCATGGATTTTGTATGTAGAAGAGATTCTATTTGTCACTATTGATTCTAAAGCATTTCATGTCATTTTCATTCTGCTAGATGCTCACAGCTGACTGAAATATTCTTTCTCAGATTTTAACAGTAGCTAATAATTTCATAAGCGATAGGTCTAAAAATAAATCACGACTTGTTCTTTTTGGCACACCACAACATTTGTCAAACATATAAGGGGGAAAAGCATGTTCCTACTGATGACTTAAAATTACAGACTGCGTCCTCAATGTGTCTTCACAGTAGTTGTGAAGAGAGCCTCCTTCTCACCGAACTTTCATTTTCTCTGCCACAGCAGCCCAGGAATGCACTGTCAGATACAATAACAATGAGGGAAAACTGAGTGACAGAAAACTCCAAAGAAGTCCTGGGAAATTATAATTATGCTATATGTTAAAACCAAAGTAAAACAACAAATTCCTATTATCTTTCACTGATGCAGGGTCATCTGGGTCCCAGAACTTGGGGATTAAAAACAACAAAGAGTCAAAAGAAATCAAAACAAATCCCAGTTTATGGATTCAAAGATGGGGGTGGGGTGGGGATTTAAAATGAGCCATGCAAAATCCAAGTTCTTCAAACTCATTACTGGGTTAAAAGTAGGGCTGCAAAGATAATTTGCTTATTTGTTCCCATATATGAATATTCAAATTCATCTTTTCTGCTGTTGTAAAATTCACATATTTGTTTCTTAGTATTCTGCATTTCAGTCTCTTCAATAATTTGGTGATTTGTGTTTCATGTTTTGGTATTCGGTAATTTGTTCATTTCAGTGCGAATGTTTGGTGAATGTTTGGTGAAACCAAAATATCAATGTAACCTAAATTCCGAATATAAAATATTATGACAGATTTTCAAAAACATAAACAAAGCAGGAAGTAAATATTATTTTATATTCTTGATTCATGTTAATGGCATAAGATGGATGTACAGTACTTAACTAAAAACAAGACAGGATGAGATTCATCCATAAAATATGTATAAGCACGATATACACTTAAGAACATACAATGTAATGATGATAATTTGATAACAAAAGTTTATTGAAAAGGGAAAAAAGAGAAAAAATGGCTACAAATGTATCTGTTTCTTTTAATTCAGTTATTTATTTCAGCCTTAATTGAAAGTTGTGTCGCCTCCATGCAAAACCATATTATGGGGTCAGCCTTTCAGGCCACCAGAGAGATTGTGTGGTACCATGTTTGTCCCAAGAGATGGAGATAGGCTGGTTTGAGTGATATCATGTATTGGACCAACTGCTGTTGGTTAGAATGAGCAAACTTTCAGACCACTCAGGGCCTGTGGCAGGGCTATGCCACAAAATGGTGCCTGCCATGAGGAACCCAAGATGACTACTACAGGAAGTCGCTAAGTTTGGGGCATGACTTGGGCTATAAGAGAAGAACCAGCCCCAGGAAGAGGGCAGTCTGCTCCTGACTGTTGTGGAGTAAATATCTCTGCCACAGGCCGCTTGGATGGATTCTGACTTGGAAGGCCCTGAAGGGAGAAGCCTGATGTAAAGAACAAGGAGTGATTGATGATAGCTAGCCAATGGACTGTGTGTGGCTAGGCTACAGATTAGGAGATGGACTTTATACTTGTTTGAGATAGGCCAGAGGTTTGGTGCCTGGCCTGGGATTAAGGGGTGGAAATAAACTGTGGTTGAGCCTGACCCCCAGAGTGGCAACCTTCTTGGGCACCGATCCTGACAACACTTGTTTATGGTCATGTGGGACCATGCTACAGGGCCCTTTCTCCAACATGTAGCATAGCCAGTCAGAAATATATAAACTGAGCAAATGTACGGCAGATATATAAGGACACAGAAACAGATGGGAATGGATGAGATAAGGTAACTGGTGGGTGAGTAGTGGTTAGATAAGGATAGGGTTTTAGATAGTCTGGCATCTCTCCTTTATCCCCATCTAACCCCCCAAGCCACCCACTAGTTACCTTGTCTTATCCACTCCCACCCATTCCTGCGTCATTATATGCAAGGTCTTTACAAAAAGAAGCAACCATTCTATGGGTAACTTCAGACATAACGATACCACGGTAAACCCCCCGTGGTGGCTGCGGCACCTTAACATCTAAAGGGAGTTCCGCCAGATGTTCACCTCAGTTCACCTGGTGGAAATCCCTTTGGACACACTTTCGAACCTCCGGCCGCTCAGAGGTCCGGAAACGTGGTTAGCTGGACCACGGCCCAGAATCAGTGGAAGGTAATGTCTGTTACCTCCGCCGATTCCGGGCTGTGGCCCAGACCCCAAGATGGAATTGGATGCAGCAGCCGGATTGGCTGCTGCGGCCGCCTGTCTCCCAGAGGGCAGGCAGCTGGGGGAGCATGCGGGGGGAGGGGCTGTGCGGCCACACGCTGCACCACGCCACGCAGCCACACCCCTCCCCGTTCTCCACTAGGAATCAGGCCGGCACGTCTGAAGGACGACCGTTCTGATTCCTGCCCGGGATCTGAAAGGGATCCAAGGCCATGGTTGATGGAGGTGATTTCACGTCTGAAATCACCCTATGTTGTTCTATGGGGCAATTGTTCTATGTGTATGCCATTTTGATCACTAGGGCATCTATGGCAACAGTACTGATGCTAAACTGATTTAGGGTTATAAAATCCCAACATTCCTGATCATAGTGGGTGACTTGACTTGATATTTTGGTTTCTGAGGGGTAAGTGTCTGCCGGATCCATCCCCAAGAACCCAGCCCAGGTGGGATAGTCTCATAAAGGGTCTTCTTTATACACATACATTTCTCCTGGATGTTTGCTGTTACATCCCGAACTTTCTGTGTGTCTAAATGACTCACCCAGATCTTAAACATCCGGATCTTTGAACTTCTGCGTAGAACTAATCTTAGAACTTTTGTGTGTAAAAAGTTCTCCTGGTAAACTGCTTTGCTCCAGGCAGCTGTGGTCACTTGGTTTCCATGGCAGCCTGTCACATCTACAGCTGTGGCTACTTTAGGCTGCCTCAGAGCAGTGTGTGTATGAAATATGCATCCAGAACTTACTTGTGGACTTGTAAACCCAGAAGATTGAAAAATTTGGAACTTTGACATGTGTGTAAAAATGCCCAGTGATTCCAGATCCAGTACTACAGGTATCTAACTTTAGGAAATAAAGGCCAGGAAAATGGTTGCTTCTTTTTTGTAAAGACCATGTACCTGCCCTAAATTTTCTCAGTTTATATATTTCTGACTGGCTATGGTACATGGCTGAGGAAGGGCCCTTTGTGGCCCAAAAGCTTGCTCATTTTCACCAACAGTAGTTGGTCTAATAAAAAACATAATTCAAACCACCCTGTGTCAATCTGTCTCAGGCTACAAGCATACTGTCTGTGCCAGCATTTAGTAGCCCTAGCATGACCCTACCCAATGCTAGTGAGTTGGCCTCACTCACTGCCCACTGTCCCCACTATGTTCTCAATATTCAGAGATTCTTCTGACCTCTGCTCTTATTCTGAAGCAGCGTGTGTGTGTGTGTTTGAGGTAGGTGTTAGGGTGGCTGGATATGCAAATCTTAGAGGACACATGAATAATACACATTACAGGGCAGCAGTCAGTGCAGCCCTGCAACCTGTGTATCTCATCTGTCCTCTAAAATTTGCATATCAGGCCATCCTAGTAGGGGTACAGGGAAGAGAGCCATTGGTTTGATCAGAGTTGGCTGAGCTAGTCTGGGGGATAAGAAGTAGATGGTGTTGGTCCTGACATGTGATATCTTGCTGCTTCTACAGCTGTGATCTTGCTTGTGCAAAACTTGCAGTGTGAGCTGTGATCCTGCTGTGTCTGCTGCTAGGCAGAAATGGCAGCAAATACATGCTCACCAGTCCTGGTATAGGAGCTCAGTAGGCCCCAGCACTGCAGTGTACTCCGAATAATGATTAATTTGTTGGGACTTAATACTTTTCATATGCCCTAACCAATACAAATGCCTGCCCCAGATTTGTTCCCTGTGATGAATCAGATGGTGGCCCCTATAAAGGTATTCTTCTGTAAGTGTTACAGGGTCGGAGTGTGTGGCACATGATAACCAGCAAGGAGCCTAGGAGGGAGAAAGTAGGGGTCAAGGCAGAGTGCTATAGTGGCACTGTGACACTGGCTGGTAGCTATAAACTTTCAAGTCTGCTGGTTAAAATCTAGGTCCTTACACCTGTTCATCACTCTTGATTCCCCCCTCCTGAGGTTATAAGGATAGCAGGCATGGTATTGCTACAGCCTGAGAGAGAATCAGAGGCTCTGACAAATCAGTCTCAGAATGGGAGCTGGTACTGGAGGATAGGACCAAGAGTCATGGCTCCAACTAAGGGAACAAAATAATTTCCCTATGTACTGGAGGGCCAAAAAATAAAAAGGAGTAATGCCCAATAACAAGAGCATAATTTGTTACTATCCCCATCATCACGTTATTATTCTGTGCCTGGAACATGCTTAGTGTGTCCTGATCTTAAAGGTAAAACATCATCTCACAATCTCTTTTCAAAGAAACACAAAAACCAGGCAAGCAAAAGAACTTTTTGTTTTTTAACCAGAATAATTTCCTGCAAGATAACTGGCAAACACTTTCCCCAGAACTTGAGACAGCTAATCTAGGGGTTCTCAAACCTTTTAAATACTCCCCCCCCACCCAGCATATTTATTTTTACCTATTTATTTCAAAATTTTCTACCCCACCCCTCTCATTCAAAGTGACTTGAGGCAGCTCACACCCAGATTAAGACAACAGCATATAAAATACAACAATATATAAAATACAATAATATAAAATAAAGATAGCAATATAAAATCAAATAATATAGCAGCAAAAGTACAGTATCCATGCAAAAAATGGGGGGAAAAAACCTTAACCCATATCACGAACCTCCTCCTCCCCTCCAAACACCTGATGAAAGAACCAATATATATCCTGCCCACTCTCCTTTCTCCTTCTATCCTCCTCTTTTCTACTGCCCTGGTCTTTTCTCATATGCTTAACCATGATCCCTCACTCCCTGTCTTCCATTCACCTCTGGTGCTTCTGTAGTTCCCCTAGCTCAGAGCAGCTGCACTGGGGAGATTTCAAAATGGCATGACTCCTGATACTCCACTTCTAGAGTAGGAGTTTCAATCAGTGGCGGTAGCCCCTGTGACGGCAATAATTGTTAGGAAACTATGTGCAGTTGTCCACCATTTTGGAAATCCCCCTTCCTCAGTTTAGGAAAACTCTAAGACCATCTAAGAACTAATCAAGAACAAATTAAGAACTTCTACTAAAAGAGACAAGAACTCTAATGACCTGATTTGTGGTAGCCAAGTGGCAATGACTAATAGTCTAGACTATTTCTGATGACAGTTTCATTTTAACTTTTACATCAAATAATCATTGGAGTATGATAATTAATTGAATGTTTAGTGTTCCGGGGACAACTACCAGATTGCCCCTGAGTGCTAGAAGTTGTGAATGAACAATAATTAATGGATCATGCCTTACATGTCCTTTTTTTGTCAAGTTCCTCTGAAAGGTCCAATATTGGCCACTGCGGAGACAGGATACTGGACTAGATGGGCCATTCTTTTGTAGAGTCTGGCATTTCTTATGTTCTTAATGGAAAGATTTATATTAAAATATTTTATAATTCTCAATCCAAAAAGACAGATTGAGAATTTATAGTCTTTAATGTTTGTTTTACAACTGAAACAATCTTAAATTGAATGGATACTTTCCAATCTAATGAATGTTATCAAAAAAAAAATTATTTCAGTTCCTAAAATTAAATCTATGTCAAACAAACATTGTTTCCAAAAATTCTTGTTAAAACAGTTTCAAGGCATCCCTGGAAATTTAGACACCTTATTATAAAGATTTAGGCACAAGGAAATAGGTCAGTATGAGCGTCTTAACTTTGAGACAATTACAGTGCAGGTTTGCTATTGAGAACAAAATGTACAATAAACATCTTGTAGGCTACTTTAAAATTCTGAGTCTATCAGCTGCCAGCTCTTATCTGGAAAATCTAACTTTGATTTACCACTGCTGCTGTTACAGTTTCCTTTCCTTTTTCTTACAAAGATTAAAAGGAATTTCTGAGAACTTTCTTAGTTACTCACTTATTCTACACAAAGTTTAAGGCTGAGTAGGTGATACAAAGAGAGCTCAGTAGCTAAGTTCGCCTCTTCCTGATTGCAAATTCTGATGGAGACAAGGCACTTGCCATGTTGCTAAGATTCTTGAGCGTTCAGGCTCCGGAAAGCAAAACCTGGGCATGTATTAAATGTTGCCCTTTGTTTTCTCTGTAAGGAACTGATGCCAGTCATTTGTATCCTCCTTGGATATACTGAGCAACTTTTTGGTGTAAATTAATAAGACTGCATAGTTGAAAAATTCTGATCTATTTTGCTTAGTTAATTTCTAAAATCATTAATATGTATTAACAACTGTTAATACTCAGCACAAGCAAAGATTGTTTGTTGAATGTATTTTAACCTGGTTTCCCAAATGCCCTGACCCTGCCTTCTGCAGGTGTCCTATACAGACTGCTACATCAAACCTGTCTAGAATGCAGAAACATTTTGAATGGCAGCTCATATGTCTCACCTAACCATCTGACCAGGCAACAGTAATATTAATACAGAGACAAGCACACACAAAGGAAATTGTTTTAAAATGTGTGGATTAGGGGTGTGCAGAAGTTCCTGTTTCATTTTCATTTTAGATTTGTTTTAAAATTTTCATTCAATTTTGTTTTTGTTTTACATTTGTTTTTAATTGGTTTCAATGGGAAATACTTTGCAGGGCTTCCTTGCCTTTAAGTAGCAGTTATACTTTACCTCTCTGACACTTTCCCTTTCCCAAACTTGCTGAGAGTGCCCCCAGGGTGGCAGAAATATCAGAGAGAGATTGGCACATGGGCACAGGACAGAGAAGACACTGTCAAGCAGCAGGTGCTCCTGGACCCAGACACTGACGCTGCAGGCACACATGAGGAGATGGTGGTTCCCAAGTATGGCAAGGCTTCAAGTTGAAGAGAATGTCCCCGGGCTTGCTGTTCCAACTAGCATATGGCTTCAACTTTCTGAGAGCATTCCAGGGGGGCAGGAGATATGAGAGAGAGAGAGAGAGAGACCATCACAGACTGGCAGCAGCAGCAGCAGCAGCAGGAGGAGGAGGGCATAGGAGCAGCAGGCCCTGCTGACATCAGAACTGGCACCCAAATTATAGCATGGGTTGCAGAGAACACGTGGGGGGAGCGGAGCACGACACATGATACAGACAAACAAAAATTAGGACAGAAGCATCATCCAACTCACAGGGCAGCTTGACCTTAGAAGACTCACTTTTCCACCAATACAGGTGCCAGCCTTGACCAGTGCGAACTTATGATAACCCACACCATTGAACAAACAAATTGGGGACCAAAAAGGAATATTGCAGACCTGGCCAAAAATCAAATCAACAAACCAAATGGTCTGTAAAAATACAAGTGATGTAATTTGGCGGAATTGGCGTATTCCCCACCATTGAAAAAACAAGTTTGCTGGGAATGCTGTTTGGTGGGCATAAGAGCTGTTCTTGGGTCATCTTGGCCAGGCCCTGCCATATATAGCCCTTGTGTGCCCAATAGCTGAAGTGGTCACTGCTGGGCTCCTTGAAGGGCTCTTCCAGATAGCAGGCAACTGCAGTCTCCTCACTATCCTGCTCCTTCTTGGTGAGAGTGCTGGCAGCTACTGCCCTGATGGTCTGTTTCTGCCATCCACAGTGGTCCACAGTGCTATTGGTGCTGCTAACCCAGTGCTGACCACTAGGGGTGTGTATGTCATTTTTATTATTACAATAAACGATAATGAAAATTGTCATTTTCATTATGGTTGTTGCAATAACAAAAACAACAAAAAATAATAATGAAAATAGAAATGAAAACGACATTTTGTTTTTGAAATAAAGGGAAAACACTGAAAAACATATTGTTTCTTTTTGTTTCTTATTCTATTGTGATGAAATTTTGGGTGCTTATACCAGAAATGGAGGACATTATGTGTACAAATTATTGAATGATTCGATAAAGGGAACAGTTTTAGAAGTGATTGAATGTTGTGATTTTTAGAAAAGCTCCATAAACATTCATAGCTACACCTTCTTTATCTTCCATCCAATTTATATGGAACCTCTGAATATCATGTCACTCCACAAGATTAACACACCTGCCAATTCTCAGAAAAATTGGATGAAGGGTCCTGACGGTATAAGACATTAACTTGAAAATACATTTCCAGCTGTTACATTTGTATATTCCATCCTGTTTCCAAGATATTTGGCAGGAATGTATCACATACCTTCCCTGCCTTCACTGACAAACTACAGAACAATTTGATAAGCAATTGATGCTTCTGACTTCCCAGTAACAAATGGGGGAAAGATGTTGGGATTGTCACAGCACAGAATGAGAATATTTGGTTGACATTTATGCTGGCCAATTGACATCATAAACCGATCTTATACCACAGTGACACGCAAGAAAATCCCTGGCATAAACTCCTTCTCTCCATATGCTGTGCAGGCATATACATTGGGACCCTTTATCACATCTTTATGATATTTGGCAGAGATGATCCTGAACATATGATATACAGCTTTGCCAAATTTTATGTACACTGGTTGGACTACAAAGATGTTACAGTCAGACATACATTTATATGTTAATTGCTTATACCACCTGGACCCTTTATCCAATCCTTCTGAACATTTGAAGAGATAGTAAATATGGGAAGGGGTATAAAGTTGCCAGGTTTTATCTACATTAAATGCGAGGCAAAGGTGTTAAACCTAAGAACGTATATGAAGGTTTTTGCAAAATAAATTAATTCAACTGCTTCTACAATTGGATTTCTTTATTCAATCTTTTTGCAATTTGGTACACATAATGTCTTCCATTGGAGGTATAATCACTCCAAGTTTCAGCTACATATAGTGAGAAACAAAAATGTTACAGCCAAATATGTGTTTTCCATTGAAACCAATGAAAAATGAAAACGAAAGCAAAAACGACAATTTGATAAATTACAAAAATGACAGATTTAAATAACTAAAATTAAAAAAAACCAAAATGAAAATGACATGGGCCCCTGGTGCACACCTCTACTGACCACAGCGCTTCTGCTGCTGTATGAAAAAAAAAGAATCAACAAGCCCTTCAAACTTTCTGGCATGATGCATCCTACCATGTGTCACAGCACATTAGTCCTTGTTGAGATGCGGATTTTCATCACTGGAAAGCAGGTCATTATGGCGAAAACTTCAGGATAATATGGGTGAGTTTAAAATATTTGGAGCAAAAAGGTGATCCTCTTACTTATGCCGAACAACACTTTTCTTCATGAAAATCTAATGGAAGTAATTCAGGTGCGTTAAATCCAAGGGAAGTAATTTAGCATCATTAGCATGACTAGGTGGGTCAAAAACTTGTCCTTAACATGTACCTTTAATTTGTTTTGGATATACAGGTTATTGGAATGTTCAAAAGTAACCTTTATGTCTTATTTAGACCTGTTACTTTAACAAGATTTAAGCTGTGTGTAGAGCTATAGGGGTTGGGGGGGGGGGGG
>QEPC01002503.1:83915-106834 GCA_003113815.1 Sphenodon punctatus
CCCCTCCCCCCAGAGCCCCCTCCTGTTCCCCCAGCACCCTTCTGCTCCCTCCTCCTGCTCCCATGGCCCCTTCCCCTCCCAGACCAGCCACCTCATCCAGCTCCACTTTCCTCCTGCTTCCTCAGCAAGCGCAATCGCTTTTTAAATGCCAGGGACATCTTGACACCTCATCTAACATGAAATATTTGACCAGAGCACATACTTAGCATACTCAATATCTGTCCTATGCAGCCATCTGTGACTATAAGTGTATGCTCACAGAGAAAACCCCATCAACTTCAGGGTTGCAAGTCAGAGGAATTTTCCGCAGGGAACTCCATTGAAGTCAATGGAACTCTCAATACAGAATGTTAGCTCTGCCTTAACTAATGGAGCCACTAATGTGGCTCTATAATCATAGAATTTTATATTTCAACCAAAACATCTTTGTTGGAATAAATTAACTACTGAATAAACTGCATCCTGTAGTCTATGATCCTTATAATGCCCCTTGTTTTTAAGTTTCTGATGGGGTGTGCATGTCATTATCATTATTGTAATAACAAAAAATAAAAATTGTCATTTTTGTTGTCATTATTGCAATAATGAAAACAACAAATAATAATAATGAAAATATAAATGAAAACAACATATTTTTTTTGAATTAAATGAAAAAAACTGAAAACCGTATTTCTGGCTATATCTTTTTTGTTTCTTATTAAACTCTGATGAAACTTGGGGAGTTTGTGCCCCCAATGAAGGGTATTATGTGTATCAATGTTCAAAAAATTTGGATAAAGGGAGCTGATACTAGAAGCACTTGAATGTTGTGATTTTAAGAAAAGCTCCATACACATTCATGGCTACAACTACTTTATCTTCCATTCAATATGCATGAAACCTGTGAATACTATGTCACTCCAACACTCCTGCCAATTTCTAGAATGATTGGATAAAGGGTCCTGATGATATCATTTCCTGATCTAACACGTCCATCCTGTTTAGAGGACATCTGGCAGATAGGTATCACATACCTTCCCTGTCATATCTTCCAAAGTACAGGACAATTTGATAAAGGGAATCAATTTTATAGGTAATTCAAGTTGTCCCCTTGAAGACCATTATTCAGATAAATAGCAGCACATGCAGTGTCAGTCAGAGGCAGGCACCTGGCATGGCAGGGGGAGAGAGGCTGTACGAGGGAGGATGTGGAGCAACCCAAAAGACTGACAGACACATTCACTGGACAATTACTGCATGCTTCCAGTTTTACAGGACCAATCGGTAGTGGCTTTGAGGCGGGCATAGGGAATGGCCCTAAGGGACATAACTGGGACTTTGGGGATATAATCCCAACAATCATGAGACATAGTTTACACATCCAGGCTGGCCAATTGTCATCACAATCACATCCTGAAGCACTGTGACAGAGCACATAAGAGACTCTCTACTGGCTCTTTCCTAAACAGATGCTTCTGACTTCCCAGTAACAAGTGGGGGAGAGATGTTGGGATGGGCACAGCACAAAATGAGGATATTTGGTTGACATTTCAGCTGGCCAATTGGCATCACAAATTGATCTTATACCACAGTGACACGTAAGAGAATCCCTGGCATAGACTCCTTCTCTGCAAATGCTGTTAAGGCATATACAATTTGGTCCCTTTATCACATCTTTCTGATATTTGTCATAGATGATCATGAAAGTGTGATCTATAGCTGTGCCAAATGTCATGTACACTAGTTGGACTACAAAGATGTTACAGTCAGACATATATTTATAAGTTAATTACTTATACCACCAGGACCCTTATTCCAATACTTTTGAAAGTTTGCAGCAATAGTACAGGAAGGGGTGTAAAAATGCCAAATTTCATCTACATTAATTGTGAGGCAAAGAAGTTACAGTTAAGAATGTATATGAAGATTTTTGTAAAATAATATAATTGAACTGCTTCTAAAATTGGGTTCCTTTATCCAATCTTTTCGGAATTTGGTACACTTAATGCCTTCCATTGTAAGTATAATCCTCCAAGTTTCAGCCAAATATAATGAAAGCAAAAACAAAACGACAATTCAATATTTACAAAAAAGACAGATTTAAATAACAAAAGCGAAAAATGAAAACAAAAACAACATGGGCCCCTGGTACACACCTCTAGTTTCTGTGTCTTAACTATGACTTTTTTAACATGGACAGAGATGGGTGGGGGGATGGCTGTTAGGCTATGGTGGGTGGAGGTGTGCGTGTCTCCATTTACATGGACACACACCCACCTCCACCCATCTCCACCCACGGGGCCTCCTCCAGTTTTCTGGAGCCCCCCTTGGGTGGAGATGGGTGGGTGATGAGTGTAGGTGGGTGTGCATCAGGAGTGCACATGCACAAACACCCACCACCTGTGGTGTTTACACAGGTGCACACCTGGTGCACACCCATCCTACCCACCTACCACCAGCCATTTACACGGATGTCGTTCTCCCCAAGAACCCCTGAAACACTGAGTGGGGGGGGCGTCAATGGGGGGGAAGATAATAAAGGTATATAATATACAGTAACATGTTATATGTAACACGGGTGAGTGTTGTAACGCCCAAAAATGAAAGAAATATTTGTGATACTTTGGAATGAATATAAATAAAGAAAACTAATTTTTTTAAAAAATGGCCTCTGGGTGTGCAACTCATTTTCATTTTTTTTAATTGCTAAAACGAATGAAGTCCTGTTCATTTTAGTAATTAAAATATGAAAACGATAGGACAGGGTAACGAAAACAGACAGAAAGGAAGAAAAACTTTATTTTTTGTTATGGAAATAAAAAATCAAATTAAAAAAACACTGTACATGTGCAATATGTCCACTGGGCATGTTCTACGCATGTGTGTCCTTTTCTAAAACATCTGATGGCCGATTTTGGTAAAGGCCAGCCAGTCAGCGCACGAGTGGTGGCCATTTGTGCATGTGCAGACCAGACTCCTTTTTCCAAAATGGTTCCAATGCTGCTGGCCATTTTGTGAATGCACAGTGGGTTTTTTAAATTATTATTATTATTATTATTATTATTATTATTATTATTATTATATTTTTAATTACTGTTAATAAAAATAAATGAGAAGAACAAACAAATGAAAACAAATGTTTTTGTTTACAGCCCCCCACCCCCAAAAAGGGTTTTTTGTAAACAACAATGAAAAAAAAGAAAGAAAATTAATGATGTGCCAGCTGGTCACCCCTAGTCTTAACTAGACTGTAAGCTCCTTCGACCAGGACCATCCTTGATGTTATGTGTACAACTGTTAGTACTATAGAAATGATAAGTAGTAGTAGTTTCATGTTAAGCATTCATTACAGCCAAGTGATTTTAGACTCTTGGAATATGAAAGCTGATCCTACCATTTTAGCACCCAAAAGGGAAGTCTTTTTAATTTCAGTGCTTCCCATTACTCTCTCTGAGTTTGAAGACATTGCTCTCTTTCATGCTATGCCTCATTAATACAAGGCTGCATCAGTTAACTTGTGCCAAGGTACATTTTATTTTGGTAGAAAGTGCAAATCCTATGTTCAGAAAGTGATTATTACCATACAGGTCCTCACTTGCTTAAAATAGCATATAAAATTGTCAGATTACAACACTTTTTCCCTTTAGCTATCTGTGTAAGATGAAAGTCGAGCTCAAAAAATCCTTTTAGGAAGAGTACAGGGAATCTTTTAAGATTCTGAATACACAAAAATGCAAGAGGTGCAGACCATCTTTCATAGCAAGGGAGGTGGGGCGGGGGGTGGGGAATAAATCTGTTGTCATTGTACCTTTACTTTTAAAACCATCCAGAACTAGTAAGGTAAGATGTAATGTTAACCATTTCATATAATCAATATTCAGAGCATGCTAAAACTGACAGATTCATTTACTTTTCTTTCACTTTAAAGGGATCATATCACTGATGTTCAGTTCAGAATTTTACAATACTCATATATTCAAACACCTCTAACAATAATTGACAAGAGTAAAGGCACTTGTTATACAATATCTTTTCCCTGTACAAAGATTTTTTGTTTTTCTTCTTTCGGTACTTCTGAAAATAAATTATTACTATTCTCGCTTCATCTAAGAGCCAGAAGTAAAAACAGGGAAGATTCAAGAATCATTAGTAGGGTAGGCCTTTTCAGCTTCGAGAAGAGACAAGTGATGTGGATGGAATTGATGGACATTTACAAAAATGTGTGGTGCTCAGCAAGTTAAGAGGATTTGTTTTTTACTCTCTCTCTAAAAAGAAAAAAAAAACGTAAAAAAAAACAAGGCATGTTTTCTGATATTAGGTGCCATCAGATTTAAAACAAATAAAAGGAAGTGGGTTTTCCCCCCAACCAACATGCAATTAACCTATGGATGGAACTATTTGCCAGTGGATGCCATGAAGGAGAATAGCATAACTGGGGTCACAGAGGATGGGATTAAGTTCTTAGAGAATATGGCAGTTTTTAGATAGAGGCCCCCACCCTGCTCGGTGTTCAAGCAGGTGTTGGGGGAGGGGCATCCATATATACGGCTGGTGGTGGGTGGGGGGATGGGTGTGCGCTTGGTGTTCACCCGTGTGAACACTGAGCGGGATGGGTGGGGGTGCATGCGTTCTCCCACACAACGCACTCTGTGTAAATGCACATGCACCCACCTCCACCCACCACAGCCAAACACCCATTTCCCCATTCACCTCTGTTTGTGTAAAAATGGCCTGTGTCTCTAAATGGTTATTAGTCAGGGGATTAGACTTCTGACTGTTGGGGGATGGTAGTGAATAGCAGGCAATGGATCATTCCGTTATGACCTGCCATGCACTTCTCTGAAGCCACCGAAGGTGGCGCTGGCGAATTGGAGATAAGATGCTGTGCTGGACAGACTATTGATCTGACCCAGCATGGCACTCTTTCAAGCCGAATTAGATATTCTAATGCTTACAAGTGTGAGCTCACTCAGGAAAGCACCACAAACACTAATTCTTGAGGGTTCTCTTACACAGTGCCAGCCTTAAGCAGGGCCAGTAGGGGCATGGCCCAAGCTCTGTAGTTAGGAAAGTGGGGGCAGGGAGGCACGTCCTGGTAGTCTCAGGTTCAGTGCTCCTGAAACCCCAAGATGGGTTATTTCTGAAGGGCCTTCTCCCTGCCTGTAAATTTCACCCTCTTTGGTGGCTGCTTACTATGGGACCCTGTCCCCATTCCCTTCAATTTTAGTAAATCACCAATCCTACTTGTGTGTATGTGAAAGGGAGGGAGGGAGAGTTTGGGGAGTGGGGAGGGGATATGTGGGTGGGCCTATGTGTGTGTATATGAATACTTATGACACTTCTTTGTTTCTCTAAGCAAACATCAAAATGGAAATTGTTGGAAGGAGGGCTGTGGAGCGGGGGCCTTTGGGGCCCTGCACTTACCTAAAGGACCCTATTTATTCATCCAAAGCAACAACAGCCTAACAAATCAAAATGTACATACTGAGTCCTTGATTTTAAGAAGGCTGCTGCCCGTGGCTGTAGGGGTATCCAATTCGTTTTCATTTTTTTAACCTCTAAAATAAATGGAGACCCATTCGTTTTAGTAACTAATGTTCCCAAAATGAATGAGTAACCAAATGTCATAAGTTTGTGGTCATTTGTTTTCATTTTCATTTATTTTAATAAAAAACCAAACAATAAAAAAATCACTGCACATGCACAAATAGCTGCTGGGGCTGCTGTATGCGTGCACGGCCCTCTTCCAAAATGGTACCGATGCCACCAAAACCATTTTGCAAAAGGACACACGTGCGCAGAGTGGTCCAGTAGCTGGTGTGCTGAGATTTTTTGATTTTTTTAAAAAATAGGTTTTAATGTAAAAATGTTTTTAAAATCACGGTGTATATGCACAAAATGGACTCTGGGCCATTCTACGCATGTACACCCTTTCCCAAAATGGCATTGGCAGCCTCAGCAGCATTTTGGAAAAGGGAAAAACCAATCTGCACATATGCAAACATTTTGGGGAAAGGGCTACACGTGCACAGGATGGATTTGGTGGCCATTGGTGGCCATTTTGTGCATACATTTTTATTTTTTTTAAAAATCAGAAACTAATGGGTTTTTTACGAAACCCTGAAAATGGATGTGTTTTTAACCCATGAAACAAAAAGGAAAAAGCAAACTAAAAAGGTATGTGCTGCATACCCCTACTCGGCTAGTCGTTACTGTTGCGTATTAACAGAACAGGCAAGGAACTCCAGCCTTCCCTTAGGCAGCACTTAGCTTCAACCATCCAGGCTTATATAGTCCAATCAGGCTCCCAGCAGTCTTTGCTGTGGATGCACCTAAATGTTAACTAGGGTTGTGCAGAACTTACCTTTACCATTTTTGTTTGTTTTCAGTTTTGTTTACAACCCCTCCCCCTTGTTTGTTTTTTGGGGAGGGTGGGGCGTAAATGATCCTACCATTTTCAGTTTTTTCCCCTTTTATTTTATTAAAAATTAATTATAATAAAAACTTACTGCACACGTGCAAACTGGCCACCAAACCATACTTTGCATGTTCAGCTGTTTCCCCAAATGGCACCAGCAGCACTGGCACCATTTTGGAAAAGAACTGTACTTGCACAGAATGGTCTGGTGTCCATTTTGCATATGTGCAGTGCTTTATTATTTTTAAAATTAAAAATAAAAACAAATAAATCACTATGCATGTGCAAAATGACTGCCGGGGGCATTCTGATCATGCTCTAGTCATTTCTCACCTTGACTACTGCAACTTCCTCCTTATTACCCCCCGTGCTCCGATCTCACCCCCCCTCATCTCAGTTGAACACTCGGCTGCCAAAGTCACCTTGTCCATCACTTTGACCACATTCAGCCCCTCCTCTCTGCCCTACACTGGCTCCCTTACATGAATGCATTCAGCACAAGCTCCTGGCTCCCTTCAGTTTCAAGGCTTTTCATGGTCCTGCTCCCCCATATCTCTCTGCTCTTGTATCCCATCACATTCCTGCCCGGGAGCTTTGTTACTCCTCTGTCCCCACCCTTACCTTCTTGAGACTCTCCTGCTCCTCTAAACATCTTTGCCCCTTCTCGTTGTCCCCCATGCCTGGAACTCCCTCCCTGGATACATTTGTTCTGCTCCCCCCTTCCCAACTTTCAAATCCCTCCTGAAAACCTACCTCTTCTATCAGTCTTTTCCTGGTCATGAGTCAAAAGGCTTATCATGAGTGAAATTGCATCATCCTCCCTCACCCACTCAGAATCTCTTCCCTGTAACAAAGGGTAATTTCAGACGTTATGATACCACGGTCAACCACAGTGAACCCCCTGTGGTGGCCATGGTACCCGAATGTCTGTAGTGCATCTGCCAGATGTTCACTATGGTGAACACTCATCGGGAAACACATTGACCATGGTTCTGGACCTCGGGCCGCCCGGAGGTCCAGAACCATGGTTAGCTGGACCATGGTCTGGAATCGGCATAAAGTAACATCTGTTACCTCCACTGATTCTGGACCATGGCCCGGACCCCAATGTGGGATCGGACACAGTGGTCAGATTGGCTGCTGTGTCCACCCGTCTCCCGGAGGGCAGCCAGCCAGGGGAGCGGGGGGGGGGCCTTGTGGCCGCACATTGCGCCGCACAGCCCCACCCTCTCCCCGATCCCCTGTAGGAAACTGCTGGCACATCTAAAGGACAGCTGGACTGGTTCCTCACTGGGATCCGAAATGGATCCCGGTGTGTGGTTGGACGTGGTGAATGAATGTCTGAAATTACCCTAAGCTAAGGACATGCACCTGCATTTTCTCAACCTCATGAATGTATCCTTGTCTCTCCTGATGTTCACCTCTCCATCGTCTCCTCCTTCCTTGTCTCTACTTGATTGTAAGTCCTTTGGGGTAGGGACTTGTATAGAACTACTGATTATACAGTGCCAGGTACACCACTGGTGCTATAGAAATAAGAATAAGAATATGCTATTGGTATATACACTAATATAATATACTATGCTATAGTATGTACATATACTATACATATTATGTTTAGCAAAATGCATATCTGGCTGCAACAGATATTAATTTTTGTATTTGTGAAGATAGTTTGCATATTTGTTTCCAAGTGCATCATAACAAAATTCATTTAATCACTTATTTACTTTACGGTTGTGATATTCAGTATTTTGTTTATTTTAGTTATTTCCATTACTTTATTTTTCATGATTTGGTTGTTTGGGAACTTTCTGCAGCACCATGTCATGCAGATAAACCAATCATACTCACACCCACATTCAAATTTCTTTAAAAAACAAACTCACCAATTACTGTCAAAGAGACAAATTACAAAATAACAAAATGCTGAAATAATGAAGTACATGAAGTACTGAATACTGAAATACCAAAGTAACATAGTGACCAATACCATGAACACTGAAATGAAGTAACAAAAAACTGATACATAGAATTGAAATTGCAAATTAAGGTGGAATTGAATACAATGTTCACATTCGCTTTGCTAAAATGAATGTAAATATTCTGAATTCATCATATTTGATATTTGCTCTGAATACTAGTTTCCTTCCTGACCAATACACTACCATGCTCATTTTGGGAAATTTCTAATATTCTGTCAAGATTAGGGCTGAAACTCAGCTAGAAATTCTAGTCAGTTCTCAATGAGAAGGAAGCTTTTTCTCATCTTGCCTTGAGACGAAATGAGAGGAAAAACCTTCTCATCCAGAACCAGGGAGAATTTGAGGGGGCTGGGGTTGCAGGCAGGGGGGGGGCATGCATGGGGGCCGGAGGTGACCAGGGTGAAAAAACAAGCTCCCTGGGCACCTCTGGCCCTCATAAGGCCCCCCGCCTGGGGGGAAGAGAAAGTTCAGGAGGGGCTAGGGTTGGAGGGTCTACCAGGGGGTCAGGCAGGGCATTACTTACTCTCTGGGGGGTGGGTTGGTCCTGACCCTGCCACTGACATCCACACTGCACCACCTCTTCCCAGGTTTGAGTTTTAAAATCAGCAAGAAAAAAAAAAACTTGGGCATGCACAGAACTGATCTGCCCTGACTGCCCTTTTGAAAGATGGCACCTGTAGGGCCAAGCAGTTCTTCTGCGCATGTGCCACACTTTGCAAAGATGGCGCCCACAGGGCTGAGAATGCACAGAAGAGCTTCTCGACCCTGAAGGTGCCATCTTTGAAAAGGATAGTCAGGGCAGAGCAGCACAGAACTGTTACCAGCAATTCTGTAGCTAATCAGTCATCCTTGAAAAATAAAGAAAAAAAGTATTTGAAGATAATCTAGTTTTATTAGCAGACCCAGGGACTACTGGGTATTTAGTGTCATTGAGGAATTGGACTTTTTTAACTGCAGTGTCAGTAAATTACATATGAAGATTTTTCTGACAATTTCCTTAGGTTAAGGCAAAATTCTCAAATAGTGATGAAATTGGTTCATAACTGTTCTACATGGGGTGTTTTCAGACGTTACGGGGCCGCTTGGCCCCGTACCGAAAACAACCCATGCGTTCCCCGCCGGGGTCACCCCGTCACGCCATATCAGACGTACCAGGGGGATCCCGGCGGGGAATCCGGGAGGGGGCGGGGCCACGCGGCGCAGCGTGCGGCTGCACAGCCCCGCCCCCTCCACACACCCTGCTGCCCGCCCTCCGAGGAGACGGGCGGGCGGCGGGGCCAATGCGGCCGCCGCATCCGGCCGAATGCGCCATGGCCTGGGATCCCACCGGTGATCCCGGGCCGTGGCGAGCGGCCAGACGTTACTTTTTTTTGGTCCCTGCTGGGGGTCCGTTTGACCACGCTTCCCAGAACGTTCCCCCGGCTAGCCCAGGAAGCGTGGTTCAAATTGACCCCTTGTGCAGATTGACCGTGGCGAACATCTGACGGCCGCCAAACAGACGTTCGAGGCACATTGACCACAGGTGGGTATTCACCGTGGTTCACTGTGATCTCGTAACGTCTGAAAATAGCCATGATAAAAGATATTTGAAAAGATATTTGCACACCTTCAGATGTAAGGTGTGAAAATCCCAATTCAAAAATTGGGTGTAAAATCACTGCTTTCAGCTGATGATGTACTATGTTCAAAATAATGAGAAAAATCTCTTCAACCATACAGAAGCTATTATTTGGCAATAGTAACTTACAAAAATTAAATGTATAGTTTTTATAAAATGGTTACATGTTAATTATCATATTACATCAAATACACTAGTGCTGTCAGCCTATTTTCAGCAAATACACCATACAGCTTCTGCTTCAAACCCAAACATAGTCACAACATTAACTGAATCATAAATACAGTGTGGCTGTTTGAGAGGGAAAACATCCTACTGACTGGAGATCATAAGATTAGTGGGTTAGTACTGTGGAGATATTTTGAAAGTAGTTTTTTTTGTTCTTTAGAGCACAGACCACAGATCTAAAGAGAGTGAGAGATCACAGATCTAGAGAGATCACAGGGTGATTTCAGACGTTACGGGGCCCATTGGCCCCATATCGAAATCACCCCATTCATTCCCCGCCGGGGTCACCCTGTCACGCCGTAACAGACATGCCGGGGGGATCCCGGCGGGGAATCTGGGAGGGGGCGGGGCCGCGCGGCGCAAAGTGCGGCCGCACGGCCTCGCCCCCTCCACGCTCACCCTTCGGGGAGACGGGTGGGCAGCGGGGCCAATGCGGCCGCCGCGTCGGGCCGGATTCGCCACGGACCGGGATCCCGCCGGGGATCCCGGGCCATGGCGGCCGGCCAGATGTTACTTTTTTTGGTCCCCACTGGGGATCTCTTTGACCATGCTTCCTGGGACATTCCCCCCGCTAGCCCGGGAAGCGTGGTTCAAATTGACCCCATGTGGGTATTGACCGTGGCGAACATCTGGCAGCCGCCAAACAGACGTTCGAGACACATTGACCACAGGTGGGTATTCACCGTGGTTCACTGTGATCTCGTAACGTCTGAAAATACCCACAGTGAGAGCCAGTGTGGTGAAGTGGATGAGGTGCTGGACTTGGACCTGGGAAGCAGGGGTTTGAATCCTGCTCTAGCCATGAACTCACTGTGTGGACAAGTCACAACCTTTCAGCCCCATTTGTAAAATAGCAATGTCTGTCCCTGTGTTCCCTTCACCCTTGTCCATCTTAGATTGTAAAACCACTGGGCAGGAACCTTTCTTTGAAAATCTATGATTGTAAAGCACTGTGTATGCATTATAGAAATTATAAGCAGCTGTAAATGCTCTATACTTCAGGAAGAGAAGAGACAAAGGCCACTTTTAGACAAGCGGGTCGCCGTTGTGTGACCCGCTGGTGCGATATTTCAAAATCCAGTGATGTGGGATTACACAATACGCCCGGCAGGGATCAAGAGCATGAAAGGTGGTCACGCATTCTTTGCTGACCATGAATTAAATACTTTGATTGTGAGGTATTTAATTCACGGTCGGCAAAGAATGTGCGACCGCCTTTCATGCACTTGATCCCCGCTGGGCATCTCGTGCAATCCCGCATTGCAGGATTTTGAAATATCGTGCGAGCAGGTCGCGCGACAGCGACCCACTCATCTAAAAGTGACCAAAGTAGCTGATACCTTTTTACTGGGACAACTTCTGTTGATAAAAGTGTGAAACTATCACGCTACAGAAAACTCTTCTTCAGGAAGCAATTACAAGGTGAAAGCTCAGCTTAAGTAATTACAATGCACTCCATGAATAGTGGCTGGCTTTTGCCACCATGCCTGCTCAAGGGTGGAGTCAGTAACTGCCTTTGTGATCAGGTGGGTAGAGACAGTAAGTGCCTTTGTGATCAGGTGCAAACATGGTGCTTCTCTCAGCCTTAAGTTGGAACAAGAAGAGTTTGAATGAAATGGGATACCTGCTATTGTATCCCATTTTGCTTGCAGTATTGGTGGAACTAGGAGCAAAGGAGAGAACAGGAAGGATTAAGGTAGAAGGGAGTTGTATGTCTGTGCCTCTGTATGTTTTTCTGCAGGTTTTTGGAATTGATTAAGTAGCTGAGCATTCTGGATGATGATGGATAGGTATCTGAACATACTTCAAGTTTTGCATGGTTTGAGGACTGAGAACTTGCCCACTTTTCTGAATCCCCCCTCCAGGCCCCCCTCAGCGTGCTTGTGCACGGTACCTGGCTGTGCCTGGATATGCCTAAACTGGGGTTTAGAATCTATCTGGTAAGGCCTTCTGTTCTGGCTTATGGCACATCTCCCCAGCCTCTTGACTGGCTGCCTTTTGGTTTATAGGTCTGACCAACATGAACAAGAAGGTGGTTTGAACAATGTTTAGCCTGTACCGTTAAGCCCTTATCATAGTCTCCTTGTCAGTTTGTTTGTTTGTTCCTGGATCTGATCCTAGTCCCATCTGTCTGTTCCTGACTCCTGTTCTTCTCCTAGCCTGCCTTACTACTTCCAGCTTTACCTAATCCTGTCTGGAATGGGGTCTGCTCCTATTCGCCCTCTGCCCAATCCTGATTCTCCATTTCTACCCATGTTCCAGAGCTCTGACAGTGTCATCGCTGATAGGGATCAATCCCTGCTTTGCTATGGACGTTCTGTAGATCCCTTACCATGATTTAGACTTTCCACACTATCAGTATTCTATGGACTACAGTCTGGAAGCTATTTCACTATTCCATTTCAAAGTAAATTAATAAATTCAGTGGCAGTGCTTGTGATCAATGACAGCTGATTATGATCAGTGACAGTGTGAAATCAAAGAGCTTGCTATCTATAATATTCTCAGTGGTCTGAATAATAGCCTTCTTTTCTAACCCCAAATATTTGTACAAAAAAATTAATGAAATGATATGTTACATAGAAAACCTGATAGTAATTTTTGATCATTTTAACCCTAAATTAGTTGAAATATGGAGGATTAAAATGAAGGGGGATTATAAATGATTTGCTTCTGGCAAACTCAAATTTAAGCTTATCTCTGATTTCATGAATAAAATGGGCTTTGCTCATCTCACTCACTTCTTTTCATAGGAAATGAAGAATAGTTTTTTAGAGAGAAACAGGGATGGTTCCAGGCAAGCAGAGACTATTGATGACACCACACGAGACAGGGAGGGGAGGCTACCACTTCTTGTTTAGCCTTACCCCTCCCTGGGCAGCTGGGCACTGCACCATGTGGCTGGCGGCTACCAGATGTTCCCCCCCCCACCCAGGGATAAGGTCATCAGCTGGCTGCTATGTGAGGCGTCCTCGGAAAAATTCTAAGGAAGCCTAGTGGAGAAGCTTTAATGCACATTGGGTAGTGCTACCCATTCCAGGGCAACCTGTGTGCCAGGCCATGGTGGCCCCGCCATGGGGGGAGCTGCACTGCAGAGCCTTGAGCAGTAGGAAGCTGTTGCTCATTGCACAAGGCCATGTCATGGCCTGGGATGGGAATTTGGTCAGGCCAAGGAGGAAAGTGGGGCAGAGCCAGGCACCTATTTGTGTGGCTGGTGCTGCAGCCCACCCTGGCCATAGCAGCTGCTCCAGCAGCAGCTGGCCCACGTAGCTTCCCCACAACCATGTGCCTGGCTCCCAGTGCTTGCCCCAGAGTGTGGCGGTGGCAATTTCCTGCCATGGAGTAGAACAGGGATTGAAACCCTGCAGCTCATCTGGCTGCACCCTGAGCAAATAAACAGGTTCCCATGTTTTGTGGGTCACCAAAGCAAGGATCCAGGGATAAAGCTGAACATGATTGCAAGAAGCGTCAGTTTAAAATTCAGGCCTACAGATCCTTAAACGTGAGGAGCCCAGGCTATATAAGACCATGGGTGATGAAGGGCCCCTTTTCTGTAACACATGGGATTCATGAGTAAAAAAGAAATAATAACACACAGAGAATGTACAAGCCCTGGCTCCTGAAGTAGTTGTGTTATGTTTAATTGAGCCTCAAAACTGAATTACAGTAACATTTCTCTTTTCTAAAGGATGTCAATATATGACCATCAAACATTTGTGCGTTAGGGTGGAGTGCCCTCCACCATTTTGTACCAGGCCCAACTTCCCTAGATCCCATGCTGGATCATCCACCCTAGACAGATAGACCATCTCCAAAGAATGTCTGTGTCTGAGACTTTTTTTGGTTTTGGTTTTGGGTTTTTTAAGCAAAAAATTATTTTAGATACTATACCTAAGCATACATTTCACAACTTCATCTAATATTTTTTCTAACATTCTCCTAATACATCACAGTGTATTATAATGATCAAGGACATTTATTGGTCCTAGATCAAACCAAACTGTGATTGAAATCTGTAGTTTCAGTCTTCAGGTCATACAAACCTGTCCTACATTCTCTGCTCTGTGTGAATAAGGCACCGTGCATTCTTCAGGCCTCTCAAAAATCATCTGTAAGAACCACAAAGGGAAATTCTGAGATCCTATGAGATGGGCCATACATTATTTTGAACTGTTTCAGTTGCATTGCTGGCCTTGATCCCCATAAAATCTGTTCCTACATGCATGCTACATACATTTTGACGGAAACCTGATAAATGGATGTCGGGAGACAACATATCAGCAAACATTTCAGTACTGGAAGTTGACATTCCAAAACTAGAAGTCATCATTTCAGGACATGACATGTGGGCAGGGGGGAGCAGGGTAAAAATAAATAAATAAATAAATAAATAAATAAATATACAGCTCCAAGCAGCTCTCTACCATGGAACTTACAAAATAAAACCAAGACCTATTTAGCCATGAACATTGTCTTAGTTATGAACATTGTCATTGTCTTAGGCCGTTTTCAGACGAGCGCGGCGGTGCCCGCGCTTGTTTTCAAAAAAGCCGGCAGCCCGTTCCACACGAGACGCTGCCGCCGAATACGCGCATGCGCGGCCGACGCGCATCCATTTCCGGCCGCGTATGACCAGCCTCGATCGCCGACCCGGTCTGTTCGCGGCCGGAAATGGATGCGCGTCGGCCGCGCATGCGCGTATTCGGCGGCAGCGTCTCGTGTAGAACGGGCTGCCGGCTTTTTTAAGAAACAAGCGCGGGCGCCGCCGCGCTCGTCTGAAAACGGCCTTAGTCTTAGAACATGCTCTTACCCATAAGTATCCATGTTACTATAAATTTGTGGCATTCCATAATTCATTAATTATGCAGAGTATTGAGTATTTCATGAAATACGCAACACCACTGCCTAATTAATAAAATCAGGAAATTCTCTTTCTACTTCATGAAATAAGTAGTATCTGTTTCATGAACTAGTCAGAGAATTTGCTTATTCATAAATTAGGCAAAGGATTTGTTTTTTTTCCATGAATTTGGCAGTGATGTTGCCTATTTTCTGAAATACAGAAATATTGCTTATTTCACAAATAACCCAATTTCACAAATTTTACATATCATATATTCAAATCTATGTAGCTGGGAAGGTAATTTGTCTCAATATGAACTCTTCTTAAGTATTCATGGGTTTCTCATCACCACTTTTGTGAGGTACCAAAGTGGTTCATCTCCACTCTAAAGAACTAACACCCAGAGAAAAATGAAGCAGGAGTCTATGATTTGGTCTCAAACCTCTCAAATTCCAGGCTGACACCTTAGGCATTTTAGTCCCTCCCCCTCCCCCTCCCCCCCTTTACTGAAGTACCTGCTTACAACCAGATTGGGTAACCGATGCCTGAAGTGATGACTTCAAGTTCTGGAATGTTGACTTCTAGTACTGATCTTTTTAACATTTTTGTTGATATGCTGACTCCTGACATCGATTTATCAGGTTTCCATCAAGTTCCAACATTTCTTTGGCAACTTCTGGTCCTGGAAAACAACTTCCAGATCAATTTTTTATTTTTTTTAAACTTTTTTGTTATCAGTTTATCTTCTTTAAACACTTATGGGCTTTCTATCCCAGAAAATCAACTTTCTGGTCCTGGAAAGTCAACTTCCAGTTCTGGGAAACTACTTCTGATAACATTTTTTAAAAAAAACCAACTGGTGCCGATTTTTCAGTTCTCCAACTTGATATACTGATCAGTATACTGATATACCAATTGGGAATTAGTAAATCAAAATCAGTACTGGAAGTACACAATATTTGGGGTTTCCAGGTACCCAATTGGTATCCTGGAAACACATCAGGTATTCGATGTAGTAAGTAACTGAAAATGTGGGTATTACCTGTGAATACTAAATTTCAGCTTTAATAGTACCCACTTCAGATTTAATGACAATATGCTTGAATAATAGAACTGAGGGGGAAATGTTAGTTTCTAAGTAGGGCAGAAGAGAGAATGGGTTTTCATTCTCACGCAAATCTTGTGGTATCAAGAACTGTTACTGAGATCTTGGCACACTCTCAGTAACAGTTCAAGATCTCTGCAAGAATCTCAGCAACATTTACCGTTTATCGTTTATCATGATTTACCATGTTCCTCATGTTGATTTACCATGTACTGCTTACCATGTACCATGTTCGTCCTGGTAATGTGCATGCACAAAATGACCACTGCAACTGTTCCCTGCATGCACAACCCTCTTCCAAGATCGTGTGAGCAGGTTTGCAAATATTTTGAAAAAGGGCAGATATTTTATGCATCGGCATTACCGGTATGAACGTGGTACATGGTAAGTGGTACACAGTAAATCGATATAGGGTACATGTTAAATCACAGTAAACAGTAAATGTTAAAACAAGAAACATTGTTGATCGAGGAAGTGTCGTGAACTGGGTTTATTTTCTCAATTACAATATCTATTCTTGCTAAAAACAAGTCAAGAACCGTGATTCTCAGTGAGAATTGAGAGAAAATCAAGATTGAGCTACAGCCCTACTTCTAAGGATATTTTTAGACGTGATGGTGCTAGTCGCTGCCACACTTTGATCCTGCCCAGATCTGGATCTGCCACCGAACAAATGTGCCAGTGGCTGGGGAGGGGATAGGGAGAGCGTGGGGGTGACATGCTGATGTGGTCCGCACAGCCCTTTTCCTCGTGCTGCTCAGCGCAGCCATGCCTCCTCCCTGACGGGCAGGTGTGGAAGCCTATGAGGCCACCACAACCACTCAGAAAACCTCCAGCCACCAGCAGGAGTTAGGTAAAGTGGGCTATCATACTTGATGGTAGGCTCTACCATGGTCCGGGGATAGCTTCCTTGTGGCAGTGCTAACTCCAGGTTATGAGGTGGCAGAATTGAACTCACAACCCAGAGTTAATCTGGCCATGGTCTGGGGAGTGTTTGCTGCTTCCCACAATAAACATTTGGTGGGTGGGAACAAACGTGACACCACCATGGGTGACCACACCGGGATAAGCATAGTCACCCATTGGAGCATCACGTCTAAAAATACCCTAAGGCAGCTACACCATATCCTGTGGTGAGTATCATATGTGGTCCTTAGAAGTTCCCCACTTGCATATGGATAGTTATCAAAATTCATGATATGACATGATTGCAACTCAAGGTAGCGTGACTGCATAAGAAGTATTTCATTTCTCTTGCAGTAATTTTGGCTCCTGTGTATGCTGTATTATTATTATTATTATTATTATTATTATTATTATTATTATTATTATAGCACCAGCCATGTGCCTGGTGCTGTACAGAACATAGAAATAGATGCGGTCCCTGCCTGTGGCTTACAATCTAAAAGACAAGTAGGGGGAGACAAGGAGAGGGGACAGTGGGAGAGACAGGGGAGAAGACAAACAAACATTCAGGCGGATGCGAAGTCTCAGGTGCATGTGCTTGGCTTGGTTACAATAAGGTTGGTTCCAGCAGTCTGCAGAGGAGGGCAGACAGTAAGTATATGGGGAACGAATAGCAAGCAATGGGAAAAAGTAGGTCTTGAGGAGGGATTTGAAGGAGTGGAGGGAGGGGGCAAGGCGGATGTGGATAGGGAGGGAGTTCCAGGCATGGGGGGAAACAAGGGAGAAGGGTCGAAGGCAGTTAGGTGAACAGGAGAAACAAGGAAAAAGTGAGGAAAAAGTGGGTCTTGAGGAGGGATTTGAAGGAGTGGAGGGAGGGGGCAAGGCGGATGTGGGTAGGGAGGGAGTTCCAGGCATGGGGGGAAACAAGGGAGAAGGGTCGAAGGCAGTTAGGTGAACAGGAGAAACAAGGAAAAAGTGAGGAAAAAGTGGGTCTTGAGGAGGGATTTGAAGGAGTGGAGGGAGGGGGCAAGGCGGATGTGGGTAGGGAGGGAGTTCCAGGCATGGGGGGAAACAAGGGAGAAGGGTCAAAGGCAGTTAGGTGAACAGGAGAAACAAGGAAAAAGTGAGGAAAAAGTGGGTCTTGAGGAGGGATTTGAAGGAGTGGAGGGAGGGGGCAAGGCGGATGTGGGTAGGGAGGGAGTTCCAGGCATGGGGGGCAGCGAGGGAGAAGGGTCGAAGGCGGTTAGGTGAGCAGGAGAAACGAGGGAGAGTGAGGGACGGGACAGAGGAAGAGCAGAGAGCACGTGCAGGAGTGCGTAGGGAGATTAGGTCCGAGAGGTAAGGGGGAGCTTGGTTGTGGAGTGTTTTGAACGTGAATACCAGGAGTTTAAACAGGATACGTTCAGGAAGGGGGAGCCAGTGAAGAGAGAAGAGGAGAGGCTGCACATGGTCGAAGCGACGGGCAGAGTGAATGACCTTGGCAGCGGAGTTTTGGATTGCGATAAGGGGGGACAGGTGAGAGCGAGGGAGGCCAGCAAGGAGGAGGTTGCAGTAATCGAGGCGAGAGATAACCATGGCATGAACAAGGGTTTTGGCCGAGGAGGTAGAGAGAAAGGGGCGGATCCGAGCAATGTTATGGAGGGCGAATCGGCAGGATTTGGCAACAGAGTCAATGTAAGGTTTAAAAGAGAGGTGCGTGTCAAAGATGAAGCCCAAGCTACGGGCTTGGAGAACAGGATGGATGGTGACTCCATCGATGCAGATGGGCAGGTTAGAGGGAGAGGAAGAGGAGGGAGGAAAAATGAGGAGTTCGGTCTTGGCCATGTTGAGCTTGAGTTGACGTCGGGACATCCAGGCGGAGATATCAGAGAGGCAGTTGACGAGGCGTGAGTGGACAGAAGAGGAGAGAGAGGGGGTAGAAAGATAGAGTTGGGTGTCATCAGCGTAGAGATGATATTGGAATCCGTGGGAGGCAATAAGTTTGCCAAGGGACAGGGTGTAAATAGAAAAGAGGAGAGGGCCGAGGACAGAGCCTTGAGGGACCCCAACTGAAAGGGGGACAGAGGAGGAGCTTGACTCAGGAAGCGAGATTTTAAAGGAGCGGTCAGAGAGGTAGGAGGAAAACCTGTCAAGGACAGAGCCACGGAAGCCCAAAGAGTAAAACGAGTCCTATAGAAGCAAGTGGTCGACAGTGTCAAAGGCAGCAGAGAGGTCAAGGAGGACAAGAATTGAGTAGAGGCACATAGATTTAGTGCCAAATAGATCATTGGTGATCTTGGCCAGGGCAGTTTCAGTAGAGTGGAGGGGGTGGAAGCCGGATTGGAGAGGGTCCAGGGAGGAGTTGGTGGAGAGGAGGTCCAGGCAGCAGGACTACACAACACGTTCCAGAAGCTTCGAGGCAAAGGGAAGGAGGGAGACTGGCCATTAACTAGAGGGGTCAGATGGGTCCAGGGTGGGCTTTTTGAGGATGGGGGAGACAGTGGCATGCTTGAAGGCAGAAGGGAAGGAATCTGTGGAAGGGGAGAGAGTGATGACATGTAGAAGTTGGGGGGGTGATAGTGGGAGCAATAGATATCAGGAAGTGGGAGGGGATTTGGTCAAGGGGGCAGTTGGAGGGGTTGGATGAAGACAGCAGAGTGGAGATTTCCTCGAGAGAGAGGCAGGAGGGAATGATGTGAGGAGAGAGGGGGGAGGGGGAAGGGGTGGTACGGGAGCGGGAGGAGGAGGTGGGTGGGGGGCAATGTACAGACGAATCTTGTCAATCTTTGGGGTGAAGAATGATGCAAGATCCTGAGCAGCAAGGGAAGAGGGCGGAGGAGGGCAGGGGGTTTTAAGAAGGGAGTCAAAAGTAGAGAAGAGGTGATGAGGGTCGCGAAAGAAAGATTTGATCCTGGAGGCCATAATAGTGTTCTCTAGCTAGGGTGATAGTCGAGGAAAGGGAGAATTTGTAGTTGTGGAAGTCAGGGAGGGAGCAGGATTTGCACCAGAGGCGTTTGGCAGCCCAGGTGCAGGAATGGAGGCAGAGGATGTTAGGGGTGAGTCAGGGTCGGGGATTTTGGGGCCGTACGGGGCTGGAAGAGATGGGGGCAAAAGAGTCAAGGGTTGAGGAGAGAGAGGTGTTGAGAGCGGAGATGCCAGAGTCAGGGGAGTAGGAGGAGAAAGCCAAGGGGATGTGGGGGGATAGAGAGGAGACAAACTCCATGGGGGTAATGGCCTGCATATTGCAGAAGAGGCGTGGAGAGGGGGTGGAGGAGGGGGGTTGGTGGGAGAGGCTGAAAGAGGCAAGGAAGTGATCAGAATTATGGCAGGGATCAAAGGAGAGGTCAGCAAGAGGGCAATTTCATGAGAAGATGAGGTCCTCGACTCCCTCGGAGTGGTCATCAGTATGAGTGGGGGAATTGGTCCAGAGTCAGAGATCAAAGGAGGAGGTCAGGGACAGAAGGGGGTAATTGAATTATTATTTATTGTATAGCCGAGGCTTTTACAAAATTAAATTCAACAATATGAAATACAATACAAAACATACAAAAGGAACGAAGAATAATAACAAGAGTCAAACAAACCCTTTCCTTGTGAATGCCTCCTTCATTAATAAAAAGCGAGAGAGCTGATAAGTAACCTTGCGCAGTAACCTATTTATAGTTTCTTCCATCTCATTGAATGTAGCCCCTTCAAACTCCAACTTAAACTCACTGGACCTTGGCCTGCCTCGTGCCCCAGATTCGCCATAGCCCTCCGAGTGGGCTCGACATAGACTAGGATCCCAAGCCCCCCTGCTTAGCAGGGATTGAATTTCTCAGTAACAACACTCGGTGGGCAAAGGCTGCCACTGCCCTCATCAAGGGGGAATCTGAATGATCAAGGAGCTTCCCAAGCCAGCCTGCTCTATTGTGCCACTGCAGGTCCGAAATGAATGATCCCAAAAACTTGACTCTTAAGCCGGCTAGTGCAGAGCAATTGAGCAAGATGTGGGGGACAGTTTCTTCCTTCCCAGTTTCACAAAGCAAACAAACTCGCTGGTTATGAGGGCGGCCCCTGTACCTGCCCTCTGTGGAAGCAGGGGGAAAGGTGTTCGTTCGAAATCTAGTAAATTCAAATCTATGCAAAGCATCGGGCCACTTAAAAAGATAGAAGATATCCAGCCTAGGTGTTTCACAAATTATTAGGACCGGGGCCACCTTCTGCCGTCCCAGAAAAGCCCTCTCTAAGTGGAGGGATTGATCCTTAATTCGTTGCCGAACTAGTTGCTTAATAACGGCTGGACCGACTCTTTCCAGCAATTCAGGAGAGAACCCCCAGCCGCTGGATCAAATACGAAACCTGCAGTAGCCATGAGTTTAACAGACCCGAATCGCGAGCTTCTACCAAAAGAGAGTTCCCTTCTCTTGCGAGGGCCACTATCTTCAGCCAATAATTTATAATCAGTTGGCATACCTGGTCCCTCACAGGTCTGGAAGCTGTCTCACCTCTAGAAATTATCTGTAGGGAACCTCGTGGATACCCAGCAGAGAAGAGAAAAAGCTAGTTTGAAGACATTCCAGTTTGTCCAAAAAATTTAAAGCCCACACAGGGGCTGCGTAAAGTGCCTTCCCAAGAACCTTGTCTCTAAAAAGGGAGAGAGCTGGGATTATCAGCTTCCCCCCTTGGCCAAAGTAGAATCTGAGGATCGCCAGCGCAGATTGTCTTGCCTGAGTTTTCATTAATTTATAGTGCGAGTTCCAGTTCGCACCGGTGGCAAAAATAACTCCTAGGTATTTAAACTGTGGGGCTATGGCTGCAGGGGCAGGCTTGCAGCTTCCTGAGTGTCCCGGGGGGGGGAGTGGAGCAGGAGGTCAGCTGGTGCGGGGGGATGGGGTCCCAGCCAGGGCTATGGCTGCAGGGGTGGGCTAGCAGCTTCCTGGGTGTCCAGGAGGGGCAGTGGCCTCTCTCACCTGTGGGGGGGTGGAGCAGGAGGTCAGCTGGTGTGGGGGGATGGGTTCCCATCCAGGGCTATGACTGCAGAGGCGGGCTAGCAGCTTCCTGAGAAAATAGTATTTTCTTACGTTATTTTTTCATCTTTGGGCATCTGTCTTTATTGATCTGACCTTTTACATAATCCCTTCTTTGTTGGTAATAAATTATTGCCCAGGAACAACAATTCATATTTAGCATGTTGGTGCATTTGCTATTTGAAGAGAAAATAAAATCGGTTGATTCCCTGCCCCCTCCTCATGTAAGAAAAGAGAATCTACACACAGTCACAAGAAAGGTACCTTCTGCTCAATGGGCATGCTTTCCTTATCGGGAGAAAAAAAGAGAAAAAAAGAAGAAGCTTCTCAAAAGAAATCAGTCATACTCAGTAGACTAAAATTAGTGGCTTTCCCTGGGAAAGAAAAGATAATTTTATTCCAGAAAACAGAGCAGGATGCTCATTTACTATGGGAACTGGGAGTATGCGTCTCTAGAGTACAGTCCAGCTGGCTGCTAAAATGGCTCAATGGACCTGCTACTGTAAATAGCAGGCAAATATAATTGTACTTGAAGAGTCCTTGTTATGCATATTTTCACATTAAAAACCCTTAAATTGGAGGAAAGTGTATTTTTTTTCTCCCTTACAGAAACTTCTCTGGATTTTTTCACATGCATTTTTCTTCTGAGAAGGGGAAAGGGAAAGAAAGAAAGAAAGAAAGAACAGGCTTAATAATGTATAGTTTAAATTGCAATCATGTTTCCCTATCGGTACTTTCAGACGTTACGGGCGGCCGGTTCACCACAGTGAACCACCAGGGGGGGTGAACAGCGCAACCACGCCCGGGGGTGGGAAAACGACCCAAACAGACGTGCCGGGAACGGGACCA
>QEPC01002503.1:122682-145607 GCA_003113815.1 Sphenodon punctatus
CACGGCCCGCCCCCTCCATGCACCCCGCCACCCGCCCTCCGGGGAGACGGGCAGGCGGCGGGGCCACTGCGGCCGCCACGTCGGGCCGGAAGCACCATGGCCCGGGATCCCGCCGGGGATCCCGAGCCATGGCGCCCGGCCAGATGTTACTTTTTCTTGGTCCCCGCTGGGGATCTTTTTGACCACGCTTCCCGGGACATTCCCCCAGCTAGCCCGGGAAGCGTGGTTCAAATTGACCCCTTGCGGGTATTGACCGTGGTGAACATCTGGCGGCCGCCAAACAGACGTTCGAGCCACGGTGACCACAGGTGGGTATTCACCGTGGTTCACCGTGATCTCGTAACGTCTGAAAATACCCATGGTGGCCCTGGTGGGGAATCAAAGAGTTGTTTCTGTGCTGGGGTCAATTGACCCCCTCATGTCTGAAAATACCCAATGCCACCTAGCATGCAATAGAACGTTCAACATTATGAATATCCTCGAGTACCTTGAGTCGCTGCTTGCCTTTAATTACCTTTACATGTTTTTTAATTTACCTTGGTCTGATTTATTTTTGATCTCTAAATGTTGTTTCTTTGTTATTTGTGGTTGTTCTATTTTTGTTTTGCAATGACTTTTGTCTCGCAATAAACTTCTTCTTCTTCTTCTTCTTCTTCTTATTATTATTATTATTATTATTATTATTATTATCTGATAGACCAAAAGTTTTCAAATTCTCAAGTCTCCCTCCCCCTGCAAGCAATTGAGATTTCTTCAGCAGCAGACGTTAGAGCACCCCTCCCTTTGTTTTTTAAAAGTCATTCACATCAATAAACTCCCTCCCATTACAGAGCACAGCCCTCCAAAAGCTGGTTCCCAACCCCAAAAGTAAATTGCCTCAGAACCATAATGCAACTCAGTGGTGACTGTTCCATTGAGACTCCCACCTGCCTTAACCATAGAGACACTCCTGAAGCTCTATAATATATAAATAAAAGAGAAATATAAAACATGGAATCAAATAGCTGCTTCAGCAGATATTAATCAAAGCAGGTGAATCCACTGGATAAAGTGTTCACTACGGTAATTCACTTTAGCTCTTTTCTCCACCTCTGCTCTAAAAATGCAACAATGAAATCTCAGATTTATTTATTTATTATTATTTATTTTGTCATATTTATTACCCGCCCCCTCATGCCTACGGCATCCCAGGGCGGCTTACAACAAATAAAAACAAACAACAATCACAAAAATTATCAATTTTAAAACATTTTAAACAACCCCCCATTACTTTAAACCAGCCCCCCCAACCCACCCTCCCACTCTCCCTTCCGAAGGCCTGGGCAAACAGCTAGGTCTTGCACGCTCAGCTTCCTCCGGGGCCAGGGCAGCTTCCTCTGGGAGGGAATTCCAGAGTCATGGCCCGGCCACTGAGAATGCCCTCTCCATTGTGGCCCCTGCTTAACACGGGGGGCCTCCAGGAAGGTGCCCCAGGTAGACCGTAGGGATCACTCTGAGACGCAGAAGGCGAGGCGGTCCCCGAGGTATGAGGGGCCCAGACCGTGTACGGCTTTATACATCAAAACTAACACCTTGAATCTGTCCTGGTACGCTATAGGCAACCAGTGCAGAGTGCGGAGCCCAGGTGCTATGTGCTCCCGCCACCCCATTCCTGTAAGGAGATGGGCCGCTGCATTCTACACTAACTGCAGCCTCGAGACCAGAAACAAGGGAAGCCCCATGTAGAGCGTGTTGCAGTAGTCTTGCCTCAAGGTGATGAAGTCATGGATGAGAGTAGTCAGGTCGGGCCTGGAGCTGTATGGATGGAGCCGCCATACTAGATACAGCTGGTGGAAGGCAGCTATAGCCATCACCAACACCTGCTGATCCAGAGGGAGGTCTGAATTCAACACCACCCCCAGACTCCAAACCTGCTAGGCTACAGGAGGGCAGACACCCCACGCCCCCCAGAATAGTCAACACCCCCCTCGCCTTTCCCACCACCATTACCTCCATCTTATTGGGATTAAGTTTCAGTCTGCTCCACCGCATCCAATCCACCACAGCCTGCAAACATTGGCACAGTATTGAGACATCAGGAATTCGGTCAGTTGAAAATGAGAGGTACATATGAGTATTATCAGCATATTGGTGACATCACACCCCGAACCCTCTCACGATCTTCCCCAGGGGCTGCATATACACATTAAATAGTAACGGAGACAGGATCGAACCCTGCGGAACTCTGCAGGTCAAGACCCGGGGGCTTGATGTTTCAGCCCCCAACACCACCTGCTGGCTTCTTCTGGAGAAGAATGAGCGGAATCACCCGAGGACAGTCCCGCCCAGAACCCCCCAGGTCACGCAGCCATCTCAACAGCAGCCCATGGTCCACAGTATCAAAAGTGGCCAAGAGATCTAGCAGGATCAGAAATGTTGAACATCCTGCATCCATCTCCCAGTGGAGATCGTTCACCAAGGCCACCAATGCCATCTCAGTACCATAGCTGGGGAAGAACCCAGACTGAAAAGGGTCAAGGAAACCGCTGCTATCCAGATGCACCTGGAGCTGCAGTGCCACTGCCCATTCAATAATCTTCCCTAAAAAGGGAAGATTACAGATGGGTAGCTGGCGAGTGTGCCCACATCCAAGGATGGCTTCTTCAGAAGGGCACACACCACAGCCTCCTTGAGACTGGTTGACAACCTCCCCTGCTGGAGGGATGCATTGACTACCCTCACCAGCACCGTCCCCAGCATCTCACTGGAGGCTTTCACCAACCAGGATAGGCACGGATCTAATTCACAACTAGTGGCTCTAACAGACAACAGGACATCCACTGCATCAGCCGGCGTCACTTCCTGAAACTCATCCCAGAAACATTGACCAGATGGTGTATCCAGAACCTCATGCTGCTCACCTCCTGCTTCCAACCCGGTGTCAAAGTTACTCCAGATCTGAGCGATCTTGTCCGCAAAGTAGATGGCAAACTCCTCACAGTGGGCCTGGGACAAGTCCCCATCCAGGCGGAGGGAGGCTGGACTGACCAGCCCCCACGCCACCCGAAACAACTCCGCTGGACACGACTTTGCAGACACTATGAGGGCAGCAAAGAATTCTTTCTTTGCTGTCCTCACTAAGGCTGATGTGGCAGCAGCTGTTACCACACCGCGATTCCATCCCACCATTTTGGAATTGCCCGCACCACACTGCGGCTTTCCTGATGACATTCCACTAATTCCGCCGGCATTCTGCAAATTTGGAAACTATTGGAAAAATTGCGGAATTGTTGGAAACTGTTGGAAAACCGCTGTTCTGCTATTTTGTGGCTCTGGAGGAATGGCGGAAGTAGTGGAAATTTCATGTTTCCACTATTTTGCGAAGCCTGTGGAAGTAGCGGAATGAAATTAGTGGAACTGCAGAAGTAGCGGAATTAAACTAGAAGAATGAAAGCCTCTGCCATGCCATACCACTAATTGCGGAAACACTGTTTCTGGCAGAAATAGCTACCGCTGCAACATTCTGCTACAGCCCTAGTCCTCACAGCCTGAACATAGGACTGAAAATTGGCCCTATGTAGAAGTCAATCAGATTTGGAGTTAATCCGACGCCAGCATCACTCCAGTCTCCCGTCTACCTGTTTCATACACCGCAGCAGAAAACAACAAACAAAAGTAAACAAAAGCAACAAAAGACCAGCAATAATGCAATATATGTATTTATAATTGAAAAAAAACCAGGATCTTTGATATACAATAGTAGATAATGTAGAATGAAGCAAAAACTAATCACAAAGCATGGGTCTAGACATAGTAGATGTAATCCGCTTAGGAGACAAAAAAGATAAACAGTCTAAGAGCAGTGGAGGCAATGAACAGTCCTCTCTTCAGTCCTTCTCCTCAATGTTTTGCAGATACTTCTTCAGGAAGCGAAGGATGAGAGGGAAATGTATCCCACTGCACAAAAAGTATCTCAGTGAAAAAACTGTAAACAACAACATAATATTTTTATAACATACCAAAAATTCAAAATTACTAAAATTAACAATAAATGTCAAAGTCTGAACCAAAAAATTGTATTGTTTCAACCCAGTTGAGAGCAACCAAATCCTAACCCCAATTTATAAAAATTCTACAAAAGTCAAACCCCTCCTTATACAACCCCAAACCTAAAAAGGTTTACTGAACAGCTCCCCAAACACAAATGGATAAACATACCATGCTGATATACAGAAACTCTCTCCCTTCTTGGCAGTCGTAACAGTCTCCTTTAGGAATGGAGGTACCTATTATAGTATAACCATGACATACTTAGAAGGAAGGAAAGATAATACTGAAAGTCAACCCACCCATAAGGTCGACCCCTATCCACAGACAATAAACCAAATACTCACTGCATGTGACATTCCCTACAAAACTTTTTCTTCCTTAATTTGGTCCCTTAGTTCTGTCTTACTTTGGCTGAAGGCTCCAACATCTCTAAAGACCCACAGCTCTCAACAAATGAGCGTCATACATCGCAGCACCTCAGTAAACCAAGGGGCCCTACAGTGACGAGACAGAGGCAGAGGACTTCTTGGAGCAACCCTGTAAATGGCCTCCCCCAGCAAGGTGTTCCAATGCTGGACAAGCACATCAGCAGAGTGGCCGTCAGGATCTAGTGTTAACTCCCTCAGAGTCTCCTGGAACCGCTGCGGTTCCATCAGCCTCTGAGGGTGGACCAACCTAACTGATCCATTCCCCTTCTGGAGGGGGTGCTCTGAGAGGCTGGCCTGTAGGAGATAATGGCCTGTCCATGACAAGGGCATAACTCTTACGTCCCCCACTAGTGGACCACCCGCCTCAAGGTCTGAACAGAAAACCAGGTTGAGGATATGCCCCCCCTCACATGGGTGAGGCAGTTGACCACCTGGGACAAGTCCATGGTTGTCATGGCGGCCATGAAGTCATGCTCTGCTCCTACAAGGCTGGCATTGACATGGGCATTGAAGTCCCCCAGGACCAAAGTCCTGGAGGAGTTCAGTGCCACCTCTGAGGCCAGCTCTGCTAGAGCAGCAAGGGAAACTGCCAGACAGGAAGGGGCCCGGTATACCAGCAGCACCCCAAGCTTGCCCCCTGCCAAATCAAACACCACATGGAGGGCCTCAATACCTGGAATCTCCTAAACCAGATATCTCCTAACTGGTCATTCCTCTCTAAAAACAATAGCTACACCTCCCCCCCACTCCAGCCCCCCGTGTGGGGCTGGTGCTGCACAGCATACCCAGCTGGAACGAGGTCCGCCAAAACAAGTCCCGCCCCCGCATCCAGCCAGGTTTCTGTAATGCATGTAAGGTCCGCTGGCCTGTCCAGGATCAAATTCTGGATAACCTGGCCCTTATTCACCACAGACCTTGCATTCAACAGCAACAGCTCTTTACACGCGGACCCTAGACCCCAACCCTCTCTCACCCTCAGTGGGGGGTTGACCCTCTCAACCTCCACCAGGACCGTTGGTCCCCTAGGAGTACGAATCACACATCCCCTCGGACCATACCGTCCCCACCCCACAACCACCCTTATGGCCACTCCCCATATCCCGCCCCCCTATTTTACTTCACATTCCTCCCCTCCCCACCCCCCCACCTCCAGCTGATCCCACTGCTGCCACCAGGGAGGGAGAGGAGGTAATAAAGTAGCTTTAATCCACACTTACATCCTCAAGATTGTGGGCTAAGCTTTACATTCATATTTAGAAATCCTTGAGTGAAAGCAGACATCGGTGGCATGGTGGCTCCAGAGCTTGGCCCAGCCTGGGGAAAGAAACAATGACCGCCACTCTTCAGGTTGGTGGGTGGCACTGATCAAATGTACCTGATGCTGGGAGAGCCATCCCACTGCCTGCATGACCCAGGTAGAGGTGGGACTGAAATAGACATGAGGGCAGCCATCCCACCCCATTCTAAGTGCCCTGCCCCCCAACATGACAGGAAGCTATGGTTGCCCATGCCTCGCAGCGAGGATGGGGGGTTGATAAGACACATTGGTCTTCTTTGGTCTGCATTGGCCCATGTGGGCAGCCCTTGGCCCAGAATGAGTGCCTGGGATTGGGCCCAGGGTAAATGCTGGCCAAGAGGCCTACCTGCCATGGGGCAGTCCCAGGACAAAATCTGGCATTTCAGGACCACATGTGTGGTGAGTTCCATGCCTCAACGGGCCACCGCGGCCCATAGCAGGCCTGCATCATGTCTCTTTTTACTCCCTGCTGTGTTGTCCTGAACATGCCATTTCTGAACCCTTTGCTAGGGTTTGAAACCAGAGGTAATGTCAACGGGTGTCAACGTGTATTTCAACATTGATATGAACACCGCTTTGGCCCTGTGTTTACCAAGTGGCACTGCTTAGACACTCATCCCATCTTGGGGCAAAACAGTGTTTTGTTCACCACCTGATCTCAGCACTCAAGCGCTGCCGCCTCATCCCCTATGTTGTGCCCGCTAACACACCACGCAATATCATTAGACACAACGTTGGTCACATGTTCATCTGGAATGCAAAAATTGTCCTTGTGATGCAATGGTGTTCACATTGTGTGTTCATCTGGTGGCCAAATTGGTGTTGGGATTGTTATGGTGCTTACACACAATGACCAAACACGTGCTTAGGGGTTTTGACACCCAATCTTTGTTATGTCTGAAGGTGCCCCAGGTCTTCTAAAGATGATTTACAGCAGTTTCTGCAAAGCCTGGGCTTGGGAAATCTATCGCTCCCAGGATCAAAAGTCTTTGGGACCCCTCTCCCCTACCAGAGTAAGGGTGGGAATATCTGTCATTATCTCTAAATGGCTGAAATTAGGCAATGACATAGTAAATTGGACAATGACATAAATTATATACTTCCACATCTGAATATAAGATGACTTTCCTCCAATATGTGCCTTGTTTGAAAACAACCAAATACATCAGTAGTGGCTTTTCCACTTAAATCAAAATCAATATCAATATCACTTTTCTTTTCTGAAAAAGACCTGGAGCTCCATTATTCATCTGGAGTGTGTGCCACAATTTTACAAGGCTTTTTACAAAATAATGATTTTGCATAACTTTTACAGCCAAACAACAAACCTCCCTCCTAATGTACAGATTTCACAGTAATGTCTGGGTTGCTGGGTGATATTTTGAGATGTTTCTTGTACTAAAATTTTCAATCTTCAGTCGTTTTTGTGCTCCCCAGGCTATTATCTCTGATCTCAGTAGAAAACTGACACCAGTCCATACACTTCTAGCTGGAGTTAAATTGTGAATTGCATCATAGTCCTAAATCTGCTAAAACTCAAAGAGAGAAAACAATCAATTATGGAATGAAATTAAGTGAAAGAGAACCGCTGAACAGCCCACCAGGATGTCTGAACTATGGCAGGAAAGGTAGGTACCATTTGCCGGCGCACCCCCCCAATGAGACACAGAGGCAGTATTTGGTTTAAAACTTGGCCGCACTTTATTTTACCAGATTCACTTAGGCCAGTGGGTGATTGCACAAGCAATATGGGTCCAGTATGCTAGCTACTTAATTCTTATTAACGTGTACTGACAGGGATGTACCTTCCCAAGTCAGTACTAACAAATCAACTTTTCCCTTCGACAGCTCTCTGGCTCTGGCCGAAGGGGAACAGGCCCAACGGTGGGCTTGAGTAAGGAGGTGACTACCCGCAAAGCCAGCAGACCGTTCGTGTACTTACTGGCCTCACCTGGTTCGCCTCCCAGGGTGATGGCCCCTGCGCGTACTGCTCTCCCTTCGCACAGGGTGTTGCCTCCCCATCTCTTAAGGAGATGACTCATCTTATCCTATTCTTACCTATTTATCCTATTTAGCATACTGGATCCCCGCAAAGTGCGACAATCAATTCCTTTTCTTATCCAACTCAAATGTTGTCTTGCCAAATTCAATCTCCAAATATATCATTAGTTCCAGGATTGGTGGTTTTATCATTGTCTGTTTCCAAATTACCTTTTGCCAAACAACCTATTTAACCTAATTCGCACTGTTAAAGGGGCGAAACAAGCAACCCTTAAATTAGGCTAGTTGCCAAAATTCCCCTTTGGCTCCGTAATGGCAACCAGTAAAAACCACAGTACGAAGGGTGAGGTGGGTGGGGCTGACTCCGATGCGCCCTCACGCCGACTGAGGCTGTTCCTCGCGGCCCCGCCCTCCCTACAAAGGGTGGGCGCTGCTCTTCACGTAGGCACGGCTCCTCTCGCGCACGCGCCGATCGGGTTGCCAGGCAACCAGCCCTGCTACTAACAGCGCTCCGCGCGCTGCAGAGTCCTTTACCTGTATCTCCGACGGGGGGCATGGCAATTACCCCGTCGCCGGGATTACCGCGGCGAAGGGGACTTTTATCTGAGAACTGCAGAACACACGTGCATGCACACAAACCTCTGCTGCTTTGTGATTGACTGGCAGAGATGGTGCTCTGCAGTCCTGAATGCTGAGATTTTGAGGAGCAGCTCTAATTCAACTTCTGAAACTCAGGTGTTATGAAGTAAGACACAAAAAGCTCTAATGGCCACTCACAACAGCCTATTCCTGTAAATGACAGCACTGCTCAGTATTTCTGCAATGTGTTACCAAGTAAGACACAGAAGGCAGCATAACACCCAAGACAAAACTTTTCCAAGAGCTGCATGCAGTTCCTGAGCCACAGTTAGCTCACTCCTGGGCTATAGCAATTACAGGGAACTTTATTTCTAAGCCTCATGCAGTCTCTGACATCTTACTTCTCACCTTCCCTTCTTCCCTGTGTCCCCCTGCTGGCCTCTCTTTCACCCGGTTTCCTGTTTCTTCTCTGTTGTTTCAGGCATTGATGTGTTCTGCCTGGTCTACTTGTAGATATTGGTGGAATGTCTCTGTGCAGATGGTTGGGGCGTGGCAGGTCCTGCAGTGGTGCAGGGGCTGGACTAGATGACCCTTGAGATATCTTCTAGCCTTGTGACCGGATGAGTCTATGACCCTGCAGCAAAGATACAGGAATCTCAAAATGACAAACTCAATAGTTTGCTGGAGTTTATGTTCAGTCCATGAAATCCCCCACTCATATGTTTAGCATGGCCAGCCTAAAAAACAGGTAGCATCCACCCAGAGGTTTAATGCAACAAACCTAATGCACATGCAGGCATTCTTTCCAGCCATTTAACTGATGGGACATGGACACTTAGGCACACATTAACCCACATGTGCCTGAACTGTGGACTCAGCATGCTCCAAGATGCTGCCATGAGTGGGGGCTGTTCGATGGGTGGCAGCCACATAGCTGGTGATGGAGAACACTCAATAAACTGAATCTATTAGATCTGTTGGCTGCCTTTGATACCGTTGACCATGAGATGTTGGTGACCCTCCTGCAGGATAGAGCTGAAGTGGGCGGAATTGTTCTTGAATAGTTCTTTTCCTTCCTGGCCATGAGAGAACCCAATGAGTGGTGCTCAGTGAGTATTCTTCATCTTCCCTAGACATCTTGTCTGGAGTCCTGCAGGATTCCATTCTGTCTCCTCTCCTCTTGAACACAACATGTATATGCAGTCGCTCAGTGAGGTCGTGAGAGGGTTTGATGTTTTGTATTCTCAGTATGCTGGTGACACCCAACTCTACCTCTCCTTTTCATCTGACCCAGGTCCCACAGTCTCAGTACTTACCCAGTGTTTGGTGGCTGTGGGTAGGGAAAAGTTCGAAGGGAAAAGTTTAAGTTAAATTGGTAATGGCAGTGGAGGGCATATCCATGCCATATATATACCTGTTAATGTTCTTATAGGCTTCGATAAAATACTGGACCCAGTCCATTGCCTAGTGACAATCTAGCCAACGTTCTTGCTCTGATTGCATTAAAGAGTTCGGCCTTTTTATAATCCAGCTCATGTCTCCGTGTATCATTTCGGGGCTGGGGGTGCGTTGGCAATGACAGTTCTTTATGTTCTTTAGATCTGCAGCAAAAAAATAAAAAGGGGGAGCCAGGGGACCACATTAGGGATGATAACCCATATTGAGAACCTGCACAGCATCAAGGTGGCTGGGATGTCTCCAGCCGGGCCAGCCCCAGGGTTTGTGAGGCCATATGTGAAGTCTTGGTGCAGGGCCTAATTTGCATAATTAAACCCCACCTAATTATGCAAATGTATACATTTACATAAAACTTACTCCCTCTGGACAGGAAGGATTCCAATTCTCCACCACTCTGAGCAACCATGGAGAATTATGGCCACCCAATGCTTCCCCCCCTCCCCAGCCAAGAGTCTACCACCACTCCCCAGGAGTGGTTCCACTGCAGGGGCAGCCAAGCGGGCAGTGAGACAGGCACAGAGATACTGACTGCATCCACTGCCTTACTGGAGGAGGGGGTGAGCTTATCCAGTTTGGCCTCCAGGGCCTGTTGCTTCTTGCTGCTGGTGCCACCTGTGCCTTGTGCATGCATGCGGTGTGACCAGTCCAGAGGTGCTACTATCACACACATACAAGACACCCAAATAGCAGCTAGCTTATTAAGCGTATCATGCCATGAAAAGAGAAATATAACCAGTTCAGTTGTGCCCCCATAATCAGTTCATCCTGCCCCCACCCCATAACCAGTTCATTTGCACCCCCACCTATATAATCAATTCATGTTGCCCCCACCCATAACCATTCACCTATAAAGCTCTTCACAACCTTGCTCCCCCCTACCTCTCTGCACTTATCGCCCTCCATACTCCAGCCCGTGCACTTCGCTCCTCCTCTGTCCCTTCCCTCACCCTTCCACGCCTTCCCTGCTCCTCTAAGCGCCTTCGTCCCTTCTCACTTGCTGCCCCCCATGCTTGGAACTCCCTCCCTGTCCACATCTGCCTTGCACCCTCCCTTCATACCTTCAAATCTCTCCTTAAAACTCACTTCTTTCGCTCTGCTCTGTCTGACTCTTTATCCTGCTGAGCAACTATTCCTATACCTACGATCGGTTTACCCTTATCCTTGCCACATGGACCTGCCTGCTGTCATTCTCATCGTAACCAAGCCAAGTACGTGCACTTGAGACCTCGCATCTTCATGAATGTTAGACCCCTTGTCTCTCCCTCTGTTCCCCTTCCTAAGTCTCTCCCCCAGCTCCTGTCTCTCAGATTGTAAGCCCTAGGGGCAGGGACCGTGTCTGTTTTATTACTTTGTAAAGTGCCAGGTACACTGCTGGCACTATATAAATGTTTGTTAATAATGATAATAATAATAATTTAATTTGTGCCCATGGGGCAGCGTGAATTGATTATATGGGGGGGCGCAAATGAACTGGTTATGCGGTGCGGGCTTAAAGACAGTATTCCTGTTGGCAATAACTTCATTAAGAAGAGTTAGTGAAATAGCAACCATAATAATCTCAGAACCATATTTGCAGATTTATTTTCCAAGACATAATAGATATTGCTTTACATCCTAAATTCCTACCTAAGATAGTATAAATAAGACAGTTGGATATGCAGATTTCTGTGTGTTCATGGGTGGGGGAGCCCCCTGTGAATGACGCAGTACATGCACCCATGGTGAGTGGGGGTAAGTACGCACCCGCCTAACATGCATCCCCACTTGTCCCCATGCAAGGAGCAACCAGGGGAAACAGTGGTGACTATGTGGGTGTGGATGAGTGGTGGGTGAGTGGGGATGCATGTGAAGCCTTGTGCATGCCCCATCCATGCACTAGTGCGCCCACGGACTCCCCACCTGGCGGAGCCATGTAAAAATATCATGTAAGGAGACACTCGAAGAAGAACAGAAGGTTGCTACCTTGCAAACAAGGTTCTTTGAGATGGCTGCTACATTCTCAAAACACCCACCCTTCCAGCCCCGCAAGGAATTCTTTTCTTATATTTCTAGAAAGGGTTGGAAGGAACTGTCATTCTGAGGGGGAGAATGCTTTTTATACTAGAGGAGCTCAAGACCATCATGTGGTCTATTATTTGAATAGGGTACACATACACAACCCAGTTGTGAGAATGTTAGGTCCATCTCAAAGAACCTTCTTTACAAGGCTACAAACTTCTGCTCAGCACATTGGGAGGAGCTGTTTCTAAACAAACAGTGTTATCTCCCAGTCCGATCGGGTATCCCTGCTGCTGCTGCTGTTGCTGCTGCTGCTGCTGCTGCAGTGCTACTAGGAGGGAAAGGCAGGTGAGGAATGGGGTCTGGAGCCAGGGAGGGGAGGAAGAAGACTTATTGGGGGAGAAGCTGGCTGCAGCCTGCTGCCCATCCAGGCATGTGCGGGGCCCCAGCTGACCACAGGGCCATGTGCACCCGCACATGTCACACATGCCTCGTGCCAGCCCTGTCGCCAACTCCAGGCACAGGGACTCCAGCGAGGAGGAGCTTCGCCGAAAGCAAGGGGGGAAGGCCTGGCAGAAGCACCACCACCAGAGGCCTTCCCCCTCTAGCTCTGATAAGGAGCCTCCAGCCCCCCAGGAAGAGGAATCTGCAGTGGTAAGGGCCTTTCGGGCCCAAGTAAGAGGCCTACCCAGGAGTTTCTAGAGGCCCAGAAAAAATACGCCAACAGGCTAAGGGTCCAAGCCCTTACAATGGAGAACCGGCTGGTGGTACATGTTCGGGACCTGGAGGCACAGCAGCGCAAGGTGGAGGCTTACTCTGAGTACCTCCACTCAGAGGTGGCTGATGTTGAACTGTACCACCAGTCGGTCTCCAAATGGCAGGAGTCCTTCACGGAGGCCCTGAATTATGCCAAACAACACGGCTTTCAGCTGAAGGAGAACATCATGCTTGCCCCTTGCTCCTGCACACCTATTTCCTCCACGTTCTCCCACAGACCCCTAAGTTAGTTTCCTTTGTTTGTATGTTATTGTATGCTTGCTGTTTGATAAAGTTGAATGTTTGATTGTTTGTAGATTGTAGTTAGTTTAAAAAGTTTTTATAAAAGTTTAATTTGTTACCTTACCAGCTTTGTTTGACCTGTTCAATCTTTTATCCCTCTGTTGCTGCTTCTGACAGGTGGCAGAATCTCATTGTATATACAACTTGTCAGATCCCTACCTGGCAGCAGCAGCACATGTAGTGTATATTAACCCCAAGATATGCCAGCAGGGTCTCAACTTGCAGACAGTCCCCCAGGAGGGGCAGGACTTGTGTCTGTGTGGATGTGCCACTGTGCCAGAGAGAGAGAGAGAGAGGTTCTTTGGCATCAGGCACCGGACAGGAGGCGGCAGGTGCTGGTGGTCAGAGGGACACTTTCAGCAGCTTCAGCAGGCATCCATGGGTGGGTGCAGAGGAGTAGGATGGGGGAGGAGCAGGCTTGTGGGTGGGCATCGGTGTCCACTGGCCAGTGGCCAGTCAGGCATGAGCAGTGGCACCACCCAGATGATGGATCTTCGGACTGGAGTGACTGTTGCTTCTAGATGCAGTGGAATGGAATTACAGCCCCCCATGAATGGAATGATGGTCCCAGAATCTCGATGATGGTTCATGGGACTGGCATGACTGCTTCAGGTACAATGGAATGACAGCCTATGGGAGTTGAATGATGTCCCTAGAATTAGTGCTTCATTGGGCATACTTCATTCAATCGTGTGATAAATGGTAGCAGGTATAGGAATGCCCCTAGGCAGACAGGCACATATAATATGTTGTGTTATATTTCAATCTCATTCAGGTAGGTTTGCTGCTGGATGTGGGCATTGGGCATGAGCACAGATGATTGCTCTTCCTGGTTCTGACAGGTGGCAGCTTGAGCTGGATACACCTCTCCCCCCCCCATCTCTCTCGTTCTAGTGGGGAGCCTCTCTCTCTCCCTCTCTCTTTCTCTCTCTGGCCATATAGTGCAGGTGACAGCATGGGTGGGATTCTCTCTCTCTCTTGTCAGCAACCTGGGTGGGCAGGCAGTATGGCATGAGAGGCAGGAAGGTGATCTGAGACAGGCTTTGAGCTTGGCAGCAACCTGGGCGGGCAGACAGGCACCTTGTCATGAGAGGCAGGAAGGCGAGCCGGGGCAGGCTTAGAGCTAGCCAACTTGGGCGGGCAGAGAGGCAATGTGTCATGAGAGGCAGTAGAGAAGGCAGGCTGGGACAATGGCAGGGCACTCAGATAGGCTGGTGAAGACTGTGCAGCGTGTGCACACAAGAGTGATAGCCAGTCAGATTTGCAGGCCGAGATTGTCTAGCCAGAGGCCGGCTGGCAGGCTTACAGTTTGCTTCCCAATGTCACCCTGCATCATGCAGTCAGTCAGATAAGCCTTCCGAGGCCATCTAGTATGAGAGAGAGAGTGTGTGTGTGTGTGTGTGTGTGTGTGTGTGTGTGAGAGAGAGAGCAAGAGAGCGAGAGAGAGAGAGAGAGGGGGGGAGGGAGAGGGGGCAGGGAGGGCACTGGGAATTAGGAGGGAGGGACAGCACCTCAGCAGCACAGCAGCAGTAGCCAGATTGAAGACGAGGATCCCTGTCCCAAGACTGCAAGACTTCTCCTGGCATGGAAAGGCGTGTACCACTGCACCATCAATCCTTGTCCAGGGGCAGCTCAAGGAATCCCAGCAGCGGAAGGTTCACCTTGATGAACAACAACTGCTCCACCAACTTGGCCCCCAGTCTCAGGCAGTGTGGGGAGCAAATGTCCCCCCCCATAGAGAACACCTGCTCACTGGGGACACTCGTTGGTGGGCAGGACAGTATACCCTTGGCCACTTTTGACAGGCCCGGCCACATGTGGGCCTTGCCGGCCCAGGAGGCCAAGGGATCACTGCTGGAATCGGTGCATGGCTCCTCCTCCAGGTAGGTTTCCACTGCTGAGGTGCCATCGTACTTCCTGTGGTAGCTTAGCTGGAGCACCACCTCCACCACTGCCCTCAGTCACACTGCTTGCCCTATTGTGGAGGAACCCATGCTCCCCAGGGTGGCCTGCACATACGCCAAGCTGCTTCTGCTGCTGCTGGCAATAGGGGTGTTGCTGCTGGTGCTGCTACAGCCAGGGCTGGGGGCAGGGATAGACCCAGCTTGCTGCAAGGGGTGGCTGCTCCCACCATCCCCACAGGCATCCTGCTGCATAGTCTGCTCTACCCACTGGACCCTGTCCACCAGGTCACCCTTCCAGTGGCCATAGAGCTGCATCTGGTGTGCCATGCTGCCCTTGACCCTGGAGTCCAGCATTGTTGCCAGGACATATTCCTCATGCCGTAGGAGCTTGTAAAACCATGCCTTCAGCCCTGCCATCAGCTGCCACACCAGGTCTACCGCTTGATCAACCAGCTTCCTGCCTTCAGGCTCACAATCCTGACCCCCCCCCCAAGAATCTCATCCAGCCTCCCGTGGAGACTCTGGACCATAGGGGTCACCTGGCTGAGGGTGGCAGTGGAGATGTTTACGGTCTCCATCACAGCTAGGAACAGTCTGAGTACGAAGACTGTGTGAGGCAGAATCACCCATTCTGCCACATCATACCCTGGAGGAGCCCCGCTGTCTGTCACCAGCTGAATCTGATGCAGGGCGACTTTCTGCTCAAGAAACCACTCGAGCATCAGGAAGGTGGAATTCCACCTGGTGGAGACATCCTGGACCAGCTGGTGCACTGGGGAGCCTTGCTCTGCCTGCTTGGCCCGGAGGAGATCTCTGCCCTTCATGTTCCAGTTAAAAAAACCAGCCAGCTTCCTCCCCCACTCTATCAGGGAGCTAAGGGTGCCTGCCCCAATCCCCTTCTCCCACAAGCCCAGAGTGTCCCTGATCATGGAGGGTGTGTGCGGCACAAGGGATGCTCGTGAAGCCCCCATCATGGACGGCCTTCAATATATTGGCCATGTTGCCCATCACTACACACACCTTGGTGAAGGGCGCACCTGGCATGACCTACTCCCTCACCATGGTGGTCAGGGCTGCCTTGATGTTCCTAGCAGTGTGGCAGTTGTCCATTACTTGTTCCTGAAGCAGGGCCCACCTATACCCTGCTTTGGGACCCCTCTTGCCACTGGAAAATGGTGCCTCTGGGTCCTGCCACCAGTCTGCCATCACTGTCAGGTATGCATGCTGGACAAGAGATTGGTGGTGAAATGGACAGTGGCACCCCCGTCCCCTGCCTGCTGCTCCCTCACCCACTCCTTCAAAGGCCTGTACAACTCTGGCACCACATTCTGACTGATGGTAGTGTGCGACGGCAGATTAAACTGGGGGGCCAGGAACCCAATCAGCTGCCGGAAACCCATGTCCTCTACAATGGAGAAGGGCTGCCCATCCAGCACAATAATTTCTCCCAACAGGTGCCTGGCTTTCACTTGAAACCCACGCCACCCTCCAGCTGGCAATGGCCTTAGCAGTTGCTCCCACCCCAGCTTCTCCATGGTGGACTGATGCTGCTGACGAGGCTCCTGCTGCTGTTCTTCCCCCCAACAGGAATATTGCTCCTGCTGCTAGAGGAAGCTGTTGGCGCAGGATGCTTGCCTGATGAAGGAGGCGGACGACTGGCCGGCATGGCTGCTGCAGTCAGGAACCCACTGGCATCCACTGCCCCTGACTGCCCACTTAGCAGTAGAGCACTGTGGCACGATTTCAGGTGCCTTGCCATGGTGGTTGTCCCAAGGTTGGTGAGCACCTGCCCACGCTTCACCAGCTTATTGCACACAGTGCATTGCACCTCCCTGGGATCATCTGCCTGCACCAGCTTAAAATATGCCCAGACAGAGGATTTTTTTTTCCCCTCATGCCTTCTGGTATGCCCCGGGTAACGCACTGCTGCCAGCGCTGCTGGGAGGGACAGAACATGATGGTGACAACACAGCTCTGGGAGGAGGAACAGTCATCACCTTAGCTCCAGACATCTTCTCTGCGGGACTAGTGTCTGCCTCTGCATCACTGTCCCCAATCATGGTGATGTCCTGTGAAGGGGAGTACTGGGACCCTGGGGCGTGACTGCCCACCATGCTGCTGCTGCCACTCTCCCTGTTTCCCCTAGAGCTGCTACTTCTGCTGCTGCTGCTGCTACTCCTCTCCCTCCTGCCATTGCCCGGGGATTGGGCCCTTCCACTAGCAGCCAGAGTGGCATCCACCAGTCCTGGACTGCTGGGGATCACCTCAACAATAGGGGACATTGGTGGCCCTGGAGGAACAATCTAAGCACCTGCTCCATCCACAGCAGACACAGCCACAGTCTCATGTCCTGCAGCCTTCCAGTGCCCTGCATGGCACTGGAGGACACTGGCAGGAGGCACCGCTGAACCACCCCCAGACTAGTGCCACTGCTGGGAGCCTCTGAAGCCTGACTGAGAAAATCAGGCCTGTGCAGTTTGGGGCGTGGTGATGGGCTCTGGCTGTTGCTGCTGCATGTTGCCACTCCTCTGCCACGGCCCCTACCACCACCTCTGCCACATGCTGCATTGCCCACCTTAAGGGCAGCAGACTGTCCTCTCCTACTTCCCTTCTCCATGTCTTCAAACTCAAAGAATGCACAGCACACAAAGATTTTATATATATATTTTATTTTTTTATTCAAATTTTTATCTAATATTATATATATTATATTATTATATTATTAATCTAATATTATATATATATATATATATATATATATATATATATATATATATACACACACACACATACACACACACACACTAACTCTAACTGCTGTTAACTATTCTAAAACCTATGGAACTAAATGGAATATCCTAATAACTACAAAGGCCTAGTCCTACAAACACACTGTAAAACAAACAATCATTACACACTATCTCTATCTATCTCTATAACTAAGCTAACTCCTACAACTTTGTATCTGTCTATAGTAACTATATCTAATATCTATCTATCTATATATATACAATATTATACAGGGATGGGGGGGAACACAAACAACACATGGAGGGGTAGGGTACAAAACTGAAATGAAACCTAAAAACCTAAATCAATCTAATAATCCTACTCTAAATAAATCCAAAAACAGGGGAAGGGAATCAGGGATGGAATATATAGAGGGAGAGGGAAAGGATTCAATGGAGGGGGGAGGAAGAACACAGGGAAGGGTAAAAAATAAAAATAACACCTAAATCTATCTAATATAATCTAAATAAATGATAATATGGAGGTAAATGTGTTGGATGGGTGAAATAGAAGGAGGATGGCAATGGATTGAGAACACAAACTGCTGGGAGAGGGAGCCTTCTGAAAACACCTGCTGTCAGGAACAGTGACTAGCTCAGAAGGTGTTGGAAAGGGGGAGGGTAATGAGTTTTGTTACTTGCTGTGCTCGCCTCACCACAAGCACCATTCTTTCCATGCAGCCAACCCCCCCCCCCCCCCATGCGAAGCCAGTGGTTTGAGGAGAAAATGGATGGAGATTGGGCAGGCTGGCTGCTACTTTAAGCCTCTCCACCCCTGGTGCCTGGAAGTCTTCTCCTCAGCTGACTCCCCCTCCCTGTCATGTTTTTGCCTTCCAGCCATGTTTTTGCTGCCCAAACACATCCGAACTCGATCCGAACTGACCAAACTCTTTGGTCATTTCAGGGTTTGTATCAAGTTCAGGTTCAGTCGGTTCAGGTTCAGGTTCGGTTGTCTGAATGGCCCGAGTTCGGTCCAAACTCCGAACTTCTGAACCACGTTCGCACATCCCTAGCAAGCAGACAAACTGAATCCAGACAAGACAAGATGGAGGTGATGTTAGTGGGTAAGGCAGTGGGTGTGGTGTCCCGCATCATTGGTGGGGTTCGCCCTCCACTGGTTCCCCAGGTTCGTAGCCTCATGGTGCTCCTCGATTCACAGTTCTGCCTGAATGTTCATGTTGGGGCTGTGGCGAGGAGCGCCTTTCGTCAGCTACATCTAGTGCAGTGACTTCGTCCGTCTATCTCGGGTTTGGACCTGACCACTCTCATCCATGCTTTCATCACCTCAAGACTGGAATATTGTAATGCACTCTACGTGCGGCTATCCTTGGTGATGACTCGGAGACTGCAGCTGGTGCAGAATCAGGTGGCCTGTCTCCTTATGGGGACGGGTCATCAGGAGCACATTACACCAGTGCTGCGTTCTCTGCACTGGCTGCCTATAGTCTTCTGGGCCCAATTCAAGGTATTGGTGTTTACCTATAAAGCTCTAAACAGACTGGGCCCTATGTACCTGCCGGACTGCCTCACTCCCCAGGACCTGGATCAGCCCTTGTGGTCCACCGGGAGCGCTCTGCTCAAGGTACCCCATGTACATAGGGAGGCCACAATGGAGAGGGCATACTCGGTGGTGGTGACGCAGCTATGGAATGCCCAGATGGCCCTACCCTTTGCCTCCTTTAGGAAGTATCATAAGACTTGGCTGTTCCACCAGGCTTTTGGTGAGGGAGACGGATAGGGGTGGGTTACTGGGTTAGGGTGGGTGGGCAGGTGGGGTTGGTTGGTTGGTAATACGTTTTTTGGGACTCATTGGAATTGTTGGCTTTATCTGTTTTATATTGATTTTTGTATATTTATTGACTTGATAATATTATTGCTCATTTTATTTGCTGTTTTATTTATTGTGATGTAAGCTACCCCAAGCTGCATGGACAGGGTACAAATGTTGTATAAAATAAAAAATAAAATAAAATATAAATAAACAAGCAGATGGACACGCACATGGTGTGGGATACCCTGGGCTATCATCCCGTTTGTTAATATCCTTTCTAACAGACACCAAAATGATAACTAGCAACTAGCTGAATACAACAACAACAACAGCCTTAAGTCACGTAACACTGGGCTAGATTCCTCAATTACCCCTGGCTGCTTTTTGCTCTCACTGGAAAATCAAAGCACCCATAAATTTGATATAGGTTAAATTGGGATTCTGGCCTCTTTGCAACACAAAATTTCTGGTATATAATGATTGATCTGACTTTTTGTTGACATTCTTAGTTTTATGTTTCAATGTTACTTACGTCTCCTACGTAAGAAAGGTAACAATAATAAAAGTATGCTATCAGAATTTTTTTTTATTGGTTTGTTTTACAAATTTATTCATTTTATTTATTTAAATTTATACCCTGCCCTTACCTGAATACTCATAGTCGCTTACAATAATAAAAAAACAACAACACAAAACACTAAAAATACAATACAGTCCATTAGAAAATCCCCATCCTCACCCCCCAAACTCCACCCACACCAACCCCTATCCCGGCCTGCCAAATGTCTAGACCAACCCCTACCCCAGCCTGCCAATGCCTTGCCAACAAGAAAGGTTTTACACCACCTCCAGAATATGCTCATCAGGGATGGGAATTTTGGATTTGGATAGAACCGAACCAACCCGAAAATGGCTGATTTGGTTCTATGTGAAAATTCAGATCTTTTCCAGGTTCAGGGTATTCAGATCTTTTACACTGATTTTTTAATTTGGATCTTTAACACTGCGGTTCGCTCCCAGTGACTTCAATGGGGGAAAATGCATCCCAAAAATCTAAATCCAAATCCATATCAAGATCCAAAATTACTAAAGAACCGAAACCAAAAAATCTGAATCTGAAATTCCCCCTGGAGTCCCACCCTTAATGCTCAGGTTTTGATGGACAACCTAGTGGACATTTTGTACATGTGCAATGATTTTTTAAAAATATGTTTTATTTTTTATTTTTTAAAAAAACAAAATATATAATAAAAACAAAAGGGATTTTAATAAAACCCCAAACGGATGTGTTTTTAACACAGAAAATGAAAATGAACAAGGTAAGTGCTGCACACCCCTACTTTTAACACTTCTTACATGAGTTTCACCACCTGTGATGTGAGAAACGGCATCATTTAAACAAATTTTGTGAGAGATGAATTTGGCTTTAGCAAGCATACCAAAGGCATAACAATAACAATTTTGATTGCTTTATAAATGGCCATGACAATTATTTTTTTAAAAAAGAATTATGAATTGTGTGTGTCAATCCTAAAAGGATTACATCTACAAAATAGTTCATTTCCATCCCCCAAATGCAGTGCTGTGCCCTCAGGCGATGAGATTTTTAATGATGTAATGTTCTTCATGTGTATTTCACCATCCAAGTGTGTTATTTCTTGATATTTAACTGGAAACTTTTGCTTAAGGAGATCTGGGAATGCCCAGAACTTTCCATCCACTTGTAAAGTTCACTTAAGATTATTAATATTTTTTGTAATTTATATAGCACTCTCAGGCTGATTTTAGATGAGCGGCTCTACTTACTGGCTTGAAGGAAGCACTTCCTGAAAAGTCACGCAGGGTGCGTTCAGATGCACTGGAAGTAGCCAGCCACCATAGGAATTACAGCTCGCATGGTCTCTTTGAAGTCATATTTGGAAAGTCTTCAAAGAGACCACGCAAGCTGCAATACGTTTGACTGTCAGCAACTTTCAGTGCGTTTAAACACACCCCGCATGGCTTTTCAGAAGCGCTTCCTTCGAGCCAGTATGTAAAGCTGCTCAACTAAAAGTGGTCTCAGTGTTCAACGTGCTTTAAAATCCTTATTTTAGTTCACCCAAACAAGAATCTTGTGAAATAAAATATAATTATTTCACAATTACCTTCTTTAATACAGAACTGTAATTAAGTTATGCTGTATGAAGCAGCTGCTCTCTGTCATTCAGAAAGTCTGGTCCTTTGAAGTGGGCAGAATGGTGGCCATTTTGTGTAAAAACATACGTGACGGTGGCACGCTGCTGTCATAGGTCAGAAACCTACCGCTGACATGGCTATGGTAAGCTCAGGCCACTGAATACAAACAGGCTGCATCTGTAACAGATGTGCTGGAGGCCACCCCCTCCAACAGACCGCTCTCAGTGCTCTATCCCCCACCATGACAGCCAGCCATGGTGGGTAATCATGGACCGCTATGGTTACTCATAGCAGCCCCCTGGACTGTGCTGTGTACAGCGGTCTTAACAAATGTGATCATCCATTGTAGCTCACTCTGGCCTGGTCTGGTGGGTGGTAGCCTGAGCTGTGACCTCGGCCACTTGCTGACGTGAAAACCCAGGCTACTCTCCAACATGCCTGGTGTCAGTCCGGGATAGCATTTGGTGGCCTGGCAACACACATGACCTGCAGGCCAAAGCAGGATAGAGAAGGTTACATCTGGCTACTGTCATGTATTTATTTATTTATTTTATTTTATTACATTTATTTGCCGCTCCCTCATGTCCATGGCATCTCGGGGTGACTTACAACACCAATAAAAACAATTTAAAACATCAACACAATTTCATAATCGTAAATACTTTATTGTCCAGCAATTATGCTATAGCAATATTACCAAATATACAAATATCAAAACAACAGCTCAAATAAAAAAAATTGGATGCAATGGGTCAAAACCACCGATTTAAATTAAAACATAACCACAGCCACAGATTAAACTCTTCTTCAATTAACCCAGAGAGTCAGAAAGTAGTACTTAGCCCCATGTACAATATCCTCCAGCCAAATAGCTACTTACACTGGTCCAGGGATATATACCCCGATTAGACCTTGGCTTCTTTAGCTAGCTCTCCTCCTTTCCACAAGTAAAAGAAAAAAGGCAACTGCTTTAGTTAATTGTAAGTCAGAGGTTTCCATCAAGGAGATAATTTTCTCCTCGACTGAGAGAGAGGAGTTAACAAATAATTTATTTATTTATTTATTTTTATTTATTTAATTTATTTATTTAATAAATTTTTACCCCGCCCCTCCTGCAACGCAGATCGGGGTGGCTTCCAACATTAAAACCATAAAATACAATAAAATACAAAATACTTAAAACCTTAAATATTAAATATAGATATAACTCAACAGGGCTAGAACAAAAACCAGACACAAATGGGTAGGGGACTAAACACCCCCCTCCCCACCCTCCCTCCCAAAGGCCTGGCCAAACAGCCAGGTCTTACAGTTCCGCCGAAATGTTAAAAGGCTTGGGGCCAGGCGAGCTTCCTCCGGAAGGGAGTTCCACAGCCGCGGTCCCACCACCAAGAATGCCCTCTCCATCGTGGCCCCCCGTTTAACACGGGGGACCTC
>QEPC01002503.1:148605-246935 GCA_003113815.1 Sphenodon punctatus
ATCTTAAAATACTACAGAGACCTGAGAGTGATCATCTTCCTCTCTGTATTAACCTGAAATTCACCTCTATTTCCCATCAGCCTCAGCCCTGCAACCAGGCATCATTGCACCTGAGACTCCCTATTAAATGGGATGCTCAAGTTTCTCTTAGGGTTTCTCATGTGTTAAATACAAGTAGTCTGCTTATTCTCCGAGATGCAATTTTTAAGGCTCCCAAGCCCTCCGATTTTCTCAGTCTGTTTAGTTCTATAACTGATTTAATAACACCTCATATCACCAAGCAAGGCTCTCCCCATGTACTGGGGAAGAAGCATAATAGTAATTGGTATGATGGTGATTGTAGGCAAGCAAAGAGCCAACTGGTTAAATGTAAGAAAAACTGGAATAGGTATCATCTAAGAGAAGACTGGGAGTTATTTGTTCAAAAAAGAAAAGAGTACCAGAAATTGTTGAGGATCAAAAAAACTGCCAGGGTCTCCCAGCTGTGGGCAGGGCTCCAGACTGCGGCGAGACTACAGGACTCGACCGGTTTCTGGAGACTTGTCCGTAACTGGTATTGTGGAGGCGGAATCTCTGACCCTTCCTGTATTGCTGATGATCACCGGGTGATCTTCTACTCAGAACTCTTCTCTGATTCCTTTAATGTGAATTGTACTCCCTTTGGTTATATTGCTGGCCCTGACTCAGTTGACAATTCTTTGTTTCAGCCTCTCCCTCCCATTGAAGTCACGGAGGTTTATGAAAGTATTGGCAGATTAAAGTCTGGTAAAGCTGCGGGTGCAGATGGTATCCCGCCTGAATTATTTAAAGAACATGCTAACTGGTGGGCCCCTGTTTTAGCATCTTATTTTACCGCCATTAACCAAACCAAAAGTGAACCTTGGTCTTGGTCTCTTGCAGTTATTGTACCTATATTTAAAAGAGGTAGCCCAAGAGATACAGCTTGTTATAGGCCCATTAGCCTCTTGTCAATCATTAGTAAAATATACACCCGTGGACTACTGTGTGCCTTAGAACAATGGATCCATACACAAGCCTTTTTGGCGGAGGAGCAGTCAAACTTCCATCAGGGCAGATCGACAACTGACAACTGCTTTGTTCTTACTCATATTATAGATAAATATGCCCACGTTAGGAGAGGAAAAGTGTATTTTGCGTTTATAGATCTCTCGAAAGCCTTTGACTCTGTTCCCAGAAGAATTCTGTGGAACAAGTTGGCAAAAATGGGTATTAACCCATGCTTACTGGAGGCAATAGTCAAACTGCATGAAAACACTAGACCAATGGTCAAAACCAGTCCTGGCGGAAATATAACTGAATCCTTTTCCTTGCAATTGGGAGTCAGACAGGGATGCTTACTGGCCCCGATTCTGTTCAATCTGTTTATTAATTATTTGGTGCAATTGGTTAATGCTGCGAATCATACACCTCCCATTATAGAAGGCAGGCCGTTATCTATTCTCCTATATGCAGATGACATTGTCCTAATGTCCCAAACTAAACAGGGTCTTAAAAAAAGCTTGGATGCCCTGCTTTGATTCTGTGCTGAAAATCTACTTACAGTCAATCTTACCAAATCCAATATAATGTGTTATGGAACATCTCGTCCAAAATTCTGCTGGAAGTTAGGGGTTCAGGAAGTAGCTCTAACATCTCGCTACACCTATCTCGGTATGGTATTTGCAGCCTCTCAGTCCGGGAGAGCAAGTTATGAGATGTTAAGGGCAAAGGCAATGCAGACGCTTGGCGCTATTTTGCCCCTATACGTTCCTCCCTAATACAATTTTAAAACATCTAAAAAACACCTAAAAACCCACCACCCCTCCCCCACAATTAATCCACCGTCCCCTTCCCTCCTCTGAAGGCATAGGAGAAAAGCCAAATCTTGCAGACTCGGCAGAGAGCCAACAGACTTGGGACCAGACGGGCTTCCTCTGGGAGGGAGTTCCATAATTGCAATCCAGCCACCAAGAACGCCCTCTTCATTGTGGCCCTCTGCCTTATGTGGGGGACCGAAGAAGGTGCCCATGGTGGACTAAAGGGGCCACCCTGAGGCACGGAGGGTGATGTGGTCCCTGAGGTATCTGGGGCCAAGACAGTGGCTTTTTAATTTATAGTCAAATCCGACTACAACTGTTCAAGATATCAAGTGTAAGCCATTGGTTTATAGGCCAAAACCAATACCTTGAATCTGGCTAGGTACATTATAGGCAGCCAGGGCAGCGCGCGGAGCACAGCAGTAATATACTCTTGCTGACTCATCCCCTTCAGGAGACGAGCCGTCGCATTCTGCACTAGCTGCAACCTCTGAGCCAGCATCAAGAGAAGCCCCACATAGAGCGCGTTACAGTAGTCCAGCTTTGTGGTCATGAAGGCATGGATGAGAGTGGCCAGGTTGGGTCTGGAAATGTATGAATGCAGCCTGCACACTAGATACAGCTGGAGGAAGGCAGCCTTCACCACCATCTCCACCTGCCGATCCAGGCGGAGACCTGAGACCAATAACACCCCCAGATTCTGAACCTGTTGGGCTACAGGAGGGCGGACCCCCTCTTCTAGGGGAGCCAACATCTCCCCCGCCCTACTCACTGCCATCACCTCCTTCTTATCAGGATTGAGCTTTAGTCTGCTCTGTCATAACCAATACGCCACAGCCTCCAGACACTGGGACAGTACTGAGACAGCAGGACCTGGGTGAGTTGAAAAAGAGAGGTAAAGCTGGGTGTCATCGGTGTATTTGTGGCAATGCACACCAAACCCTCTCATGATGTCCCCCAAGGGCTGCATGTATACATTAAATAGAAATGGAGACAGAATTGAACTTTGTGGAATGCCACAATCCAGGGCCCGGGGACTGGAAGACTCAGCCCCCAGGACAACCCGGGGGTTTCTCCCTGAGAGGAAAGGTCGGAACCATCTGAGGACAGTCCCATCCAGAACTCCCAGGACTTGAAATCATCTCAACAGCAGCCCATGTCCACTGTGTCAAAAGCGGCCGAGAGATCTAGCAGGACCAGAAGTGTTGAACGTCCTGCATCCATCTCCCAGCCAAGATCTTCTACCAAGGTCACCATCACCATCTCTGTATCATAGCCGAGGAAGAACCCAGATTGAAATGGGTCAAGGAAAATGATGCTGTCAAGATGAGTCTGGAGTTGCAGTGCCACCGCCCGTTCAGTAACCTTCCGTAAAAAGGGAAGGTTAGAGACAGGTCAGTAGCTGGTGAGTGTGTCCACATCCAAGGATGGTTTCTTCAGCAGGGGTGCACCACAGTCTCCTTGAGACCGGGGGGCAATCTCCCCTGCTGAAGGGACGCATTGATTACCCCCACCAGCATCGTCCCCAATGTCTCCCTGGAGGCTTTCACCTAACAGGACGGGCAAGGATCTAATTCACAACTGGTGGCTCTGACAGATCCCAGGATATCCACAGCATCGGCTGGTGTCACTTCCTGAAACTCAGCCCAGAAATATGGACTAGATGGGGCCTCCATCACCTCACGCTCCATCCCCACTGTTTCTAATCCAGCGTCGAAGTTGCTCTGGATTCGAGAGATATTGTCTGCAAAGTAGAGAGCAAACTCCTCACAGTGGGCCTGGAACAAGTCCCTGTCCAGGCGGAGGGAGGCCGGACTGACCAGCCCCCACACCACCCAAAACAGCTTTGCTGGACGCGACTTTGCAGATGCTATGAGGACGACAAAGAAATGTACCCTTTGAAATGCCAGGGCTTGGGACTGGAGTAGTCATGCAGTCATTGTAATTGCTTCTATTTGTGCAGTCTAATGGGAGCTGAAATTGAGGATACTGACTTCTGTGCTCCAAGCACTGGAAAAGGCCTTCACTGCTGCTGCTACTTTGGTCTAACTGACTGCTGTGCTGGGCACAGTACAGTTATGCAGAACCTGCCATGGCTTTAGGCTTAGTGGCTGCTACTGTTGATATGACCATCTCGGGCTACAAAGGAACTGGAGTCTGAAGGAGAAGCTGTGAAGCTGGTCAGACTTGCTCAAAGTTGTGTGCAAAAGCATGTGTGATGTCAAAGGGGCTAGTTGTATGCAGTGCTGTACAGATACACATAACATAAAGACAGTCACTGCTCCATTGAACTTACAATCTAATCAAGATATAAACACATAGAAAACTACAAATAAGAGTCTCCCTATGAATAATGGACTACAGGATGCAGGTATTCAGTAAGTTTATTTATTTCAGTTAAAATGGTTGAAACATTAGTAAAACATTACTAAAATCCACCTCTTCCTTTCTGAATACATAGTCAAAACTTTTATCCATGCTCTCATCATCTCCCAATTAGGTTATTGTAACCTGCTTCTTCCAGGTCTCCCATTGAACCATCTATCTCAACCATGTAACCCTGCTCCTCAAGTCACTACACTGGCTCCCCATCCACGTCTGTATACAGATCAAGCATCTTCTACTTATCTATAAATGTCTTCAATCTGCACACAGCCCCTCACTACATCTTCTCCTTTATTTCCCCCTACACCCCTTCTCGTGGGCAAAATTCATTGGGCAGGATTCTTTTAACTGCACCCGTCTCTTCCATTGTAAATTCCTGACTCCGTGCCATTCACCTCACTGCACCGTATGCCTGGAACATTCTTCCTGAGGCTTTGTGCCTGGCTCACTCCCTGTCCCATATTCATGTCCCACCTAAAGGCCCACCTCTTTGAGGTTGCCTTTAAACCGTGATTGTAATCATGATCTTAGTTGAAATAAAGTAATTACTGAATAAACTGCACCCTGTAGTCCATGATTCTTCTATTGCCTTGGTTTTAACTGTTGGAGTCCATGTCTTATTTAGTTTGTAAGCCCTTGGAGCAGTTACTGTATTTTATTTGAAGTGTATCTGTACAGATAAGTAGTAGTAATAGTATTACAGTACACCATAGAGATTGGGCCTCATTAGAAAGGGATGGGGCAAAGGTGCGGTCATGTCCCTTTCTGACGTAACTTCCCCGTGCGGATTGTTGTGACACAGGGGTGGTGCCTCACTGGAAAGCCCCCACCGCCACCACCACCACCTCTGGAAGCCCCAATTCTTCAGGTTAGCCATAAGTAGGGCTACCATACCTGGACGCTTATGAAAAATAAATGTTGCAAAGATGCACTGGAACCAATGCCACCCTACAACATGTATTTTTCATATGTGTCCCCTGTTAAAGGGGACTATGGTAGCCCTAGCCATAAGTGACCTTGTCTTCCATTGGAGTCAAGAAACTCTGGTTCAAGCCATGGAGTTTTCAGGCAAATTCCTAACTCCAGTGCTTGTGAGGAATTGAGTAAAAGTAAAACATTGAAAATTGAGTGATGGGAAGAAGGGGGGGGGGGGCTGTGTGTGGATTTTTATCCTATATTGTTAATTTGCTGTTTGCTACATCAGAAATATATTAAACTTTGACTGAAGTGAAATGTGAGGTGGGGAAAAAAATCTCGCCTTTACAGAAGAGTTAGCTGATGTGCATCCATCCGAATCAGTAGAAAACAAAACACTTTAATGACTTCAAAGGGAAGGAAAAAATAAAGAACTAAAGTTTGCATTAATTTAGTTGTTAAAAGGCCTGTTTTTAAATGACTCTGACCTTTTGTGAGTTAATTCCGTTTATAATTTCTGTTTGTTGCAATAATGTAGTATACTAATTTTATTCACTGTCACCCTTAAAAAAAAGACAGCAACATATTTTAGATATAAAAGTATTTCAACTGTGTGGGCTCATAGCTTGAAATCACACTACTTGGTGGAGTCTTTGTTCTACTGAGAGATTTGTGGTAACGCTTTTAATTTGATTTAAAACTATACAAAACTCTGTTTCAACTGTCAATCAAACTAAGGTCTGTAAATGAATTAGCTGTATAAGTCTTTAAGTTTTCATCATGTTTTACTTTCTGGAAACCTTTAGATGCATACCGTTTTGCAGTAACACTGTTGGAGAAGCTGTGCTTCAAGGACTATCACCTTTTATCTTTACCAGGGGCAAGGGAGCCTTTTCCTTCCTGTGGGCCACTTTGAAAATGACTACATACTCCAGAGGCTGGATATGGACTGTGGGTTTGAAGGAGGAGGAGTACTCAGGCTGCTCGCTTTGGGGTATTCAGGCTGGGGGAAGGACCAGATCATAGATCTGTGCCATGAATTAGTCCACTGTCCTTGAGTGGATGCTGCTCTCCTTTCTACTCTCTTCCCCTGAATTCAGTTTTTCAATGTCTGAGGGTAGAGACTGGATCCAGATCCAGGAACTGGATGTGGGTCAAATCTGGGAATTGAAAAGGGAACAAATAAAATCAGCCATATGCCAAATTTGGAGCATGGAGACAAATTCCAACCACAAACTACAGCTACAAATTTATTTTAGGTGTTGCTTTAATATCTTCCTGCAAAATTTAAATTTTTTTCTAAGAGATTGCAAAATACAATCTTCCAGAAGTTGATGTTCTATTTTTTTCTTATAGTTTGAATTATTTATTTATTTAATTTATTTTATTTAAAAGCATTTTTAGCCGCCCCCTCATGCCTATGGCATCTCGGGGCAGCTTACAACAATATAACAATATTTTTTTAAAAAAAACATCAACAAAGAGATTAAAAACAATCCCTTCCAGCCTCCCTCCCCCACATCCCCATTATCTCCAACTACCCAACCCTTCCCTCCTCCCCTCCGAAGGCCTGGGCAAACAACCTGGTCTTGCAGGCTCGACGGAACACCAGCAGACCTGGGGTCTGGCGGGCTTCCTATGGGAGGGAGTTACAGAGTCGCGGCCTGGCCACTGAGAACGCCCTCTCCATTGTGGCCCCCTGTCTCACCCGGGGGACCTCCAAGAAGGCGCTCCATAGTAGTGCCTATTTGGCTGCTATAGAGGATCTGGATCCCACCGCATCATGCTAGGTACAGCACAAAATTAAAGCTGAAATCAATAGTAAAAATAATATTTGCGAGTATTTCTGAGTTTCCAAGGACTGGCTCCAAATGTTTGGCCGGTCCTCGGTCCTCAGTAAAATATTAAGTAAAATAAAACCAAGTACCGAGTATTTTCTGAATATGGAGTAATGAATCACTTATATAGAGCAGGAAAAGTCCTGTATGTTGGTTCGGTACTGGATCAATTACCGAACACTGAGTACCAGACTGATTCCTTGGGTACTTGGTAAAACCAAGTTGAATACTGACATACTCAGTAAAAATGGAATAATTTTGAATACCGAGTTTCAGCACTAAAATATATAATGAAAGCATGAAAAACAAATTAGTCAGAACCTTCCACAGCATTTTGAGAATAATTTCTCCTCCTTTGTAATCACAGCAAGAAATATTATCTGGATCGCAGGGCCTCCCAATTATTTTCCTGTCAAAAAGAGAAGCCAGTCCTAGTTATTTTCCTCACTCTGGACAAATTAATTTTTTCTAGTCTCTCCCCTTCACCTCGGAGTTGCTAAGTCAATCTGTCCAAGGAACTCTGTCTTTCTCCTGCTTGAAGAAAGTGTGCTACTGGCACTTCTTTAAAACATAGGGGATTCTGAAGGTTGGGCTACTTGGCTGGGACTCTATGGCCCTTTTCACACAGACACTCTAACACTGATAAAATGGGTATTACATTTTATTACACATGTTGCAGGGCTGTAGGTTTTCTCTATGTGTGCCCTGCAACATGTATAATGAAATGAAACACCCATTTTGTCAGTGTTAGAGTGTTTGTGTGAGAGTTAGCATTGGGATTCAGGCTGCACCTGCATACCAGTGCTGAATGACCCAAAGCACCAGGCTACCTGACTTCCCTCAGCTTGTCCATAGAAGTTCAAACTAGAAGACTGAAACTTCACCAATGCCAGGTCAGATGCTCTGGCTACCCAAACCCTAAGCCATCAAGTAGAGCTGGGTTCCCTAGTGGCAAGAGGCCCTGTGATGATGTAGGGGGCAGGACCAGGTCAAAAAATAATGGGAGAATGCTTTCCTCTTACATCTTTTCTGCCTTGGCGTTGCCTCTAACAGAGCATCATAAGGTCATGATATGCTGTGAGGATTTGGGCTACCCAGTTGCATTGTGTGTTGACTTAGAAGATTCTGGCTGCATTGGACCTTGGCTTACATTCATCCACCATGGGCCTTAGCAATAGCATTTCCATCAATGCAGCAACATGCCACATTCCACAGCCCCCACTTTGACCGAGGCTGGGATATTGTGGTACTAAAGGTGTTTGAGCCTCGATTCCCCACAGCAACAAACCTGGCAAAGTGGGGCCGATCCCAAGTCCCGTGGATCCCACACGCAGCTGCATGTGCACGCCGCCATGCAAAAACTGCATGGCTCCCTATTGTGGGCACATTGTGTCCCGCAGAAACTGTGTGTATACGTGCACACAGAATCCGCAGGGATTGGGATTGGTCCCAGTGGCTGCAAGAGGCAGGACAGCAATGGATAGGATGGCCAGATATGCACATTTTAGAGGACAATTATGAGAAAATCAGATTGCAGGGCTGCACTGATGCCAGTGCAGCCCTGCAACCTGTATTTCTCATAAGTGCCCTCTAAAATATGCATATCTGGCCACTCTAGCAGTAGAGCTTTAATGGACAGTCGAGGGGGAAATATGAATACTATTGCAGGTGCCCGTGACTGTGACAGCAGTGCCATTCTGAAGAGGCAGTTGCCCTGGACAACTCCCATTTATTTATGGGCTGCCCTTACTGAGGAAGTGGCAGCAAAAAAGATCCTAAATCTGAGGGTTTCCCTGCCCGCCCCCCCTTTTTGGTAAATTCCACTATTGAATAACTCAGTTTGGCATAGAATAATCCATCTGAACAAGGGGACACTCCTATGAGCCTGAATGTTTTGGGGCATCTTTTGACTCAAAAGAGGGCAATTTGGGGTGAATTTTTACAGGCCCTATCAGTTCACTTCAAGAGACACATGCTTCTGTGACTGAGATCCAGATGCTTCCATTGCAGTTGATTTTCTGAATAGGATCCTAATTTGAAAATAAATAAATAAATAAATAAATATCTGAGTTATTTAATTTAGAAAAGTGTGTGTGCAGCATAACTATTCTCTATAAAATCAACTAAGGTCACTTTTACACAGACCCACCCACGAACACCCAGAAGCACCCATCGGATGGGTGGAAGAGCGTCCGTGTAAAAGTACACGAGTGGGTGGGAGTGCGTGCCCGACCCACCCGCCAACACCCAGAGAGCAGCCATGAGGGAACCGGCACCCTCCGTGGGTGGAGATGGGTATTCAACACCCGAGTGTCCATGTAAAAGCCAAAACACCCACACCCACGCGAAACAAAACGGCAGAGTCCCATAGCCCTGGTGCTACGGGGCACGCACACACCACCATGCAGACATGCCCACAGGACAGGGGGATGGCATCCATCCGGCCATGGGTCCACTTGCGCCCCCCTTCTCGGCCTCTCGGGGCTTGGGGGCCTCCGTTCCCCTGGCACCAATAAACTGCTGCACCGTGATGGTCTGTCCTGCCTTGCTTCTGTTGCTGCTGTGGTGGCTGGTTGCCCCTTCCCCCTGGTGGCCCTCCTGCCCCCATATGTGTGTTTGTGTGCTGGGGGTGTGTTTGGTGTTTACTAGAGGGCTCCAGGCCTGTTGGGTGGGCACCAGGTGGGTGGGATGTGTTTCCCTGGCGGCTTCCCTGCTGGGCTCAGGTGCCTGTGCTCACTCCGGGGGTGGAGTGGGAAGTTGGCTGGGCACCCCCTGGCCTCGCCTGTGTGTTGGTGTGGCCCTGCACCTCCCCTCCTCTCTGCTCCCCTCTGCTGTCACCCCCTGTTGGTGCTCCCCTTCATTGGTGGTGGCGATGGATGGGAGGCGGGATCATGGGCGCTGGGCGTCTGAGCATGAGTAGGGGTTGTGCTGGCCCCAGGCTTTGGCCCCTCCGATCCCCCTTGGTGCAGGGGTCCGGGTGGTCTTCCAGGTGGTGGCTCTCTGTGTGTGGGTTGTGCCCTTGGTGATATCTCTGCCCCTGGCCTTCCAATGTCCCGTTGGTGTGGGAATTTCCCATGTCCCTGTCCCTTCTCTCCTGCAGCTACTGTTGTCGTGCTGCTAGTGATTCTGCGCCTGGGGGCTATGGTGCAGCAGCTGGAGCAGGTGACATGGGACAAGCGGGCGGCGGGCCGGATGTTTGATGGAATCCATGAGTGTGCTGCCTGTTTGCTGGTCCCTGTCCCTGTGTCCCTCCCGGGTGTGTGTGTGTTCTATTCCTTGTTGCCTGCAGCCCAATCTGATGGCTGTCCCCACTCCCTCTGTCCACTTCAGTGGAAACCATGATTGCGGAGCAGACCTGGGAGCAGGGGGAGTTGGTGCTTATCCTGGAGGAACTGCACTGGCTGGACTGTGCATAGGCTGAGCGCTGGCACTGGGCGTGGGGTCATTGGCCATATTTACTGGAGTTCCATCCTGGGCCTGCCTCTGCTGGTGCTGTTCCCCGCCTTCTGTTGCCCCATCCCCCTGCCTGCCCTGTTGTTGTTGCCCCCTGTTGCTGGTTTACCTTCTTTTAATATAGCTTGTGTGTTCCTTTCCTGGTGTGTCCATGTTGTGCTTTGCTGTGACCTCTTCCCTTGTGCAGGTGCCTCTGGAGTGTGTGTGGGGGTGTTGCCTGTGTTGTGTGGGTGCCTTCCCCCCCTTTCTTTGCCCCCCATGGGCCGTGGGCCCATCCCTGTGTGCTTCTGCTGCCTGCAGTGTGTGTGCGACTCTGCTGTGGGTGTGTGTTGGGGAGGGCGGGCCTGGTGCCAGGTGGTCTGGGCTCTGTGCTGGGGCTGTGTGGAGCCGGCTCCTTTGTATCAGCTGTCATCCCATCTCCCTCCTGCCCCGTCTGTGCGGGTCCTGGTGACTGGGGGGCTGGGCCATGTTGCGCAGTTTCATTTACCCTCGGTCGGCCATGTTGTGCTGTTGCTGTGCTGGGCGGGGCTTACCCACCGTTCCCGGCTGGCCGTGTACTTGCACGAGTATTTGCCGGGTGTTTCCTGGGATGGGTGTTTGGCCGCTGGGTGTTTGTGGGCCTCTCCCCTTTCCTTCCCGCCACCCCCCATGATGCTGTCCATGTAAATGTCTCCCTGCTCAGTGCCGCTGGGTGTTTGCTGGGTTTGCTCACCTACCCAACAACACCCATCTCCACCAATCGGCGCTGCTGCACCGTCCATGTAAAAAAGGCCTAAGTGGTTGCTGGGGAAGAGGGCTACATTGTAGTGTGCCAACACGGGCAATCCTGAACAGATAGGGGGTTGTGTATGCTCATCTACACATAACAGCTCACGGGGAGTTGTTCATACATTCAGCATCTATCCAAGAGCTGCTGTGGGGATAGTGGTGCTTACAAGTCCTGGGAAGCAACAGTGATGGCTGCAAGAGCAGCAGTGAGTCTTGGGGAGAGTTAGTGAACTACTGCTGCTTCTCCCACCAGGGCCGGCCTTACCACAGGGCAACCTGGGGCAGCCACCTTGGGCCCCACTTTTCCTGAGAGTCCCTCAGTGGCCTCTTTTTTCACCAGGACAGGCTGTAGGGACACCACTCCCTCTCAACGGGGCCCCAAATATGATTACCTTTAGGGTACCACAGAGGTTTCCCCCAAGGCGGGGGGGTGATGGTGTCTACTGGGGACAACATATTTTATCTTTGCCCTGGGGTCCTCAAATCCTAAGGCCAGCCCTGCCTCCCACTTGCTGTTCTCCAGGACCTACCTCTGTGCAGGAGTTCAAGTGGTAGAAGCAGGAGCATAAGGAGCTCCCTGCCACTCCCCAGAACCCACCACAACTTTCTGGTCCTCAGCACCAGGAAGGCTATGCTCTCCTCATTTGTGCCTGTCTCTGTGTTGTGACAACTACATGTTGAATGTCTATTATGTAATGTTTTTACATGTTATGCTTAGGGTGGCCATACCTCCCCTTTAAAAGAGGACGCTTATGAAAAATACATGGTGCAGGACTACATTGGTTCCAGTGCAGCCCTGCACCATGTATTTTTCATAGGTGTTCTCTTTTAAAGGGAGGTATGACCACTCTAGTTATGCTAGATGCATGTTTCCTACACAAACACACACCTAGTGTAACATGTTTTTTTATTCCTAATTCTGCAGCTACATGTCAGATACTTCTCACACTTCTGGCCTGAATTCAAGCCAACCATATAGGGCAAGTGAGTAGCTGGCACATAGGTATAGAATTGGGGTTTAAAATACATGTGTAATTCAGGGACTGTATAGAACATTCAGAGACCCAAGACTACAACTCCCAGAAGGCTATGCCCTGTCAGATCCTATCAGCTGCTGGGAAGAGAAAACCATGATGCAAGGTTTCCTATTAGGGGAAAAGGTTTACATCTGCCAGCAGGCAAGGAGAGGGAGAAGGCAGGAAGAAAGGACAGTCTCTATCTCTCTTTTTTTTTTTTTTTACTGAAAGACATGGAGACTGTTCCTGTCAGAGAGAGAGAGGGAGAGAGAGAGAGAGAAAGGCAGGCAGGCAGCCAGCCAGCCAGCCAGATGGGGAGGCTGCAGCAGGGCCTGACAGCATCAGAGTGACTTCATGGAACTAAAAAGCCCTGACTGAGCTCCCTCCTGCACCTCAGGTGCCTTTTCAACCCCATCCGGTTGGGTGCCACTGAGGGAGTAGGAGCATCTGACCCTGCTTATAATTGCCTGACCTGCTTGCCTAACCTACCTAAGGAACTTATAGTCTTCTGGGCTGATCCTAAGTCCTGAGCTTCCATTCGTGCAACATGGAAGCTTACTAGCTTGTCTGCTGTTTTTGCTATTTTCCATTATTTTTGCAAGTTGAACAGGGCTGCCATGGGCCAGTCCCATACCCCATGTGCACCCCCGGGAGCTGTGGAGACAAAAATTTACTGGCTAAGCACAGGGGAAGTGCTAGAAATTGCTATAAAAAGTACTGTAAATATGCCGTAAAACTGTTGTGAAAATGCTGGGAAGTGATTAAAAAGTGCTAAAAAGTCCCAGAAAATGCCCCAAATTTATTTATTTATTTATTTCCAAAGTCCTGGAAAGTGATGTAAATGTTCCGGAAAGTGATGAAAAAGTCCCAGAAAGTGATGTAAATTATGAAAAAAAATGGCAGAAGCACAGAATTACTGAAACTGATGAAGTACTAATGGATATTTACAAGCACTCCTAAAAGGACAGCATTTCCCTTTGGAATGGAAACACTTGCTTTCAAGCTTCGGATCATTCGTAGCTGGCATTTGAAAGTAACAGCCCCTGGCTGGACCTGCTACGTCCCAATCGGGACTTGTAAGTGTCAAATGCTGCTTCAAGGCAGAATGAGGAAGTACTAGCTTTGACAGGTCCCAGCTGGGATGGTTGTGCCAGGCCTTGCAAGTTTCAAAGGCTGTTTCCTCCAACAGTGCCTCTCATTTGAGAGCAAGATGAGGGGCTTAGTGGGTGGCGCTCTTCCTTTGCCTGTATTCAGGGGATATGTCAGTGGGCAGTCTAGCCTGCACACATACACCACGGGCATGCAGGTTCTCGATCACATCCCTGATTTCCATTTGGGGTAGAGGTGGAGCTGTGAGACCCAGGTGAACCCACTGGGCTTTAGAGTCCCAGACTGAGGAGCTGCACAGATCCTTGCCTGAAAAAGAACAGGGGATTATGCAACCAAGACATTGCCTTGCATCCTGACCATCTTAAAGGCAGGCCAGTACTGGGGTTAATGTTCTGAGATAAATAGTGTGGGTTACACATGTCTTGGGATTGTGTTTATTTGGACTAACAATGCTGTACTGAATTTTATTTCTTGTTTCCCTCCTGTTCAAAAACTTATACTACCCCTGTTTCTCCCCCCACTGAAATGTTATTCCTTTTACCAAGAGGATTGTTTTATTCTTCCCCCTACCCATGTTGGAATAATTATTATTATTATTATTATTTTATTATTAATTTAATAATTAATAAGCCACCTCATTTCTCCCAGCAGTGCTAGAGTGGTGTAATCACCAGGGCTCGAGTCATACTCGTTACCAATCTTGTACCTGCACGTCTTCTCTAGGTCTGTGTGTCATGTAGCAAATATGCACCTAGCATTAATGACCCTAGCAACTGACATGATAAATCCTAAAGGTTTATTAGGTCTGTGACTTCCAAACTAATGAGTCTAATTTAAGTATAGTAAGAGGTGCCCCAGGAATCCTTAACATTATTGATTTTAAAATAAAATGTTAATACAATTTTTTTACAATAGCTCATAACAATCTCTCTGGAAAAGAAAAAGAAAGGAAGACAGAAGCATTAAATAAATACAGATCATTGGGTTGGAAATCTTAAATATCTGCTAGATAAGGAAATCTTTTTTATTATTATTAATAATGATAATAATAATTAATATACTGTTTATTGTTGCCAAAGCCATACATTCAAAGACAATACAAATAACCAAACAACAACATACAAAATTAAAATCACAGAAACACTATCAATCCAAATTCTGGTGGTAACCCAGATCATGTGCCATAACTCAACTGTCACTGCTCAAAAGGTTGCTTGAAATGAAGAAAAAGGGTGTGAAGGTTTATAGCGGCTACTAAAAATTGGTAATTATATTGTTAACTCTATCTAATGATATGAAAAAGGATTATTGATTTGGTTCAAAACAGCGTATTTTTTTCAACTGCAGTATAGAGCTGAACTAGGGCCTGTGATCCAAGAATGTTGGGGTCCCATCATCCCCCAAGTAATATGGAGACAGGGGCCTCCTGCTAACGTACAAATTATGATGGAAAGAAATAATTAATATTTTATGTTCCATTAAACGTAACCTCCCCTTCAGGGCTCCCTGCATTTCAGGATCTTCAGTCCTATACGTTACATATATATTGATATTTCTAGTTTACTCATGGGCCCCATGTATTGAGGGGAGGGGGAGCTCCTGCATTGCTACAGGCCCTCTATAGATCAGGGGCAGATGCGGGTGGTAGTGGCATTTGTTTATATAGTGACAACAATGGGTGATTTCAGACGTTACGAGATCACGCTGAACCACACTGAACCACGCTCAACCCCCCCGCGGGGCCAAAGGGCCCTGAACGTCTGAACGGCGTGCGCCAGATGTTCATCACGCTCAATACCCACATGGGGTCAGGTTCAACCACGCTTCCCGGGCTAGCCGGGGGAAGGTCCCGGGAAGCGTGGTCAAACCAACCCCCACAGGGAACCAAGCAAAAGTAACGTCTGGACGCCAATCCCCCAGCGGAACCAAAAAAATGGAGCCCCGGCCGGGGACGAGGCACGCAGCGTCGCTGCCAGGCAACCAGCACCAACACAAACACCGGAGGGAGATTTAAAGCGAGAGCAGCAGCAAGCAAGCGTGGCGGGATGGAGCGAGGAGGGAAGCGGAAGAGAGCGGAGGCACGAACAGCGACAGCGGCGGGACAGGAGGCGGAGGACGTGCAGCCAGGCCCAGCGATGCAGGCGGAGGGGGCACAGGTGCAGGAAGGGGGCACACGGGAGCACCCGACCAGGGAGGCGCCCCGGGAACACCAACCACAGCTGCAGCCGGGTCGCGCCGCCCCGGGGACAGCGGCCGGAACAGGCCCACAGGAGGCACCCAGGAAACGGGTAAGGGCACCCACTGGGAGGGGAACAGGGGGCACAGGGGAACCCCCTGTGGAGGGGGCCGGGGGGACCCCGGGCGGAAGGCAGGGGGGCAGGGGGACCCCGGGCGGAGGGCAGGGGGGCAGGGGGCCCCCGAGAGGGCCCACACCCTCACCCAGCAACCAACCACCCCCCTTCCCCCCCCCAGACACGAAAGTCGGCCCGGGCGGACGAGCCCCAGGAGGAGCCCGGCCCCCGGCCCCCGGAGGCGCACCCCCAGGAGGAGGTGGAGGAGGAGCAGAGGCAGGTGCAGCATGAGCTGGACCGGGAGGAGGAACAGCAGGGGCCCAGCCGGAGGAAGGCCTATCACAGAGGGGGACAGTGGGGCCTCCAGGAGACCCGGGACTTCATACGGATCTGGGGGACCCTCGAGTACCAGGTGGAGCTCGCAATAAACCAGCGCAACGAGCATGTCTACCGGGACATCGTGCGCGACATGGAGGCGGCGGGGCACGAGCGCACTGTCAACCAGTGTCGCTCGAAGGCCAAGGAGCTCAAGAGGGGGTACAAGGCCCTCAAGGACAATAACAGCCGCTCCGGCCACGGGGCCCGCACCGCCCCCTACTACGATGCCCTGGACCGCATCCTTCACATGAAGGGCTCCATCGTTGCCCCACGCCTGGTGGGCAGCGCTGTGGTCCAGGGCAGGGAGCGGGCCGAGGTACCCCCTCCCCTCGCCGCCCGCCCGGTAGACACGAGCTCAGGGGACCCCCACCCCCAGGAGGACCACCCGGGACCCGCAGAAGCCCCAAGGCCCCCCCCCAGCAGCAGCCCGGAGACATCCCAACGCCGGGCCGGCCAGGCGGAGTCGGAGGTCGGCACCTTCACCACCCTCAGCCAGTGGTCCCAGGGGGAGCACTCCCAGGGTGAGGCGCCGGGCTCCGAAGGCTCGGAGACGGACATAGAGGGTAAGCGGGCCCCCAGGGCAGGGGGGGGCACGACCAGGGGGCCGGTGGCAGGGGCGGGGGTGGGGGCCCTGCTGCAGGGGCCACAACCAGCCCCCTTCACCCGCTCCCCCCTCTCCCGCCCGCAGGACATGGGGAGCCCCAGGACCGGGCCAGCGAGACGGTGCAGGCCCCCGCGGAGGGCACAGGAGAGCAGGTGCCGGACCCAGGTAAGGCGGGAGGGCTGGGATGGCGGGAGGGCCCCCCGGGCGCCAGCCCAGGGGGGCCTCCGGCCTCAGTGGGGGAGGGGGGGCAGGGGGCCCCGGGACCCGACCCCGCTAGGGGACAGGGCCCTGCACTGACCCACCCGCCCATTTCCACAGGGCAGCCCCCGCGCGCGGCGCCTCCGCCGGCCGCGGCCCCAGCCCAGCGGATGCGGGAGTACCGGGCGCGGGTCCGCAGGCGCAGGGAGGAGCAAGCGGAGGACATCGTCCGCAGGGCGGAGGAACAGGGGGAGCGCATGATCGCCTCCGTGGACCGCATGGAGGCGGCCATAGAGCGGTCCATGGAGAAGGCCCTGGAGACAGACCGCCGGCTGGAGGCGGAGGTGCGCCTGGAGCGGAGGCGGGAGCGCCGGGAGCACCAGCGGCAGCAGGGGCTGCTCAGGGGCCTCCGGCAGGACATACAGGGCATGGTGCGGGAGCACAGTGCAAAGATGGACAGGTCCCACGACATTGGGACCTCCCTGCTCCTGCATGCGGGCACCATGTGTGCCTACGTGATGGCCGGCGCACCTCCGGGCGCCCTGCCCGCCCAGGTCCCCATGCCGGGCCCCTCGGCGCCCCCGGGCCCAGCCCTGCCGCCCCTGGCGCCCCCCCGGCCCCAGGGCCCTCGCATGCGCCTCCCAGTGCCCCCGGGCCTCCGGAGGGTCCAGCCCCCCCGGGGCGCGACCGGGGCACCGGGCACAGCTGCCCATCCGCCGCCCGGCCCCCTGCCGGGGCCGGGACCGGCCCAGGACACGGCAGGGGACACGGACAGTGGGGGGGAGGGGAGCTCCCAGAGCTCGGTGGGCCCAAGCGGCCGCACGAGGGGTCGGCCCAGGAAACGCGGGGGGATGGTGGGAAGGGGGGGGAGGGGGAGGGCCACATGAGGGCGGGTGGTGGACGGGGTCACGGGCACGGGGGTGGGGAGGGGGCACAGGGTGATTGTGTGAACTGTGTGGGCAATAAAGTGTTGTAAAGAGACAGTTGTCCCCGGCCCGTTTGTGGGGGGGACAGGGCTGTGGGACCGCGTGTACAGGGGCATGGGCACGGAACGGGGGGTGGGGCCCCCAGGGGCGGGAAGGCCCTCACAGCGGGCCCCCCCGGGCGATGTGGGTTGCAAGGGCGTTCCGGATCCTTTTGGCATACCGGTACTCCCGGGGGTTCCCTGCGTTCACGTACAGGGGAACAGGACCGGGGGGCCGGTGGGGCTCGGGGTACTCCAGGGCCGCCCCCTCGGTCTCGCACACATTGTGCAGAACGCAGCAGGCACCGATCACCAGGGCGGAGGTGGGGACGGTGAAGTCCAGGCGGCCAGCTATACTCCTCCAGCGCTGCTTCAGGGCCCCGAAGGCACGCTCCACCACGGTCCGGCTCGCACACAGGCGGGTATTGTATACCTGCTCCGCAGGGGTGCTCGGGACAGGGTAGACCTTCATCAGCCAGCGGGTCAGGGGGTAGGCGGGGTCCCCCAGGATGCAGGGGGGCATGGGAACACCCTCGATCCACCTCATGCCCATGTCCGCGAAGTCCCCCCGGTACATGCGGGCATAGAAGGGGGAGATGGTCATGATCCTGGCGTCGTGACTCCGGCCGGAGTTGCCCGTGTAGATGTCTATGAAGCGGGCCCGGTGGTCCACCACCCCCTGCAGGTGCAGGGAGTAGTATCCGTGCCGGTTCACATACTCCAGGGCCTCCCCCGCGGCCGGGCGCAGGATCTCGATGTGTGTGCCGTCCACGGCTCCGATGCAGTTCGGGAAGCCCCCGGCCGCGAAGCCAGCCATCACAGCGCCCTGGTCCAGGAGCTGGATGGTCCTGTCGAGGAGCACGCCCTCCACAGCCTCGCACACATCCCGCACGATGCAGGCGACCGTGCTGAGCCCCACCCCGAAGTGCTGGGACACGGAGCGGCAGGAGTCGGGCGTTGCGAGGGCCCAGACCCCTATGGCCACCCGCTGGACCATGGGGATGGGCTCCCGCATGGAGGTGTGCTGCCGCTCCAGCCAGGGCGTGAGGAGCTCCGCTAGGCGCAGCAGGGTGGCCTTGCCCATCCGGAAGTGGGACCCCCACTCGGCCTCCCCCCAGTGGGCCTGGGCCCGCTCCCACCAGGCCTGGGGCCGCTCCGTGACCCATAGGCTCCGCGCTATGGGCATAGCCAGCAGCGCTGCCCGGCGGAGGGTCTGCGTTGCCCAGCGGAACCGCCTCGCGGCCCCTCGGAGCGCAGCGGGCCGGGTGAGGCTCCGGCAGGCGGCCAGCCACGCCCCCCAGGCCCGGCGCCGAGCCCTGAGCCGGGCACGGACTCTCCTGCGGGCCTGCTGGCCCCGGAGGCGCACGCCAGCCCGCAGGGCCAGGACATAGCGCAGGCGGACGGCCAGGTGCACCCTCTCGGTCAGGAGGCACAGCTGCTCAGTGTGGTCACGGTGCCACTCAGCCGCGAGCGCGAGGAACATCCAGTTCCCACCTGCCCTATCGCGCTCCATGGTGCTGGGGCCCCGGTGGGGGCTGGGAGCGCTTATGGCGGCCCGGTGCTGGTGGCTCCGCCCGGGGGTCGGCCTCGCGGGCCTGCGCGCGCCCTGTGCCGGTGCGTTCCGGCTGCTCCCGCCCCCAGCACCCCGGGCCCCCTCCCCTCGCTGTTTGTAGCGGGATGGCCTTGAAGGTGCGATTAGGCAGACAGAGAGCTCGCTGTTGTTCTCTGCAGCTGTGCCGGGCCCGCACCCCACGCCTCGCTCTGTTGTGCTACAATGTTGCGGTGCGGGCCCGTGTTCCCTGTCCCGGGGGCCGGGCCGAGCCTCTCCCGGCCCTGGGCAGTCTGTGTGCCCTCCGGGCTCCGTGTCCCATTCCCTGTTGTGCTGGACCATGGCTGGCTGCCCATCCATGGGGCTCCCGCTGTCCGGCCCCCAAGGGGCCCCCCATATCTGGGCCTTCCGCGAGACCATGTCTCTGTGCGACCTGTGGCACACCCCTGCCGTGCAGCTGCTCCTGGCCGGGCCGGGGAGCCGTGCAGGTGCCTACGAGAGCCTGAGCTCCGGGCTCCGTTACTTTGGCCATGTGGTGAGCGCCCGTGATTGCCGGCTGCATGCGGAGGCCCTGGGGCTGGCTCGTTTCCCCGAGGGGCGCATCCCGGAGGTGCTGTGCGCCCATGTGCCCTGGAGCGCCTCGGAGACCGTGTCAGCGCTGGTGGTGTGTGGTCTGGGCGCCTACTCGGAGTGCCTGGCCGAGGGTGGCCCTGCCTTGGCCGTGAGCTACTTCTCCTGTGTTCACGGGGCCCGTGGGTACCAGCGCACCCGTGGGGCGGCGTTCCAGCGGCTTCTGGAGCTGGGGCATCTTCCGTGGCCCCCTTCTGCTGCCTGCTGTGTGCCGGAGCCCTCCGCGGTGGAGATGTCATCCCTGTTGGCGGTGTGGGCGCGTGTGGATGTGCAGCTGGCCCTCACCATGCCCGATCCCTTCGAGGCCTACTACCTGATCGCCCACTACATGTCCTTGCAGGGGTACCGCCGGGGCATGCTGCACTGGCCCCACCTGGTCCACCGGGCGGGCCACCCGGGCCCTGGGGCCAGCGGGGCCCCCGGCAGCGGCCCGTGAGCCCCGCGTCGCTGGCCTGCCCCCCCCCGCGTGGTGCCCCCGTGTGGGCTCCCGCCCCGGCCCGGGGGGGGGCCTGGTCCCCGCTGGCCGCTCCCGACCTGCGGACCCCACCTCGGTGAGCTCCCGCCCGCCTCGCTGCTTGCTGCTGCCCCTGGCCGTGGTCCTGGGCCCCCTCCATCCCCGTGACTCCGTGGGTGCTGCCTGAGCGTCGCTGGTGCTGCGGAGGAGCACCGCTGGACCCGGCTGCCCTGCCTGTGCCAGCCTTTGACTGTGGGGCCCCCTTCCTCCTCCTCCTGGCGCCCCTCCGCCGGCCTCGCTGTGCTTTGGGGGCCCCCAACGTGCCTTGCTCCGGGGGTCCGCCCCCCCCCCCCGAGACTGCCTCTGTTCCTGTGGGGGCACCTCCTTGGACTGGACTGGACTGGGGTGGTGTGGGGGTGGGGGTTGCTGCTGTCTGTGCCTTGCCCCGTGGTGGTGCCCCCCCCTCCCTGCCGGTGTTCCGGGTGGGGTGTTCCGGGCGCCCCTTCCCCCCTTCCCGGCCTTTCCCTGGTGTGTGTGTGTGTGTGTGTGTGTGTGTGTGTGTGCCCGGGCGTGTGGCCGTGCATTGTGCCCCGCTGCGGGACCGCTGTGTGAGCCGGCTGTCAGCCTGTTCTCGCTCTTCCCCCCTCCCTTCCCGTTTCCCTTGTGTGGGCGTTCCCTTGTGTGCCTTGTGGCTTCGTTTGCCCTCAGTCGGCCATGTCTGTGTCCCGCCCCTGCCCGGTGCCTTGTGGGGGTTTAGCGCCCGGCGGGGGTTCGGCTGCACGTCTGTTGTGCTGCCACGGGCCGCGATGGTGCGGCCCGGTTCCGGCCCGTGGTCCCGTTCCCGGCACGTCTGTTTGGGTCGTTTTCCAACCCCCGGGCGTGGTTGCGCAGTTCGCCCCCCCTGGTGGTTCGCTGTGGTGAACCAGCCGCCCGTAACGTCTGAAAGTACCCAATGTGCCAGGTTCTGAACAGTCATGAATTAGACACTGGTTCTTGCACAAAGAAGCTTACAATCTAGGATGGACAAGGGGGAGGAGCTAAGGGAAGAGGGGAATAGAGGGAGAGACAGGAATATATTCACAAAGCGGAGAAGTCTCGGGTGCACTTGTTTTGTTTAATTAGACATTACTTTGCTACACTTTACTAGCTCATTCTTCTGTATTAAGTTAATATTCTGTGGGCTGATTAGTACAATAAGGATAGGAGAATAACAGATAACCTACCCAAATTATTTTTACTAGTAAGAGTCATCAAAGGTGCTATCAGCCAACCAGATGCTGAGCATTTCTTTCCTGCTTTCAACAAAACAAACATGGTATTTCAGAGCTTCTTTATGAGATAAACTGTTGCCTTCAGCTTTAACATGGAACATGAGTCATTTGGCTCCAGTTGCATGACACATGTTTACTACCTCTGAATCTTTGAACTGTCTTGTAAAGGGCACAGACTGCCACCAGAAATTAAAATACTGGTAAATCTTCTTTTGTGAATTGTTATTTTAGGAACAGGCTGTCAGTGTGAAATACATCTCCTAGGCAGTGAAGTCATTTCAGAAAGAAATTTTTATACTTCATGATTTACAATATTTTTTCTCTGTCAAAGAAAGAGTCAAAGAATTAGCTATGGTGTGTTAGTTATTTTTATTTATGTTAAAACTAGGGTTAGTAAGTGATAATGCTTGACTGAAAATAATTAGAGGGTGCTAGCACCCACCCCCACAGATTTTCAAAAGTCTACATGGGATTTAGACACATAAAATTGATATTTTCATAGACAGCCAACTCCTATTGAAATTCACCTAACTTTCTAAAATGCCTCTGGAAATTTCAGCCACAGCTTTTGTTAAAATGAGGAGTCCTGCACACCTGTAAGCAACTGGAGAAAGATGTCAATTCCTGTGTCTGAAGCCACATCCCAGCTCCTATTTTGCCACAAAAGCTTGCATACTTCAGCTATGTAAATGCCATTGCCTTGTGCTCTATAGTGTTGAGAATGATAACTCCACCTTGAACATTTGAGACATTGGGTATTTTCAAATGTGAAGGCTCCTTGCACCATCATGCTTTGATCCTGCCTGTGATGAGAGCCCTCGCTATTGGCAGGATCAGGCCCTGCCGCCGCAAAAAAAGTGCCGGCAGCCGGGGCGGGGAGAGGTGTGCGGACATGGTCTGCACAGCCAGGCCCACCACATTACTCAGGGCGGCATAACCCCCCACCTGGAAAAGGTCCAGTCACTGGCAGAGTTAGATAGAGCAGGCCATCAGACGTGATGGCCTATTCTGCCACAGTCTGGGGTAGGCTTCACTGGACCATCGCAGGGCTAACTCCAGGATGTGTGCTGGCAGGGTGCCCAGTTCACAAACCGGAGTTAGCCTTGTCACAGTCGGGGGTGTATTCTGCTCTCACCCACAGTTAACATCTGGCGGGCAGGAGTAGACATGACATTACCATGAGTGGCCACGCCAGTGTAAGCATGGTCACCTGTGGTAGCATCATATTTGAAAATACCCATTGATAGTGTTACTCATGATAGGTACTGATGATAGCCTGCTCAATGGAGCTTCAAATAGTAGTGGCATCTGTAATACTTGGACAGGGCTTACCTATAAAATTCTTCCGAGTATATACATTTGACATCCTTTCAATGACATATGGGTCATGCATGTTTTGGTGTGTCAGTGAAGTTTATTAATTTGTTTGTTTGTTTATTTATTTATTTATTTAAATTTCTATCCTGGCCTATCCAGAAAGGCTGAAGGAATAGCAACAGTTTAAAGATATATTAAAATACGTATGAATAAATAAAAACATATAAAATCCACCAAAACCCCCAATCACTATATCACTATCACTATACCCTATACTGCCTGACAAAGATGAAAAAGGGTTTACATTACCTCTGCAAGATGATCAAGCTTGTGCTTTGAGAAAACCTCTTGGCCCGCCTTAATAGGGGCGTTTGGCATGCTCCATTAGAGAACTGGAGCAAAAAGGGGGGCGATAGGGCCGTAAACTTTCCCCTCCAGGGCGCGAGCAGCGGCACTGGAGGGGGAGAGCTGGTGCAGGCAGACTGGATCAAGGTGAGGATCTCTCGGCGGCCCAGGCGGAGTCTGCCAAGCAATGGGGTTGGCCAATGGTGAACGAGTGAGGAGGCCCCGCCCCTTTCAGGGAGCCTTCCCACCCGCTTCGCTCGTGCAGCAGCATTCGGACCACCGCTGCGAGCTGGAAAGCCCCCATTCCTCCCTCCCAGAGATACTACGGGTTTAACCGGTTGCCTTATAGGGACCAGGAAGGAATTTTTAAGGGAAAATATAATTGGCCAAAATAGTTTTCTCTCATTTTTCGCCTTCCTTGTAGTGTTTCTTTGTTTTGGCTGATCAATCCCGGGTAGTCAGGATTGAGGGAGGGAAGTAGTTATTGTTATATGTTGTCGCACTCCTGCAGGGGTCCAGTGCTGTGGCAAGTTCTTAAGAATAATTAGTGAAAGAGGCATCTCCCTAAGAGATGTGGGGGAAACACCTGGGGCATAGGCTGGGCATAGCCAGCAACAGGGTTAACCTGCCAAGGTGAGTTACTGGCAAAGGCGGGAAGGGATATGAGCAGTCGCCAAGCTGGTGGTAACTTAAATCCTTGGCTCAGGTCCGGAAGGACTTCGTCCCCTCTGTTGGCGGCCGTTAGCCAATGCCAGAGGGGAGACGCTTTTGTTAGGTAGTTAAAGGGGGGTTATGGAGGGTACATCCAAGCCTCCCCTTTGTTGGGGTTGTTACGTACCCAATTATAGAAGTTAGCACTGGACTTGAATTGCCTGAGGGCAATTACCCCCACCATGCCTAATTCCAATTCAAATAAAGAGTGCGGCCTTTCAAACCCAATGTGGTTGTCCTTGCTTTATTTTGGATGCATCGACAAATCTCGAGGGTGGAAAGTCCATAATTGTGGAGTTCAGTAGAACATTAGCATCTTTTCTTACACACTTTACAGTTTAAGTAGGTAAGAGAACTTTACACCAGCTTTACATACTCCACCTTTGTGAGGTTTTGCTCTTCTAACTACTAAAGTTTGCAAATATTTTTTTCATGCTAGTAGTCTTTGGAGCTCAGATGAGAGTTCTGTTGTCATTTTTGTCACTGATTTTTTATCTCTGTTTCATAAGTACTTTTCTGTGCTTGTTTCAAAGATAAAGAATCAGCAGACCTCAAACGGATGTGGTCAGTTGTCTTTTGATACTTTCTGAAGCATATTGGTTTATAAATTACAGAACGCATCTCAGATGAATTTGACATGTTCATTAGTAGTATACCTGATGCCTCATTCTTTATACCAACTGACCAAGTATAAATATACCTCTGTTCTATAAGTGCACACTAGAGGGAAGTTCATTATAGAAACAGATTTTATTTATTTATTTATTTACTTATTTACAGGCTATTGTTCTATTGAAAATATTCCAGTCCTGATGAAATTCAGGTTGATGTATTCAGCAAATTTGATAAAGGCAAGAATCTCTCAATATTTGCAATCATCTTTAAAAAAGAAATGGAATTCCCTATCCAATGTACCTGTGCAGGGAAGACTCTTGTCCCCGTGCGTCTTTGAGAAAGGAGGCGGCACTGGGTTGCTGAGGCTTTCACTTTGGAGGATTGTTGCTGGTGCACATTCACCAGCTCAGACCACTGGCAGTACCAGATCCAGGGTGTGTGTGTGTGTTCTGGGAGGGAGGGGGAGCACAAATATCATGCTCTTTTCCTGCCTTCTATAAGAGAGCACCGAGAGCGGAACCAAGCATTTGGGAGTGGGCTTAGAGCCTGAACAATCACCCACTGACTGGCACTATGGACTCAGCTGGTCACCATACTTGGGGGCAGGAAGGAATTTTTCCTTGTTGGTGTGATTGTCTGGGCCTGTAGGCAAGGGTTTTTTCACCTTCACTATAGTGCTGTCACCCTCTGACTTACATAATTGGTAACAGCAAGGTGCTTTCAACGAGTGGTATAAAGACTTGTCACAACACTTGTCTCAAGTAGTCATCAGACCAATACATGATGGGGAACATACCCTGGACCTGATTTTCTGCACTTGCCTTGAGGTGGGTGATCCATTGGTGGGGGAGGTGTCAATGGTGCCCTTGTTATAGACAGATCATTACCTCTTGCGGACCTGTCTCCTGATGCACATCTGCCCCCTGAGGGTCTGGAACCAGTTCGGCTGGTTTGCCCCTGGAGACTGATGGAACTGGCAGGTTCCAGAATGCTCTGGGGGAATTACCCTCTGATTGTGATGATTGTACACTCGATGATCTCGTTGCTAATTGGAACATCTTGCTGACAAAGGTCATTGATCGGACAGTTCCTAGGCATCCACTCCCTAGGCATTGGCACCACAGGCTTCCTTGGTTCACTGAGGATCTGCGGTTGCTGAAGCAAGAAGGAGGGCAGTTAGAGTGATGATGGCACCGTTCTCATGCTGAAGCTGACAGATTGTGACATAGGGCCAGTTTGCGAGCCTATGTGGCTGTGCAGGAAACAAAGAAGGAGTTCTTTGCTACCCTCATAGCATCAGTGAAGTCTCATCCAGCAGCTCTTTTTTGATGGTGAGAGGGCTGGTTAGTCCGTCCTCCCTCCGCCTGGAGCTTGAACCTTCCAGTGCCCTCTGTGACATGTTTGTTGATTACTTTGCTGATAAAATCGCTTGTATTCACCACAACTTTGATGCTGCACTTATTGCAGTAGGAGAACCAAACGTTATGGAAGCCCTGCCTTGTCCAACTTTGTGGAATTGGTTTCAGTGGGTGATAGTCAGAACCACCTCTTGTGAACTGAACCCATGCCTGTCCTGGCTGGCTAAGGTCAGCTTGGAGACACTGGGGCCATTGCTGCTGGAAGTGGTTGGTTCCTCCTTTTGGGAGGGCAGGGTGCTGAGCTGATTTTAAAAGGCAGTAGTCCAGCCCATGCTCCAAAAACCATCTCTGGATGTTGACTCCCTCACCAGTTATCGACTTGTCTCAAACTTTTCTTTTTTAGGGAAAGTTGTTGAACGGGTAGTGGCTCAGTAGTTACAGGAGCATCTGGACTGACTCAGTTTTCTAGATCCCTTGTAGTCCAACTTTTGTCCAGGTTATGGCACTGAGAGTGTTCTTGTGACTTTCATCGACAACCTTCACCGTGAATTAGATCAGGGTCACTCGACTCTGCTGATTCAATTATATCTGTCGACTGCTTTTGATATCGTTTACCATGAGATGTTGGTGACTCACCTGCAGGACTGTTTTGGAATGGGAAGGACTGTTCTCAAATGGTTCCGCTCATTCTTGGCCAGAAGGACTCAGAGTGTGGTGCTCAGGGACTATTTTTCATCTCCCCAGGACCTCTCGTGTGGAGTCCTGCAGGGTACTATTCTGTTTCCTCTCCTGTTGAATGTGTATATGCAGCCACTGGACAAGGTCATGAGGAGCTCTGGAGTTAGTTGTCATCAATATGCTGATGACACTCAACTCCATCTCTCTTTTTCATCTGACCCATAGTGACGGTTCGGAGACTGCAGCTGGTACAGAATGTGGTGGCCCATCTCCTTATGGGAACAGGTCACTGGGAGAATATTACACCAGTGTTCTGTTCTCTGCATGACTGCCTATATTATTCCAGGTCCAATTCAAGGTGATGGTTCTTACCTATAAAGTCCTATATGGTTTGGGCCCCAAATACCTGCGGGATCACCTCACTCTTTGTGCTCTTCTGTCGAAAGGGAGCGCTCTTCTTGAAGTCTCCCAGGTAACCCATGAGGCGTCTATGGAGAAGGCATTCTCGGTGGCCATGCTGAGGCTGTGGAACTCCCTCCCGACACAGGCCTTGGTTGCCCCGGACCTCCTCTTTTTTATGTAAATGCAAGGCCTAGCTGTTCCGCCAGGCCTTTGGTGAAAGAGATGGTTGAGGGTGGGTTTTTATTTTTATGGAGGGTGGTAAGGGTGGGGTATTTTTTTCCCTCACTCTTTTCCCAGGAGCCAATTCTGCCCCCTTTTCCTCTTTCCCCCTTTTTAGATGTTTTATGTTGTTTGTGTATTTTTATATTTTTAATAGGGATGTGTGAACACTGGGGGGTTCGGTGTTCAGCCCATTTGGGGTTTGGCCCCCCTGAAACCATTCGGGTTCAGGATGCTCAGTCTGAACCTGTTCAGTTTCACCGAACCCGTTCAGGGGGGGAACCCGGTTTTCCCTCCCCCCTCTAGGCTACACAGGTGGCAGGGGTGCCAGGGATCACCTCCCCCCCTTGCCAGCCCTGCGCAACCTGGTAAAAATTTAAAAAACAAAATGAAACAAAAAAACCAAGGATTGACCATCCTGGTGGTGCCGAGGTTCTGGCCGTGGGTCCAGCGGTAGCAGCGGTGGCGGGTCCGATTCCGGCAGTGTTCCAGAGTGCTTCAGGCCTCTTCTAGGCCTTCTGGGAACTGAAGGAGGGCTTCCAGCCCCTGATCACTGAAAGGGAGAGGCTGGAAGCCCTCCTTCAGTTTCCAGAAGGCCTAGAAAGAGGCCTGAAGTGCTACAGAGTGCTGCTGGAGCCGGATCCGCTGCCGCCACCGGACCCAGGGCCAGAGCCTTGGCACCACCAGGTAGGTCGATCCCTGGGGTAGGGGGTTGGCTTTTTAAAAAAAAGATTTTTACTAGGCTAGGTAGGGTGGGGCAGGAGGTGAGCCCTGGCACCCCTTCCACCCGCGCAGCCTGGAGGGGGGAGGGAAAACTGGGTTCCCCCTATCCCATGCCCCCCACCCAAATGGGTTCAAAACCCAAACTTTGTTTGGCCGGTTCAGGCTGGGGCAGTTCAGGTTCAGGGTGTTTGCAAATGACCTGAACACCCCGAGTTCAGGCCAAATACCAAACACCCCAACTGTGTTCGCTCATTCCAAATTTTGTAAGCTTCCCAGAATTGCTTTTGGCAGGAGGGGCAGAATATCAAATGTTTTAATAATAAAAAAATCATAAAATATAAAATAAACTCACAGGTTAAAGTTATTAGCAGAGGTGCATGGCTGGCATAACCTTATGAGAGTGGTTGGAAATTGGAAACCAAATTTTAAAAAGACACGTTATTAAGAGGAGGAGTTGGAGTGTTGCTGATCAGGGGATAAGTGACCCACAGCTTCACCTCTAACCCCAGGGGCGGGGTTTGGCCAGTTGCACTAGATATGTAGGATAGTACCAATCCCTAGCTTACAGAACTGGCCACCCCGCCATTGGAACTCATGTAAGAAAGGGGTTTTGATTGGTTTAATATGCTGGGCAGTGATGTCTGTCCAGGAACTGATAAGATACTGGACCTGACAAGTTTAAGGGGGGGGAGGGTTCATTTTGTTTGCTGCTCCTCTCCCCTCCCCACTTTTTTCCAGACTGAAGTTAATTTATAGAGTTGTGGCCATTTTGACACAAACATGTTGTCTATCACCTTCTTTTGAACTGTGGGGACAATCTGTGACTGCACTGTTTGTCTTCAAAATTAATAAATTGTGACTCCTAAATTCAGAATTCGGCAAATATTATGGTATTTGGTTAGGAAAGTCCAAATTCTGAAGTTCTGAGAATCAAGGCAATTATTCAGAAAACTTCAGAAACTGCTACATGCGTGGGGGACTGGTGGATAGTTGAGCTTCCTTTCTTCTGGAAATGAAACTTAGTGCCATATTTGGTAGGAAGCGGTATGGGAGGGGACAGTTGAGTGACAGAAAGCCAGATGACAAGTTTTGATTGGCTGGCCAAGCCAGATGACAAGCTTTTGATTGGCTGGCAGGGCAAAATAAAAGTTGCTGCAGCCATTTTGTCCATACTCTTTGGTGAATTTGGTTGTGTGCTACAGTGCTGCTGGATATGTAAGTAATCAGCTGTGTGTGTGTGTGTGTGTGCATGCGCACGTGCGCGCCTGTCCTGTCCCATCCTGGCATGGTATGGTATGGTTGGACCTGCGCTGTCCATAGGGTCAAAGCTGAGGGATGGGGGTTATCTTTACCTTTACCATGCCATGAAGTTCTTAAAAAAATTTTTTTTTAAAAAATTAGGTGCCACATTGCTTCTAGTTCTGTCTGCTGCTTGGTTGTCACTTGGCAGATACCATTGATATACTGTATTATTATACTGTTGTGATGGGGGGTGGTTAATGTTGTAATTATGATGGTGGTATGATGATGTATTATTATGTATTATGCTTATTATGGATGTATTTTTGCCAATTTATGTGAGCCACCTTGAGTCGTTTTGAATGGGAGTGTGGGATGTAAATTAAAAATGGAATGGAATGGAATGAGGCCAGAGGGGTCTCTGTGCCTGCCTCCACTTCTCCTTGCCTGGTTTGTTCAAGTTACCAGTGCCACAGTACCAATGCCATGTTACGAGGGTGCCCCTGGGTGGGGGGGGTGAATGTCTGGTTTCTGAATTTTGTGATTGCTGGGGCCTGGGCTTGCTGGCTTTTGGTGGGATTTATTTCTCCATGCAGTTGCAGAATTTTGCAGGGTTGTTATATTCGTCTTTAGCGAATATTCCTTGCTCACCAACATTTTTGTGCACTGCTTGGTTGGCATAATTAAAGTGGGTGTACTCACTGCTGATGGTGGGCCATGCTGTGGGTACACTACTGTTGTTGGTCTATTTTTATTTCTGCAAGCAGTTTCACTTTTGTGGGGTTGTCTTCTGAAACAATTGTTCCACTCCTGCTAGACTATTTTTCTGGATAGTGTTTCTCTAAGTAGTGCTTTGGCTGTGAGTTCAAGAACGTTGCAACTACTTTCTGAAGTTTCTGAAGTTTTCTGAGATCCAGATTCTGAGTCCAAATTCCGAAACTTCGAAAACAGTGCCAAAGGACTGCCGAGCACTCAGACGGATTATTTGGAACTTCGGTATTTGTCCCAAGTACTCAGAAATACGATCCAGTACAGCACTGCTTGTAATTAACTGCTTTTAAACAATCTATAGATCAAATTTCAAAGATAATTTATGCTAGAATTAATGGGTGTAACCTGCTCATTTATAAATAGAAAAGAGGCTAAATTTATTGCATAAATTATTGCATAAATGATTCCCTGTTAATGATTCACTCAGGTCTATTATTTATTCTTTGCACATACTAATATGCTAGCAATGGATGAAAATACTGAATGGCCAGTTTGCAAGTGTTAAGAAGTGAAATGCAAACTTTTCTAAAATATTGGCCCTTTTTACATGAGATGGTTTCACTCATGCCCATGCAGTAGATCTGCATGGGCATGAGTGGTACTGTCTCATGTAAATCCCATAACCGGTGAGTGGGGGTGTATGTGCATTTCCACGAAACACACATCCTCACTCACACACCCCTCCGCATCCCCACGTACAGAGCAACCGGGGGAAATGGAGGTTGCTCCATGCATGGGGATGCATGAGGGGTTGGTGTGCATCCGTGTTTACCAGCACACACGTGCCACTCATGCTATGGTGCGCACACACTCCCCACACACACATTGATGAAGTAAATAAATATTGTTAGCATTTTTTTTTTAAAGGTGGCTAGATCTCTGAATAATACACCAAGAAGAGGGGGTTAACAAATTACTTAAAGACAATGACAGTACATATCAGCTGAGGTAAAGAGGAGGTACTTACTGCAATGGTTATAAAGTCTCAGGAAGACCAAATCAATATTGAGTTCATTGTTTTGAGTGTCCAGTAAAGTTATGAATTTTAGTTCCCAGGGTCATCTTAAAGGGGCTGGGTAGGCTCTTTGTCTCCATTTATAAGGGGGAGTGACATATTTTGGGAAGCAGCATATGCTGGTTTTACTAAAAGAATCAGACCTTGTTATTCCCTCATGTTTGAGGGTGAATGTGGCAGCTAGCAAGTACGTGAAAGGTCAGATTCACAACTGGTGCCTACATTGATAACCATTCAGGACTATGTGTGACAACAATGGTTTATCAACACCTTAGCCAGCCACATTCCTGATATGTTGACCTACTGGATTCTCTGTCCTGCCTACACTAACTCACCAGAGCTGCCCAAACCCTTCACACTTCCATTCTCTTTGCCATACCATTGCTACTTATGGATAGTCATCATTTCTATCCACATACATATTCAATTGTTTCAGATGTTTCCTTAGCATGTCCTTATAATGCAAATCAGTGTGTCAGCAATACTGTATCATTGCTCTGGTGATCATACCATTAGGAACTTAACATGTTTAACATGATGGAATTATAAAATGTAACTTAGCAGAGGATCATTTTCAGCTTAGAATAAGGGAATAAAACTCTTATTGGTACCATCTTTTAGTTTAAAATTTAATTCATGAAATACTCAGATATGGGAACAAACATTCCCTTGTATGTTCCTACATTTGCCCACACACTTTTTATTGCCATTCAATAACAATATAAAGGTTGCATTAAGTGACTTAGTGTGAGAATGATTTCTCTGAAAAAATATTGGCAACAAGAAAAAACAAACAATGAGGATAACAAAAAAAAGAATTGCCAGTTGAAAATCAAGGAAATATTTTTGTCTTGCTTTTTATTTAAAATAAAAAGAGCTTTTATAAATTCAGTTGAAATCAGCTTTGTTGCTATTAGAGTCAGTAGGATTTTCAACTGTTGTACTTAACATCTCAACTGGAGTAGTGACTAGTATGGTATAGAGGCTCTTTCAGTGCATCTTCCATCTGAGAGAAGAGAGGCCAAGGCTGCTTTTAGAGATGCGCGTCACACATGCGGCATAATATCATGCTGCATGTACAAATTCTGTTGCGTCTAAACCCTGTTCGCGGGATTTTTACAGTCGGCATGATTTTACACCGCGTGTGTGCCGTGTACGTCTAAAAGTATCCCAAGATTGGGTATTAACAAATGTCCCTCCAGGACATCTGTCCCGTTCAGGGGAGGGGAGGGCTTCCCCCAGGCAGGTACACTCCAGCTGCAGGAACAAACGTTCCCACAGCCTCACAGTCATAGAGGGAGGGCAGGGAGCAATGTGCGACTGCCCGGCTGCATTCGTGAAGTCGTCCCACCCTCACCCATCATGACTGACAGCTATGGCTTCCTATCACTAGCAGCTCGCCACCATGGCAGTCTTCTGGACACTGGTAGGAGTTGGGCTGGGAAGACACATTCTTGCCGGGTTCTCCCGCTTTGCCCAGGTGGGAGGCAGGCATAGATTGTGGGCCCAGCTCATATCCCACATTTCCCACCCAGCTAGGGTAGCAACCGGACCCACATCTGGTGGGCTACAATCAGACAGCCACTGTGATGCTGCCCCAGCTGGGCCAAACTGGGCTAGCGTCACTTATGTTTACATCCATATTTACGGTCTTGGTTTAGCCAGTGATGCTCCACACCCCACAGCAGTCATATCAGCCTATGACATTCAAACTCCAGCTTTGAGGGGTCCACTCCAATCATGGTTTCTCGTTTCATGCTTTTCAATAGCCAAGTTGGACAGCACTGCCTCAGGAGGACAGTTTTGCCTGTCACTTCTAAACTGTAAAACTTCTTTCTTCTTTCATTGCAAAAAAACACATTGGAAAAAAATTATGGTTACCATCAAGTGGAATGAGTCAATTATCAAATAGGTGATTAGCATTACAGAGATAACGTGTAAATTGCATACCTGCTATGAAAACAAATAATTGAAATGGCATTAATTGTGTATTTGCTCACTCATGCTATTTTTATTCCTTAAGCATTTTCATTGCTCGTACTTCTATGAAAAGAGACACAGACAAAGTATTTGGGTAGAAAAGGGCACAACTTAATCAACTTAACCTTAATGTCAGTCAGGGAGACTTTCTCCTAACAACAAGCCCCAGAACCAGTGCATAAATGCTGAGCCCTAGCATGCCATGGCTGGGGTTTTGCCATAACTGATGAGCCACAGAAAGGAGTCTCCAAGGGAGGGGATCACTACAGTCCTAGTGAGTGGAACTGATCCCATTCCCCTCCATGCCTGCACATTAAGAGATGTAAAGCTGTGGGTTGCATATACTGACAATGGTGACTTTCCCCCTCTGCCCCATCTCAGGGAGGTGCCTCACTTTCCCTTCCCACTTTATTTCCTTATCCTTGTTTCCTGTGCCTTGCATTGGACTGCCAACAAGTTGTGACAATAATGTTAAACATGCATAACTCTTTCCAACTGAGGTTTAAATGCCTGCACAATTGACCAAACCAGCTCAGAGAGGGCAAAGGCATTGCAGGGAAAGCACAAAAAAAGAACAAGAGGCTTGTTGGGTCAGTCACCCCAGAGAAAAACTTCCTTCCTGGCTCAAAAATTCTACAACCAGCGTATGCCTGTTGTGCCAGTATAATTTATTTATTTTATTTATTTTATCAATTTATATCCTGCGCCTCCTGAAAACAGCTCAGGATGGCTTATAAAACACTTTTAAAACATACAAAATACAGCAATATAAAATTTAAAACACACATAATAATATTAATAATTAAACAGGGCTAGGCCATAATAAAAAAATAAATAAGGATAGGAGGAGATTAAAAAACCCTATCTCACCCTCCACCCTCCCCAAAGGCCTGTGTGAACAGCCAGGTTTTGAAAACTTGCAGGAATGTTAAAAGGCTGCGGGCCAGGCGAGCTTCCTCCGGGAGGGAATTCCAAAGGCATGGCCAAGCCACTGAGAATGCCCTCTCCATTGTGGCCCCCCGCTTAACACGGGGGACCTCCAAGAAGACACTCCCGGAAGACCGAAGGAGCCACTCTGGGGCGCAGAGGGTGAGTTGGTCCCTGAGGTATGAGGGGCCCAGACCATGAAGGGCCTTATAAAGCAATACCAATACCTTGAACCTGGCTCGGCACGCTATTGGCAACCAGTGCAGAGTCTGGAGCACAGGTGTTATGTGACCCACCCCCATCAAGAGACCAGACGCTGCATTCTGCACTAGCTGCAGCCTCCAAATCAGGAACAAGGGCAGTCCCACGTAGAGCGCATTGCAGTAGTCCAGCCTCAAGGTGACGAAGGTGTGGACGAGGGAGGCCAGGTCTGGGCTGGAGATGTACGGGCACAGCCTCCACACCAGATATAACTGGCAGAAGGCAACCTTCGCCACCACACCCACCTGTCACTCCAGGCAGAGATCTGCGTCCAATATCACCCCCAGATTCCGAACCTGCTGAGCTATAGGAGGTGAACCCCCCCAATCAGGAGGGCTGACACCTCCCTCGCTCTCCCCACCACCACCACCATCACCATCACCTCCGTCTGTTGAGCTTCAGTCTGCTCTCCCACATCCACTCTGCCATGGCCTCCAGACACTGGGATAGCAATGAGACAGCAGGGTCTGGGTCATCTGAAAAAAGAGAGTTACAGCTGAGTACCATGAGCATGGTCACGCTGCAAGGAGTGTTTGTGAGCAGAGCCATTTACTTACCTGCTATCAGCTGTGCCGGAGGCGGGGCAGTCCTGTGGGAAGAAACAAAAACTGTAAGCGAGCCCACAAGGAGGTCACGCTGTGAGGAGTGTTTGTGAGCGGAGCCATTTACTTACCTGCTGTCAGCTATGCTGGAGGGGGGCAGTCCTGTGGGAAGAAACAAAAGCTGTAAGCGAGCCTGCAGCAGTGCCGCAGACATGCACCGGGGCCACGCACCTAAGGGCTGTGCATGCAAGGGTGCGCCCTTGTGCGCGCGGCCTTAGGTGAGCTGCCGGGAGAGCCGGGACACTTTGATCTTGTCTGCTCCCTCTGCTTCCACTTATTTGGATGAGGCTTGAGGAGGAAGGGGGAAAGGGATGTCTTCTCCCTCAAGCTCAGGAGAAGAAGTTAAGGCTCTGGGACAAAAGCAGATAGAGAACTTCTTTCCCCGAGTTAGAATGAGGAACGTGGCCCTTCCAGTGTCATCCTCTCCTTTACCAGTACACAATTGTTTCCAACCCCTGATGGAGATTGAGGACCCAGTGGACATGGGGCAGAAGGCCGATGCACCAGGAGGGACTTTGGAAATCCCTCCCCTGGCTTCAGCCACAGCTTATAAAGCCAGTGACAGCTCGGCAGGCAGGTCTTCTTAACTGATCATGTTATGCTTATCGCAGAAACATTACAATTTGTATTCCTTAAGCTTTCCAATGTACAATCTCAACTGGAGTTGTTGGAGGGGTTAGTTCGGGGAGGGACGTGCAGTTCTCAGCCCCCAGCAGTAGGGCACAATACAGCTTCATTACCAGCTTTCCCCAAACCCCCCTGCCAGAACCATCCGACCCTACCTCCCCTTCCTTATAAGGACCGCCCTGGCCCCCAACACAACCTTCTCTCCCACCCTCTGTGTACAGAGAGGGCTGAAATTTTCAGGCTACTGGAAAAATCTTTAATATTTACAGTTCTCCCACAGTGGGGTCGCAGCCCCCCCTTATGGGCAACTGCTTTGGAAGTTGCAGAGCATCTCCGCTTACTTCTAAGCAAAATAGTAGTTACTAGGCGAGACATAGCATCAGTGGATCATTTGGTCCACATGCAGGGGAAACAGATGATTATTGTGACCTTTAGAAATCTCGACCTGATTGACCAAATATTAGTACAGAAAAGTCAATTAGAGGAGCAAGCGGTTTTTATCTCAAGTGCCTTTCAGTTTGGACGTAGCCCGCATGAGGGGCAAATCCATTTACCCCCTGAGACGAGTGACACACGGGGTCGAGAGGTTGGAACAAGGGGTTCCACTGCTGGCCTTCCTCCCCCCCCACTACTCCTATTATGGCACCTGAACCTCAGATTCTGAGCCAATTGGTATCTAAGAATATAAGACCTCCCCAGAGTTTTAATTCTGGGAGACCTTGCCACGTACAGGAGCAAAAGGTAGGGGGCGAGTTATCTAGCTCAAGAGAAGGTGATAGGAGGTCCCCCTTTCTTCCCCCTCCGGCCTTGGTCCCCACAGTGGTTCCTCCAACCAGAAAAGGGACCCTGCTCTCCCCTTCAGTTGCCTTCCAGGCCCAATTTTTAGATCATCTGGAGTCATTACAGATCCAACTGGGAGAATTAAAAAGACCCCAAAGAAGCAGAGTATCCCTAACCTCCAGTGAGCCTTTTTCTGAGGAGGTGTCTGGGCAAAGTCATCTTACCCCCTTGCCCCTGTTATTATCTTCGTATTCTCATTCCATCAGCTGGATACCCTCTGAGGAGGGTGGTTTGGGGTCAGAGGTACACTGTAAAAGTGACTGTACTATCTTACCTCTTGGTCCAGGAGGCTTATTGGGAGAATCAACCGGCCATATATGTCAAGGAGGGGGAAGACAATCTCAGATGGGACTGGCATCTTATAATACTCCCTTAAGCCCCATTGATAATTCTGGTCAATTTGGGATTCCCCCCAATGGGCCCCCAAGTTTGTCAGAGTTGTCTCCTTTGAAAGTAGTCAGAGCCACAATCCCAGCCCCCACCAGAGTCCCCCCCTAACTCTGAAGCAGTGAGATTACCATCTGCTTCTAGGGTATTGAGACATCGCCCGAGACCCCCCCCCTAAACAATGACAGCGGTATTGGCCTGGTACGTTAATTACTATTGCCTCCTGGAATATAGCTGGATGGAGGACGCACCAGATGGACCCTGAGTTTTATAACTTTCTTCACGCTTGTGATATTGTTTTTCTTCAGGAAACATGGCTGATTGCCCCCCCCCCCTTTTTCAGGGAAAGTGGAGGGGTTTTGATACATATTGGGTGGATGCTATACTCTCGGAAATTTGAGGCCGCCCAAGTGGTGGACTTGCATTATTAGTAGCCTCTTCTCTATTCGTGCAGGTGAAATGTATTAGTTATATTAAAGCATACTTTGTCCTTTTTCACTGTCGTTTTCCCTCCGGAACAGAGATGCTCCTGGGAGCGATAAATGTTCCACTGGAACAATCATCATATTTTCTCCCCGATATTTGGCTTCTATTAACAGATCAGGTGACGGAGGCAACACTCCAGTTCCCGGAAGCTTTACTCTTGTTGGGAGGCAATTTTAATGCCAGACTGGGTGATACTGCATCCCACCCCATGTGCCTCACTTTAGATGATTCAATGGACCCCTATTATATTCCTTTACGCCATTCAAAGGATCAAGTGATGGGTCCAAGGAAAGCTAGCTTGGATGATTTATTAGACGACCTGGGCTTATGCGTAGTCAATGGTCGTATTGAAGATGATTTGGTGGGGAATTTCACGTTTAACTCCCCTGTAGGGTCCAGTGTGCTGGACCTTTTCCTGATCTCTCCCTCTCTCTTTTCAGTGGTGACAAAATTTTTGGTAGTTCCTATATTTGTGACCAGTCATTCTCCCATTAGTTTAACTTTAAGAGATCTTTTGGCTTGTCCTCCAGAGCCAACTACTTCAGGATTAGATGCCCCCCCTGTGTTGATTCGATCTAAATGGTCTGAGGAATTGAGGGATAGGTGATTAAACTGCTGGGAACCCCCTCGGTCGAAGGTATCAAAGCCGAAATCCAGGGATCGGGGCCAGATACAGTTTATAATTTTGATACCGTGATGGAACTATTCTGGTGCTTACTACTCAGGTGTCTTTTGTTAGGGACACAGTGACCTGTATTACCTCTCCCCAATGGTTTGATTATGAGTGCTCTAGGGCAAGGGCCCAACTTCGTTGCTTGGCCAGAAAAGTGAAGGTCCATCCTTGTTTCTCCCTGAGGCTTTTACTAACACATAGAAGGAAAGCTTATCGTCAATTGTTAGTACAAAAACAAAAAAGAGCCCAGGAAATATGGGCCGAGCTCACCAAGGCTGCAGATGAACATAATCCGAGGAAATTCTGGAAGATAATTCATCACTTACCCAAGAGAGGAGGGCAGTGCCATGGCACCTCTATTTCACCAAATGTATGGCAGGCCTTCTACGGGGGTTTATTCTCCAGGGCCAGAGCGGGCCCACTGGCCCTGGAGACTGCCCACATGGATAGACTGGCAAAGTGGCAACCGGTCACGGTTGAGGAGGTGTCCGATCTGATCGGCTCCCTCAAACTTGGGAAAGCCCCAGGTCCGGACTTTGTAACTTCAGAGCTTTTGAAGAGCGACCCGAAGCAATGGGCAGAGGTACTAGCTCCTCTATTTACTTATATTAATGAGCAAGGTATGTTCCCTCAATCTTGGCTCTCTAGTATGGTGGTTCCCATCTATAAAAAGGGGGACCCAATGGACCCAGGTAACTATCGGCTGATAAGCCTCCTGAGCATGGTAGCCAAGTTGTACACACAATTTTTGCTGTCTAAATTACAACATTGGATAACAACTCAGGAGTTAATCCTACCTAAGCAGATTGGCTTCCGTAAGGGAGCCGCAATTTCTGATCCTATATTCGTATCAGTGGCTCTGATCACCAGGTCTATTGCAGGGGGGGGTCACTCTTTTTATGTTTTATCGACCTCAAGAAGGCATTCGATTCCATACCCAGGGAACGTCTTTGGGCTAAGCTTCATCACTGGATATTGACCCCAGGTTGCTGTTCCTCATAATAAAGTTACACTCAGGGAACTCCTTGCAAGTTCGGGTCAACTCGCGGGGAGTACTCTCTGATTCTGTCCAGGTGAAATCTGGGGTATGTCAGGGTTGCTTGCTGGCCCCCGCCCTTTTCCATATTTACCTGAATGATGTGGTCTACTTTTTGAAGGCGTGCAATACACACAAACCAAAAATTGATGAATGTCATATACTACTGTTACTATACGCGGATGACACCGTACTGATTTCCCAAACTCTGGTGGGGATGAGATGTGCAATGTTTGTATTCGTAGAGTACTGTCAGTCCAAGCTCTTGGCAATAAATTTTGCCAAAATAAAAGTATTAGTGGTGAGCTCTAGAAGAGCCCAGAAATGCCATCGCTGGGCCATAGGAGACAGTCAGATAGAGTACGTGATATTTTCTGCTAGCGGAGGTTAGAAGGCCCACTTTGAGGCCGCTTGTGGTCAAGCTAAGAAATCTATAGCAGCCATAAAAAAAAAATTCTTTGGCCATTGGGGGAAGCTGGTTATGCTGACTCTGCGACTTTTCAGAGCAAAAGTGATTGGACAGCTTCTATATGCATTCCTGGTTTGGGGTTTGATGTTTTTTAAACAGCTGGAGAGCCTGCAGAATATGTTCCTCCGGATGATTCTGGGTGCACCACAGGGGACCCCACAAGTAATCCTTAGAATTGAGACACTTGGATTACCTCTTAAAATATATGTTACGCAGGCATTCCTTAATAATTGGCTCAGGAAGGTGCTATTTCCTTGCCCCAATGATTCGTTAGTAAATGTCACTATTTCTACAGGTCTTGGGGCAAACTGGGTGGAAAGAACTAAGAACGAGATATCTCAATTAGGGTTTTCCTTTGCAAATTTGGGAACCCTAGGCTGGGCAACCTGTAAAAATCTAATAAAAAAAAGGATATTGGATCAGGCCCTCCAAACGGAAAATAGCCTAAGAGAGATACAGAAGTTGACATCTCATTATACCCCCTATTCCACACTGATGCCGTGTTTCTATTATCTTTTCAAATGGCAAAACACAAATTATCGTTTCGCTTTCTTCTGGATGAGGGCGAATGTCTTCCCCTCTGCAGTTCTGGAAGGTCGCTATGTGGGGACCCCATGGGCACAACGGATATGCCCCATGTGTCATCTGGGGGAGGATGATACCCGCGAGCATATTATTTTGTATTGCCCTGCCCTTGATGGGCCTAGATATAAGTATTTGGGTGGATACCACATGGATAATGACGTTCCTGGGGCTGGCTTACGGAAGCTACTGAACCCAATTGACTCAGATTTTTCTAGGGGGGTGGCTAAATTCTGTTGGGCAGCCATTCGGATTAGATGTCCATATTTCTATTCTCAACAGAAACCCTCTGGACAGTTAAAGAGTGACAGTGGGAGGTATAGAGGTATAGAGACCTAAATGCCAAGAGATAGGATGTGGATAGGTAGGATTTCTTTTAATTATACTTTATTTACTGCAAATAAGAGTTATGAATTGTTTTATTATTATTACTAATTGGTTAACGGTGTATAAATTGTTATGGCTTTGGCTAAACACCTATGTCTATGCCTATGTAATAGTTATTTGAAGCCCAATAACCTGGGTGATGTGGTATTATGTATGGGAGCTTGGCTTCTGATTTATTTTAATTTGTATTGTCATGACTTGCAATAGCTTGCAGCTGTGCAAATAAAGATTATTATTGTATTATCATCGGCATATTGGTGACATTGCACCCCGAACTCTCTCACGACCTCCCCCAAGCACTGCATATAAACATTAAATAATAATGGAGAAAGAATAGAACCCTGTGGAACGCCGCAGGATATATCCCAGGGGAAAGATGTTTCAGCTCCCAACACTACCCGCTGGCTTCTCCCCGACAGGAATGAGCAGAACCATTTAAGAACAGTCCCGTCCAGAGACCCCAGGTCACGCAGCCATCTCAACATGGTCCATGGAGTCAAAAGTGACCGAGAGATCTAGCAGGATAAGAAATGTCAAACATCTTGTGTCCATTTCCCAGCGGAGATCGTTGACCAAGGCCACCAACGCCATCTCAGTGTCATAGCCGGGGTGGAACCCAGATTGAAAAGGGTCCAGGAAACCAATGCTATCTAGATGCGCCTGGCACTGGATCGCCACTGCCTGCTCAATAACCTTCCCTAAAAAGGGAAAGTTGGAGACAGGTCGGTAGCTGGCAAGTGCGTCCACATCCAACGATGGTTTCTTCAGCAGGGGGCGCATCACAGCCTCCTTGAGGCTAGACAACAACCTCCCCTGCTGCAGGGATGCGTTCAACACCCTCGCCAGCACTGTCCCCAATGTCTCCCTGGAGGCTTTCACCAACCAGGACGGGCATGGATCAAGTTCACAACCAGTGACTCTCACAGACCCCAAGACATCCACCACATCGGCTGGCATCACTTCCTGAAACTCCCCCCACAAAGTTGGACCAGACAGGGCCTCCATCACCTTGAGCTCTCCACCTACTGCCCCCAACCCAGTGTCAAAGTCGCTCTGAATCGGAGCGATATTGTCTGCGAAGTAGGTGACAAACTCCTCACAACAGGCCTGGGACAAGTCTCCATCCAGGTGGAGGGAGGCTGGACTGACCAGCCCCCACACCACCCGAAACAGCTCCCCCGGGCGTGACTTTGCAGAAGCTATGAAGGCAGCAAGGAACTCCTTCCTTGCTGTCCTCACAGCCTCAACATAGGACCGCAAGAGGGAGTATGGGTGCTTGCTCTGATGCCTGGGGCTGTTGTGCTCCATCAACTGCCTTACTCCACCCACAGTGCACAAAAGCGCCTGGATAATTAAGTGGCCAACTGTCCTTGTGAGCCGGCTCTTCCCATTCAAGACAGTGGCTCAGCAGTTTAAATCCCCTCCATCTCTCCAGGGCCCTGTTCCCACCCATTTCATTGCTACCCTGCAGCACTGACACCCAGCCCTTCATAGGAAAGCAGGGGGAAAGGCCCATGCCCCCCACAATAGGGAAAGGAATGGCTATCCTTTTTCCCATTCTATTCAGCCTCTTGTAAATACTTAATTTGTTTTTTATTTAGAGGAAACTCTTTAGAAACCTATGAAAAAGAAGAGTCACATTCACCTATCCTAGGAGTGGGTATTATTTTCCTTTCCCATTGGGCACTTTGAAAATTAGTACAAGCTCTGTGAGCCTAATACAAGTTAGTGTGTGTACTCAGGATGAGGAAATTAAGGGGAGTGATGAAATCATGATATATGCAATAGATCCACCCACTGTTCTTGAGTGCATGAGCTATCTCCATTCCTCTCTCCTAAGCTCATTCTGCAGGGTTTGACAATGGGTGATTTCAGACGTTAAGAGACCACGGTCAATCACAGTGAAACCCCTGTGGTGACCAAAAGTCCCATAATGTCTGTCATTCCGCCAGATGTTCATCATGGTGAACTTCCGGCAGGAAGCACTTTGACCATTCGCCCTGAGGGCCAGAATCATGGTTAGCTGGACCATGGTCCGGATTCGGCCAAAAGTAACATCTGTTACCTTGGCTGAATTCGGACCATTGTCCAGACCCCGAGATGGGATCGGGCACAGTGGCTGAATTGGCCGCTGCGCCCGCCCGTCTTCCGGAGAGCAGGCGGCTGGGGGAGCACAGAGGGGCAAGGCTGTAAGGCTGAATGTCATGCCATGCAGCCCTGCCCCCTCCCCCAATCCCCTGTAGGAATCAGCTGGAACGTCTGATGGACAGCCGGGTTGATTCCTGTCCGGGATCCGAAACGGATCGCGGGCAGTGGTTCAGCGTGGCGGGCCAAGGGGCCGGTCACGTCTGAAATCACCCAATAAGGACTGGATCCCGAAGCCAGATCCAGGAATCAGAAGCAGGATAGATAAATAAATTTTAAAAATTAAGTTAAATTAAGCACACAGACACAGACACACAAAAGATTCCTGGGCTGAATTACATCCACGGTGTGTAGATTCCCCCATCCCTGACCTATAAGTGTTTGATTGACTTAAACCATAACCCCAAAACAATAATTGATTCAGGTTTCCAAGAAATATAGTCATCCCTGGCAATGCTCATTACACTGACTACACTGACTAAAAAATTAAGCAGCATGGAAGTCATGCAACACATTGCTAGGGATGGGCGAACACGCTTCAGAAGTTTGGAGTTCAGCCCGAACTCGGTCTGTTTGGACGACCGAAACTGAAACCGAACACAAACCGACCAAACCAAACTCAATTCCGAACGCCGAAATGACAGAACAGTTCAGTCAGTTTGGATCGCGTTCGGGTGACAAAACCCCACGTGGTGTCACTGGAAGGTTAAATGTGGTAGGAAGGAGGAGTCAGATGAGAAGCAAAAGGTGGAGAGGCTTGGAGTAGCAGTCAGCCTGCCGAATCATCATCCCTTTTCACCTCAGATCACTGGCTTTGCAGTCTGTGATAGGCCACAGGCTAGGATGCACAGAGCCAATGGGGCTTGCGGTGAGACGGGCGCAGCAAGAAACAAAACTGATTGGCTCCCTCCTTCCCAACACGTTCTGAGCTAGTCACTGCTCCTGAACAGCAGGCGTTTCAGAAGGCTGCCTCTTTCCCAGCAGTTTTTGTTCCTTCCTATTCCAAATCCATTGCCATCCTCCTCCTATTTCACCCATCCAACCCATCTACCTCCATATTCTCATTTATTTAGCTTAGCTTAGATAGATTTAGTTCTTGTTTTTTGTTTTTATCCCTCCCCTGTGTTCAATCTTCCTTCCTCCCTCCACCCTACATTGAATCCTTCCCCTCTCCCATATATTCCATCCCTGATTCCCTTCCCCTGTTTTTTTATTCATTTAGAGTAGGATTATATTTAGGTTTCATTTCAGTTTTCATTTCATGGCAGCAGTGCATCAGTCAGGGCGGGCAAGAAGGCAGGAGGGGGGGGGGAATCCTGACTCTGGGATCATTTTAAGCAGGTGTGGGCAGATGATCCCAGAGGAGGTGTAGTGCACATTGTGCAATAATCTGGTGAAGCGTGGGCAGGAGCTCGCCAACCTTGGGACAACTGCAATGACGAGGTACCTGAAGGCATGCCACAGTGCTCTGCTGCTCAGCGGGAAGGCAGGGGAAGTGGATGACAGAAGATTCCCAACTGCAGCGTCCAGTCACCTAGCTCCTTCAGTAGGCCAGCATCCTGCACCTTTTAGCAGCAGGAGCAGTATGGGGGCAGAACAGCAGCAGGAGCCTCACCAGCAGTGCCATCAGTCCACCATGGAGGAGCTGGGGTGGGGGGATCTGTCAAGGCCATCGGCAGGGCACCGTGGCACTGGCTTCCAAAAGAAAGCAAAGCACCTGTTGGCAGAAACAATAGCCCTGGATGGCCAGTCCTTGACAATTGTGGAGAACAAGGGCTTCCAGCGGCTGATTGTGTTCCTGGCCCCCCAGTTTAAGCTGCCGTCCCGCTCCACCCTGAGTCGGACTGTGGTGCCACAGCTCTACAGGGATTTGAAGGAGTAGGTGAGGCAGAGGCTGGCAGGGGATGGGAGGGCCAGGGTCCACTTCACCACTGACCTGTGGTCCACCAGAAACGCCCAGCACGCCTACCTGGCAGTTACTGCACACTGGTGGCAGGATCCAGAGGCAGCGCTTGGCAGTGGCAGGAGGGATTCTGAAGTAGGGTAAAGGTGGGCCCTGCTTCAGGCACAAGTCATGGACAGCTCCCACACCTCAAGGAACCTCAAGGCAGTCCTGGCCACCGTGGTGAAGGAGTGGGTCACACCAGGTGCGGGCTTCAACAAGTCATGTGTGTGGTCATGGACAACGCGGCCACTATCATAAAGACAGTCCATGACGGGTTCTTCACAAGCATCCCTTGCACAGCACACACCCTCAATCTTGTGGTGAAGGATGCTCTGGGCTTGGGGGAGAAGTGGATTGGGCCAGGCACCCTTGGCTCGCTGGTCGAACGCGGGAGGAAGCTGGCGGGGTTCTTCAACTGCAGAGTGAAGGGCAGCGAGCTCCTCCAGGAGAAGCAGGCCAAGCAAGGGTCCCCAGTGCACACGCTCATTCAGGATGCCTCCACCAGGTGGAATTCCATGTTCTTGATACTCGAGCGGCTTCTTAAGAAGGAATCTGCCCTGCATCAGATGGAACTGAGGACAGACATTGAGGTACCTCCAGGGTACAACAGGGAGGAATGGGAGATTCTAGCTAACATGGTCTTTGTCCTCAGACTGTTCCTGACCATGACGGAGACCATGAGCAGCTCCACCGCCACCCTCAGCCAGGTGACCCCGCTGGTCCATAGTCTCAAGAGGAGCCTGGACGAGATTCTCACGGGCGGGTTTGTGGCCCTCCGGGCAGGAAGCTCTCCGATGAAGCGCTTGACCTGGCACAGAAGCTGAAGGCGGGGCTGAGTGTGTGCTTTGATGAGCTCCTGTGCCGGGAGGAATATGTCCTGGCAACCATGCTGGACCCTAGGATCAAGGGCAGCATGGCATGCAAGACAGTGGTCTATTGCCTCCGGAAGGGTACGATGGTGCAGAAGGTCCAGCAGGCAGAGCGGACCATGCAGCAGGACACCCCTGGGGATGGTGGGAGTGGAAGCAGCGACCCCTTCCAGCCATCTGGGTCTATCCCTGCCCCCATCCCTAGCAGTAGAAGCTGCACCAGCAGCAGGTTGAGCAGCAACAGCAGGACCCCCACTAGTGCCAGCAGCTCCTCCTGTGTGCAGTCAACTCTGGGGAACATGGGGCCCAGCACAAAAGGGCATCAGCATATCTGAGGGCAGTGAGGCAGGTGCTGCCCACCCAGAGCTACCAGAGGGAGTATGATGGTACCTCAGCAACAGTGGAGACCTACCTGCAGAGGAGACATGCATTGATCCCAGCAGCGATCCGTTGCCCTACTGGGCCGTCAAGGCCAACGTGTGGCCGGCCCAGTCAAAAGTGGCCCAGGGTATCCTGTCCTGCCCACCAACAAGTGTCCCCAGCAGAAGGGTGTTCTCCATGGCGGGGGACATTTTCTCCCCACACTGCCTGAGACTGGGGCCCAAGTGAGTGGAACAGTTGCTATTCCTGAAGGTGAACCTTCCGCTGCTGGGATTCCCCGAGCTGCCCTTGGACAAGGAGTGATGGTGCAGTGGCACATGCCATCCCATGCCAGGGACAGTCTTGGGACGGTGATCCTCCTCCTCCTCCTCCTCCTCCTCAATCTGGACTAGGGCTACTGCTCCTGTGATGCTGAGGTTCTGTCCCTCCCTTCCAATGCCTGGCATCCACCCTGCCTTTCTCTCTCTCTCTCTCTCTCTCTCTCTCTCTCTCTCTTGCATATTAGATAGCCTCGGCCGCCTTATTTGACTTACCTCATGATGCAGGGTGGCATTGGGAGACAAACTGTAAGCCTGCCAGCTGGCCTATGACTTGCTACACGATCTCGGCCCACCTATGTGACACTGACTGGCTCTCGCTCTCTCATGCTGCACAGTCTTTGATAGCCTATCACTGTTATGGGTCTGGGGCCATCATTCCTTGCACGGAGGTGATGTCTTTCCACCGCATCAAGGAACAGCCACTTCAGTCCCAGGACCTGCCGTCAGGGTTCTGGAGCGAAGTTACAGGCAGGGAGGGCTGTGGCCAATAACTAGAAGCTGCCACTCTAGCCGCAGGACCTACTGTCATGGGTCTGGGGCCATCATTCCTCACAAGGAGACAATTTCATTCCACCGCTTCAAGAAACAGCCGCTCCAGCTCTAGGACCCACCATCAGGGTTCTGGGGCCAAGTTACTGGCAGGGAGGGCTGTGGCCAATACCGAGAAGCTGCCACTCTAGACCCAGGACCCACCGTCATGGGTCTGGGGCCATAATTCCTCACACAGAGAGCCTTTTTCCGAACGCCAAACCAAACCAAACAGGACCGAACTGAACAGCCGAACCCGAACGTGGTGAACAAACTGAATGGCCGAACCCGAACCGCGATCTGTTCGCCCATCCCTACACATTGCCAATGGCCACTTATCAGATGGTATGCAGTATCCATATCACCAAGTCTGTACGTTTTTGGAAGTTTTGCCTCCTCACAAAGTCAAGTTCCTTGAAAGAGAAGCATGAGAATTGTCTTAAATGACACTCCATAAATCAGGAAGTTTTGGGATTCAAACCTAATGCTTTGTGTTGCTGGAATTTTCCAGAGGCAGTTGATTTTACCACTCCATTACTCAGTATTATTAGGGTATAATTCTGAAGAATTCAACAAAGTTCTATCAGTGTAAAATTGAAATAATGGAGTGGTGCATGAGGCTCCTTAGGTATGCAGTCAACGGCATTTAGTGATTCATATCAACTCGTTATTTCCTGATTAGGCATGACAGCTTGGTTGCTGACATTCTTAATTAACCTGTGTGATAAAATATTTCCCCTAGGGAATAAGAAACAATTTAATCTTCCTAGATTAAAATTTATCTGGGACAGAGAAGTTTACTTATGCTCTTGTACTTGATAGTGAACAGGAAGACAGTCCCAGTGGCAGTGAGGGCTCGTATTGATTTGAGCCATCCAAGTTATAACCAACCAACCTATCAGCTACAGTTCCAAACCCTGAACGTGACTGAACTGGGGATTGAAATAGCTGATCCCAAAAGTTGTAACTTACCTGATCACCAGGACCTCCACATTAAATATATTGAAATATATTACTCATAAGAACATAAGAAGTGACATACTGGGTCAGACCAATGGCCCATCTAGCCCAGCATCCTGTCTCAAACAGTGGCCATTCATGGTGGCTTGGGAGAAGCACCCAACAGGTCACAATGGGGGATCCAATGGGGGATCCATTCCTTGTTGTTTCCCCCCAGCTCCCGTCATGTTCCCTGATCCTGTCTGGCTAATAGCTGCTAATGAACCTCTATTCCAGAAACTTGTCCACTTTTAAACTCAGCTATAGTACTGGCCCTTACCACAGCCTCTGGCAGTAGATTCCACAACCCAATTATGCACTGAGTGAAAAAATATTTTCTTTTATTTATTTTAAACTTGCCACCGATGAGTTTCATGGAGTGTCCCCTAGTTCTAGTACTAGCTGAGAGGGTAAATAACTGCTCCTTGTTTATTAGTTCCAGAAGTATATATTGAAAGCTTTTACAGTAATTATTCCAGATCCCATACACTCAGCTGTGGCAAAGTAAAAGAGGTTATATCAGGCATGGGGAACCTTCAAATATGGCACCATAACCCTTTGAAACGGGCCTTCCATGGTGCCTCTGTGGCTGCTATTGATATAGCCAAATGCCAGCGGTGTGCAGGAGCAGAAAATGGCTCATCTGCTTCATGCCAGTGAGAAAATTTCATCCCCAGTCTCTCCCCAGGCAAGCATAGGCTCTGGCTGGAGTTTGCTCACTGGTGGTCAGTTCAGGATGGAACCAGCTGTGTCCCACAGAACAACTGATGGGTGGGAAATAAAAAACTATCCCCCCACTTTTTTGGTATGGCTACCTGCCCAATTTTAAATTGCCAATGTGGCCATCACACAATAAAGGATCCTGTAATGGAGTCATGTTGAGTTCTTGCAGAATCAAGACCAAGCAACAGGGATTAGGCACATATGGTAAGCCATCCCCAGGTATCCTCAAACAACAGAGGAAAGCTTCTAGTCCTTTCAGGAGACTGTTTGTCATAGAGAGGCTGATTTAATGGAGTAACCAGGTGAACCTCAGCTATGAAAGTCAGCAAATGGGAGACCATCGGAGAAGCTTACCCAGGGGCTTGTTTCCCTGCAGTTAGCTGAGCAGAAACCAAGCCAGAGAGATGCCTAAACTGGCTAGGTAGGACTCTGCCAGTCAGGGAGGCTGATTTAACAGGTATCCAACACGCCTCATGAGGATCCAGAGTGAAGCCTAGAAAGGGGATGAGCTATTGAGGAGATGTAGCCTGCCGAGATGAATGAGTAATTGAGTGCAAAGCAAACTTTTTGGGTTGAATGAAGTCTATGGGTGAGGTCACATGAGTGGTGATAGCCAGTTCCCCATGCGGCTCCATGGTGGGCAATAGGGATGTGCAAAGACTGGAGGGTTCGGTATTCAGCCTGTTTGGTGTTCGTCTCCCCCCCCGAAACCATTCAGGTTCGGGCTGTTCGGCCTGAACCGGTTTGGTTTCACCAAACCCATTTGGGGAGGGGTGGGGGGGAGCCCATTTTCCATCCCCCCCTCCAGGCTGCGTAGGAGGAAAGGGGGCCGGGGCTCAAATCCCCTCCCCCCCCAGCCTGGTAATTTTTTTTAAAACAACAAAAATCCCCACCTCAGGGATCGACCTACCTGGTGGTGCCCCCCTGTCGCCCGCTCGCTGTCCGAATGGGTTCAGCGGGGGGCAGTTCAGGTTCGGGATGTTCATGAATGGCCCAAACCCCCCGAGTTTGGGCTGAACCCCGAACCCGCAAACTGTTCTCACATCCCTAGTGGGCAATCACCACCACAATGCAGTGGATCAAGTGCATGAAGCCAGACAGACAGTTGTGGGGAAGCCAGACAGACTGGCCTCTGTTGTAGCCATCATCACAGCCACAGCCCTAAGCTGCCTGCCTCCTTCATTGGTGACGTGGCTGCATGTCACATGACTAAAGCCCACCCCGGCAGTGATGTGGCTTCACACGACAGGCGCCAATGCCTGTCAATCACAGCCCTGCCACAGAGCTTGCTACATGGTGGACAGAAGGATCCCAGTCATACAGGTTGTCCTGCCCTGGGAAGCCTACAAGGCTGGTGTTGTTACTACTACAATTACTTATCATTTCTATTCCCACATTTAAAAACTTACAGTTTAAATTCATAGTTAAGGTGAATTAATCATAATGACCACTTTAATCTCAAGATAATATCTTATTATCAGAAATCCTATAATCCTCAAATATCACTCCACATCCAATCTTGTCAATATCATCACTACCTTTCTTCCTTCCAAAGCTTAACAATTCTGTGAAGGGGGCTGTGTGGGCCATCCAGAGGGTTGAGCACACACAGGGGAGTGGCAGAGCCAGCCCCAAAGCTGGGGTTGAGCCTGGGGGGAGCACAAGTCAAGAAACCCCTGTGACAGAGTGGGCAGGTTACTGGCCCTTTAAGGATGTGGAGACGAAGCCTGTCCACACCTTCTCTGTGTATATAATGAGAGACAAGGCTGAGAGGAAAGAGTCTCTCTCAGGGAGCTGAAGGAGCAACATCTCCCTGAATGCCTGCCTGCTCTATGCTCTCCAGGGTGCTGAAGACTAGAGAACTAGAGGGACCCAGGCAAGTGGGAAAGACTGTGCCCAGGAGGGAGCCTCTTGCCTGGGGAAGGCTTGGCCAGACCCTTGGAGTTTAAGGCCTGGCTGGATGGACTTTGGGGGGTTGAGGTTGTGTTGCTCCTGAGTCTGCAGAGATGAAACTGGACCTGCAGGTTGGAGGTGATTGAGCCAGCAGCCCCAGGTACAGAGGACATGGGTTGTGTCATCCAAAGGACTGTGGATTAATACCCTCTGGACTGTGTGGTGTGTCCTGAGAGGGTACCCCCTTCCTTGAAGAGGGGGATTCAGCTGAGGCTCAGGCTGAAACGGCGTAGCAAGGGGGTGAGCTAATTCCCTAGAGTGTGACCCCAGTACCCTTGTGGCCCTGGGAAGACCCCCTCCTACACTCACCATCCAAAATATATCCCATCACTTCATACATTTTAATAGTAAACAAATTCATTATCATTCAAATGCCTGAATGAGTTAATTAATGAATAAAATATGTAATGTTAGGCTCCCTTTTTTTCTTCTTCAAATGTCATGCATATATGTGGATTAACTTGTTAAAACATTTTAATGAGAATGAATTTGTTTACTATTAGAATGTATGAAGTTGTGTGATATATTTTGACTGGTGAGAATTGTGATGTTTTTGGAAGGAAGAAAGGAAGGGATGATGTTGAAGAGAGGGTAGTAATTACTGATTTGATATGGAGTGGTATTTGATGGTTATAGCATTTCTGATAGTAAGATGCTATCTTGAGAATAAATTTAAGTGGCCGTCATGATTAATTCACCTTAATTATGAATTTAAACTGTAGGTTTTTAAATTCTGGAATTTGTCTGGGTTTTGAAAGAGTGCATGTAGTGTTATTTGATAGAAAAAGAATCTGTAGACCTGATAGGCAAATACTAGTAATTTTGTTGCTGTTCTTGTGTCTGAAATTATTTCCAATTGGAAATGGTTTGAAAACTGTTGGCCAAGATGTTCTAATAACCCCAGTGAATTTGAATTAATGCCATTCTCATTGATTTATTCTGGTTAAGATTTTATTTTGTTGGGGAAAGGGAAGAGGGAGAAAAAGACCCCCTGATACATATCTCAAAGGTTTCGGTAGCTGGGATTGAAAGATGGGAATCTGTATTAGTTTTCAGACAGCCAAGATGTTCATTAGGTGTTTCCTCCCATCCCCATGGAGAGGAGCAATTTGTCATCATGATGCCTTGAAACTCCAACCTCATAAACTGCCCAAGTCATTGTGGAAAGCTGTGCACAAGGGGAAAAGTGGATCTGACCTCTGCTCCCTCCCACACGGCTTTGCACAGTGGTTTGGGAAGTTCAGGAGGTGATGCCATGGCAGCAGGAGAGGAGGAGGAGAATATATGCATTCTGTGAACTGGCCAATCCATTGTCCAAAGCTGTGCACAAGGGGACAGAGCTTGGGTCCACTCTTTCCCACACAGCTTTGCACAGTGGGTGAGGCAGTTCAGGAGGTAGTTTCCTAACATCACTAGTAATTATGGCTGAAATGTATGGGGGGCATGAGGTGGTGAAAGATTGTGGGCTAGGGATGCAGAGTACAGGACCAGATCAAGTTGGGCGATGAGCTTGGGTTGCATCATCTCAGCTATGGTCTGGATGCACTGGCAATGGAGCTGATCACCGGGGAGCTGGGAGACAAACTGACTGAGTGCCTATTACCCTCCTGCCAAGGAACCCTCCTCCACTCCCTTCTGGGTGGAGAAGAACCCCAGACTTACCTTAGCTGCGCACAGCTCCGATCCCCAGCAGGAGGAGAAGGAGGAGAAGAGATCACCAGGAAAGGAGCTCTGGTGTGGATTGAGTGGGAATGATTGGAGATTGAGCTGGATGCCCCTGGCTTTTTTCTGGGGCATTAGCAGGAAGCTTGTGATTAAGTGGCTGGGATTCCCATCTGCTTCTCCTGCCCCCCCACAAAACCTGGCAACACCAGACACTACAACCTGACCGAAGCAGCTGAATCTACCCGGGTAGATCGAGGCACCTGAGGGAACTTTAAAGGCACTTCGCTGTTCTAGTGTACACCAGCCAGGGCTTCACTGGGGCAAGGAAGCAATGCCAGGGGCTAAACCTCCAGCAGGTGGCTGGATCCATCCTGGTGTATCCAAGCACCTGGAGGCTGTTTAAAGAAGTTTCTCTGCCCCAATGCAGCCCGGGTGGGATGCGCTATGGCAGGGAACCAGGGACAGGGTTTGAAATCTCCCAGAGTCAGCTCCATATTCTCTCCCTGTTACATGACCTATGCCCCCTCTCCTGGAGCCACCCCCATCTGACATGTTCCCTCACCCTCTCCCCGACCCAAGGTGGTACCCCACTCTGGTACCCCCTCTCCCTGACCCAAGCTGATCCCCCTGCCCTTCTCCCACCCTGATCTATGCCCTGATGCCCCCTCTCCCCAACCTGAGCTGTTCCCTCACCCTCCTTCCTGCCGACCAGAGCTGCTCCCCCCCACTCTCTCTGCTCCCCCCACCCTTCTCTTTCCAACCCAAGCTGCTCCTCACTGTCCTCTTGACCTGATCCACCCTAGTGCTCCCCTCTCTCTGATCCAAACTGCTCCCCTGCCTTCCCTCTGACCCGAGCTGTTCCCCCTGCCCTCTCCTTGCCCTGATGCCCCTCTCCCCGACCAGAGCTGCTCCCCCACCTTCACTCCAACCCAACCTGAGTTGCTTCTTCAGGTGGCTTATGAATGCGATGCTTGGTCCTCACGCCCTCTCTCCACTTCCCCTGACCGGACACCACACAACCTCCCCACATGCCAACCTGCTCCCCCAACTGGATTTCCCCCTGTGGACCTGAGTTGTTGGCTGAACTTCAGAGATACGATGTTTATACAATGTTACTAGCACATACAGGATGTGCATGTGCGATATAAGGATGTCTACTATTGACTTTGACCTGATCTTTTATTAACCACAACTTTTCATTAAAAACATCATTTTATTCACGAAACCAGCAGCGATTAGTCAGGATCGGACTTTAATTTTCTAGCACATTCACATTAAGGTACACCCCTGACTAAAGGAGAAATCCCCTGAAACAGACTTTAGTCACAACCCAGAAGTCAAGTGGCTCAAAAGTGCAGTGTTAAGATAGGCGGATATTCAATGAGATCTCTGTCTCACCTTAACTAATAGAGGCACAACCATGCCTCTATAATAGTGCTACTAGGCGTATGCAGCACTTTACAATCACAGACTTTTGGACACAGGTCCCTGCCTGGTGGACTTACAGTATAAGATAGACAAGGGTGAAGGACAGACAGACACACCACCCTGCTCCAGCAGGAACATGGCTTGTTTTCCCAGGGAAGTTTAAAGCTACCTAAGGCACAGTACCTTCCCCTATGTGGGCTCCTCGTGTGGCCTCACCCTATGTTTGTATTTATTGAACACTTGGTAAATCTTTGTAATAAAGCACAGGAGGAAAGTGCCATGTTGGGGATACAGAGATTATATGGGCATGTACCCCAGTGCTACAGCATTACAGATCTTTACCTATGGCTTTTATTTTTTATTTTTTTATTTATTTATTTATTTATTGTTATATTTATACTCTAGCCTATCCCCCAAATTGGCTCAGGGTGGCTTATAACAAGGAGAAAAGAAACAAAATATGTAAAACATATTAAATAAGCCCCACCCCCAAACAGCTTACAATAATTGAAACAATAAAGTACAACATACATACAACACCCAAACCCACTTCTCTTCCCATTCCACCCCTTCCCACTCTCCTGTCTCTCACACAAAGAAATTCCAAAACCCCAGGCACTCCCTTGTCTCTCCCCTGGGAGAGCACCATTTTGACAAGCCAATACCCTGCCTGCTCACAGAGGGGTCATGGCTATATCCCACCATTCACATCCCACCATATACCATGGTGGGCTAAATCCCACCATTCACATAAATTAAAATATGCATATAAAATGCATTTTAACTATAAAGCTACTCAACCTGCTCCTCGTCCCTTCCCACTTTCACGTCTTTCACCCAAGAGAGTCTGCCCAAACTACCCCCCCCCCACACCCATCCTTCCCACTCTCCCTACCTATGACATAGCCCCAGAACATACATACATATCCACATAAAAATACAATGCCAAATATCAAGGCAGTAATATAAGGAATGGCAAAGCAGCAGCAGTAAGATGGCAACTCCTTCAGGACATCAGAGTTTTGTGGCCAAGGCCACATGGTCCACAAATGGTCCAAGAATGGTCAGTGACAGCACCATTTAGCGCTGCCCTTTGGGCTGCCACCTTATGTGTATTTGTCCAGGCCACTTATAAAAAAATACATGTTGCAGGGCCTGCATAGGTGCCAATGCAGGCCTTACAACATGTATTTTTCATAAGTGGCCTGGACAAATATACATAAGGTGGCAAAACTAGTCACCGTCCTTTAGTGCTGCCCTTGATCCCCTTACGAAGGCTGTTCCTGAAAGTAAAAGCAGATGATACAAATCCTCAATCAAGCTTCAGGAAGAGAAAGACAGCCCACATACAGCCAAGCCCCTTCCCACCCCTTATAGGAGTAATGTAGGATAAATTGTAATTTTTTTGGTCACGCTAAGGGTTCTCTGGTCATTGCCAGACGGTACAAAGAAGTCTTATTTTAACAAATTATGGCCTAAATTATCTTGTCCTACACAAAATAATTATAGTCCTGTCACAGACCCATGGGAAGGAGAGGGAATGGGTGAGCTGGCCTCATAGACTGAGGGTGAGCGGGGCCTGAAAGGGTTAATGGCCTCATCTCCCCTTCTCCTAACCAGCTAACTTTTACCTCAGTAGTACATGAAAGGTGGATGAAGGTGGTCAGCTGTGCCTGGGAAAGTCTGCTAACCACAGAAGGAAATAAGAAAATGCCCTCCGTTCATTGTAAAGAAGGACTACCAAACCCAAAGAAAGCTGTCCATAAAGAGAAGCTTCTAGGTCAGGAAGGGCTTGTCAAGGGAAGCCTGAGCTGAAGACAAAAAATGTCAGTAGACTTGTTTTCCAGACCTTTATTTGCAAGTTTTAGTATTTGGGGAAACTGAGGCATGGGCCAAGACACATACCCTCTTTTCTGTTCACATGGGTGGACACCCATCCCCCTGCCCACCACTGTGACATTTACACAGACATCCCCACCACCGCACACCCGCCTGTACACCAAACCAGGGGTGGGAGGGAGGGCTGTAGTCCCTGTAAAAGGAGTGAACTGGGAGGTACTCCAACACATTGTTCTAGCATTTCAGAAAGACATACCCTATCTTTAATTCCGTTTGGATTCTAGAAGAACCTTGCAGAGCAGTGGAGCACTTTAAGGAATTTTGTTAACATGATCACTGTGTTTGGCTTCCTACTTATCTTGTACAGCTTTATGAGAGAGGGGGAAAGCTTTCTTTGCAATAGTTATAAAGTTCCTGAGTGCTTTAGACCTACCCTGAGGCTCTGTATAAGTGTATAAAGGGACTTTGCTGCAATGAGAATCAGATGTATAATTTGTACCTTGACCAGCATCTTGCTAACTGTTAGGTATATAAAAAAGCAACTCTCCTTTCTCTGTTGCTTTGAAAGACTAACCACTGACATCGGAATGAATGGTATTGAACTGCATGCAGGCTTTTAAACTGCTATTTAACATAATGCTGACAATCTCCTCGTGATTTATTTTGGTCTAATCACCAATATTCACATTAATAACACCATTTCCATTGATCAAATAAGTGCAAATTCATGTTTGGAATTGATCAAGTATGGTGAAAGCCATTTAAGGCCTCTTTAGCTGTGTTAAATGGCTTTAGCCTTTTGAATCCCATAGTAGTTATTTGCTAAAGTGCTGGTTTCTTTCCCCTACCCCCCTTTTTTAAAATGCCCAAGATTTTCCTTTAATTGCCTATTGGGACCCACTCAAAGTGATCCTTTTGGTATTGCAATGCATGGTTATTCTTTAATTAAAGTTAAATATAAGAATTAAAGTTCTACCATGAAGAAATATTGTTGAGTTATAAGTTCTTGAATCTTGTATGCAATTTTCAGTTTTTAGAACAGCCAATATATCTTTAAATATAGGCAACTATTGTAACATGATTGCGCTGGGCTAATTATGGTGCTCCCATATTATTATATTAATCGGGGTTATTTTTCTTTAAGGAGAAATTATTTCATAGTTATAGAGCTGTAGAATTAGATAGTATTTATCAAGGGTCATCTAGTCCAATCGAAGACAGGATACCCTATACCTAAAAGGTGAAAGCTTCCCTACTAGATGGCTGCCCAGTCTTTTCTTGAAAACCTCCAGAAAAGAAGAGTTCACATCCCCTCTAGGCATCTTGTTCCACTGCCAAATTATTCTAATAAGGAAGTTTCCCCCCCCCCCCCTTTTGTACGGTGGCCAGATATGCAAACTTTAGAGGACACTTATGAAAAATATGCAAATTTCAGAGGACACTTATACAATCTATATCTGGCCACCCTACACCTGTATGTCAAATAGGACTGTGGTCACATGTTTGGATTTCCCCCCCTTTGGTGTTAATTATTGATTCCCCCTCCACTAGCTCTGAGTTCTCCCTGTCCCCCTGTGCATCCTGAAAAAACACATTTGACGAAGAGTGGGTGTCAAAACCCCTAAGCATTGGGGGAGAGAGAGCCTGGGTAGAGTGTAGGCTCCCCTTCCCCACAATTAACCTGAAACCAGCTGATTGGGGAGATCATACAAGCATGAACTCGCCCCTCTCCTCTCCTCAATAAACAGCTGACAGGGCCTGCATGGTCTTCCCAGGCTCCCTTCTCCCCCAGTCCACCTGAATGACATCTGACTGAAAGGAGGGCCTGGAAAGAGGGTGGATGCTCTTACCCAGCTCCACTGTCTCTCAAACTACCTGCCTGACAGCTGACAGCATGCACTCTTCTCAGGGTTCCCTCCCCCAAATCAGCTGTTTGTCATTTTGATCAGGGAGGATCAGTGGGAAAGAAGGCACATTCTCTTCCAAGTAGAGGTGTGCACCAGGGGCCCAAGGAATTTTTGTTTTCTTTTCATTTTTTTTGTTTTCATTATTTAAATGTGTCAGTTTCATTTTCATAAATATAAATTTGTCATTTTGGTTTTTTTGCTTTTGTTTACCATTGGCTTCAATGGAAAACACATTTTTGGCTGTAACTTTTTTTTTTTTTACTATATTTGGCTGAATCATGGAGTAATTATACCTCCATGGAAGACATTGCGTGTACCAAATTCCAAAAAGATTGGATAAAGGAATCCAATTTTAGAAGCCGTAGAATTAATTTTATTTTGCAAAAATCTACATATACATTTCTAGGTGTAACTTCTTTGCCTCGCATTTAATGTAGATGAAACTTGGAAAGTTTATACCCCTTCCCATATGCACTATCACTGCCAACTTTCAGAAGGATTGGATAAAGGGTCCTGGTGGTATAAGCAATTAACTTATAAATGTATGTCTAACTGTAACATCTTTGTAGTACAACCAGTGTACATACATTTGGCAGGGCTGTATATCACACTTGTACTATAATCTCTGCCAAATATCAATAAGATGTGCTAAAGGATCCCAATTTTAAATGCCTGCACACACCATATGCCTATGCCAGGGGTTCTCTTACGTGTCACTGTGATACGTAAGATCAGTTTGTGATGCTAATTGGCCAGCAGAAATGTCAACCAAATAGCCTCATTCTGTGCTGTGACCATCCCAACTTCTCTCCCCCACTTGTTACTGGGAAGTCAGAAGCATCTGTTTAGGAAAGAGCCAAAAGAGATTCTCTTATATCCTCTGTCACAGTGCTGCAGGATGTGATTGTGATGATTATTGGCCGGCCTGGATGTGTAAACTATGTTTCCTGATTGCTGGGATGCTATCCCCAAAGTCCCAGTTATGTCCCTTCTATGCCTGCCTGAGGGCCACCCCCTATGGCTGTCTCAAAGCCACTACTGATTGGTCCTGTAAAGCTAGAAGCATGCAGTAATTGGCCAGTGAATGTATCATTCAGTCTTTTGGGTTGCTCCACATCCTCCCTCCTACAGCCTCTCTCCCCCTGCCATGCCAGGTGCCTGCCTCTGACTGGCACTACATGTGCTGCTATTTATCTGAACAATGGTCTTCAAGGGAACAACTTCAGTTGCTTATAAACATGGGTCCCTTTATCAAATTGTCCTGTAGTTTGGAAGAGATGACAGGGAAAGTATATGATACATTCCTGCCAAATATCTTGTAAACAAGATGGAATATACAAATGTTACAACTGGAAATGCATTTTCACATTAATGTTTTATACCATCAGGACCCTTCATTAAATCTTTTTGAGAATTGGCAGGTGTGTTAAACTTGTAGGGGGGACATGATATTCACAGGTTTCATGCAAATTGGATGGAAGATAAAAAAAGGTGTAGCCATGAATGTGTGTGGAGCTTTTCTTAAAATTGCTTCTATAATCTGTTCCCTTTTATTGAATCATTTTGAAACTTGGTTCACATAATGCCCTCCATTGGGGGGTGTAATATTCCCAAATTTCATCACAATTGAATAAGAAACAAAAAGGTTATAGCTGGAAATGCATTTTTCAGTGTTTTCCCATTATTTCAAAAACAAAATGTGATTTTTGTTTCTATTTTCATTATTATTTTTGTCATTTTGATTATTGCAATAATGATAATGCAAATGTCACTTTTTTGTTATCATTATTGTAATAATGAAAATGACATGCACACTCCTGCTTCCCAGGCTACACTCTCCTGCCTCCAGCTGTTAGGTGGGGAAGGAGTGCACTTTGCCAGGCTAGAGCCAAAGATCTGTCAGCCTGCATGATCTGACCACTGAGGAGGAAAACCCTTAAATCCATGCTGGGTAGCCTTATCCCACTTAGGGTAAGAGTGCTACATGATGTGTCCTTGGTATTTTTCTGAGAATGCATAACATGGCAGCCAGCTGTCCAGCCTGCCATGAAGTGAGGGGAAGATCTGGCGACTGCTGGGCACAGGTTGCACTTTATTGTGGATTAACGGTCACAGATGCAGGGTAAGGCTGCCCAGAATGAGGCAAGTGCCTTATGTAACTGCACCCATTGTTTCCTGAAGATGAACAGGCTTCGGCATAGACCAATCTCCAATGGGAGGGAGTTTTCTAATCAAGGGACAGCCTCCAAGAATGCCTCTCTGCGTGCCCTTGCAGTAGAAACATCACAAGTTGATTTGCTTCAAGAGGGTGCTTCTGGCTGAACTCAGAGACTGTGGCTGCTTTTAGACGAGCGGGTTGCCGTCACGGGACCTGCTCGTGTGGTATTTCAAAGTCCCGCGAGGCGGAATTACACGAGGCACCCAGCAGGGGTCAAGCGCATGAAAAGCGATCACACATTCTTTGCCAACCGCGAATTACATACCTCACATTTGAGGTATGTAATTCGTGGTTGGCAAAGAATGTGCGACTGCCTTTCATGCACTTGATCCCCACTGGGTGTCTCGTGTAATCCCGCCTCGCGGGATTTTGAAATACTATGCGAGCCTGTCCCGTGATGGAGACCCGCTCGTCTAAAAGCAGCCTAAGACAGGACATGAGGGAAGAGTTTAAATGCATTTTAGCTGTGATATTTCTCAGCTATTTTAAAATTTGCATCACTTTGCATCTCTTTAAGAAAGGGAATAATGTTACCAGTACTAGGAATCCCAAAAGGTACTGGAAACCTGAAAACTGCACCATATAGCATAAAAGAACCTTGAATTTCTTATGTTAGTTCTCAGAACAGAATATTGCCACTTTAAAAATAAAATAAAATACTTTAGCCTTGAACCAAGGTCTTTGCTCCTTGGGAAGCCATAATTGCGACCTGAGCCCTGGCCCTGTAGAGTCTTGCTAGGCCCTTGACTGCTGGATTAGGTATGCCATATCTCTAATAGCTGCTATAGAATATGAATGTCTAACAAAGAATACATAGATTTCTGGACACATATAAAATCAAAGGCTACATTTTTTGCCACAGGTAAAAATGTTGGATAACACCTTTTCAATATTCATGTGGCCACTGAAAACAAATGGCTCTCTGTAGTAAACGCATAGGAGGTTGCATATTACATTGCAGGTATCTTGACTTCCCTTTGATGATCATCCTTTAGGGGACTACATGGTGTGTTAAGCTACCTGTTCACTTATTTATGATTTGCTTTATCTCATTTTTCACAAGACTTCTGTTAGTTAATTGGGAAAATACTGAGAAGAGACCGGCATGTGAAACAGATGTAAAATCTTTGACTCATGCATTAGAAAGGCAAAAGACGTATTAGGTCATCTAATCCATGCCTATGCCAGATGTCTTCATTTATTGCATAAACAAGGCACTTGAAAGGAGAAGAGAATCCAGTAGAACATCCAAATTGACTCCGTCCCAGAAAACGTTAAGTTTTTAGCCAAACCTACAATAAAATACTTTAGGAACAGATGAAGAAAGCATCTGGTGGCACAGTTGGAAGATGGGGGGAGGAAGAGGGGATTAACAAATATCAAACAGAAAGGCCTGTGCAACTTAATCCCAGAGACATTAGAACAGAAAAATCTGTTTTCTGCAATGTGGATGCATAGTTTGCACTCTCATATGCAGTTGTATTCTGTACCAGTTTAATCAAAAATTTTGAAATCCAAACACAGATGAGTATTTTTTTTTTGTTCTTGGTCTAAATTTCTTCCAGTCAACGTTTCCAAACTTTCCTTCCCATGAATTATTCCACCCACTTCTTGAATCCAAACTTGTTTAATATCCATCCTCCCACTATCACTACTACCTACTAGGGGTGGGATTTGAGCAAAATTTCATTTCTTGGTTTTTATTGGTTTCAGTTCTGCCTACCAATTTCCTATCAGTTCTCTTGGTATTGGATTTTTAAAATTGCAATGTTAAAAATAAATAAAACACAACAATGCAAAAGATCCGATCCCAATAAAGAACCAAAATATTCTATTAATCCTAATGAACAGCACTTCAGCTGCTCCTAACAACCAAAGGATGATGCTGTAAAGATAAAAACCAATAGCATAACTGGGTTCAAAAGGATGGATATGTTCTTAGAGGTTCATAGTTAGTTATTAGTCATGTTGGTTGGGGGTTGACACCTCTAGGGCTTAGGAGTCAATAGCAGGAAATGGATCACTCCATTATATTTTATTTATTTTTATTTTTAGAATGTTGCTACCCCTTCCCTCTTGGCAAAGGCAGCTCGGGTGGCTTACAATTTGAAAAACATTAAAACAACTTTTTAAAAACAACTAAAAGGAGGACAAAAAGAAAAATAACCCCTACCCAACAACCCACCCCCTCACCCATCTCCCCCGCCAAATGCCCGGTGGAACAGCCAGGTCTTACAACTTCTCTGAAGAGAGGGGAGATCTGGGGCCAACCAGGCCTTCACTGGAAGGGAGTTCCTCAGCCGTGGTGCAGCCACTGAGATCACCCTCTCCTGCATGGTCCCTGAAAGACTCGGGGGATCTCGACCAGGGCACCCCGAGATGACCACAGGGGTTGGTCCAGCACCCAGGGAGTGAGGCAGTCACGCAGATAGGTAGGGCCTAGGCCATTTAGGACTTTATAGGTCAAAACCAATACCTTGAATTGGGCCCGGAAAATCACCGGCAGCCAGTGCAGAGAGTGGAGCACTGGTGTAATATGCTCCTGGCGGCCCAGTCCTACCAGAAGACTGGCCACTGCATTCTGCACCAGCTGCAGTTTCCGAGCTGTCACCATGGGTAGTCCCATGTAGAGCGCATTACAATAGTCCAATCTGGAGGTGATAAAAGCATGGATGATGGTGGCCAGGTCACAGCCTGAGACAAACAGCTGAAGCCGTCACACCAGATGTAATTGCCAGAAGGTACTCTTCTCCACAGCCTCCACCTGGACATCCAGACAGAGCTGCACATCGAGGAGCACCCCTAGACTCCATACCTGGGGTACCAATGGAGGGCAAACCCCGCCAATAACCGGGGCCACCATCTCCATCGTCTTACCCACCAACATCCCCTCCATCTTGTTGGGATTCAGGCTCAGTCGGTTAGTCCTCATTCAGTCCCCCACGGCTGTCAAACACTGAGTAAGCACCGAGACTGCAGAACCTGGGTCTGTTGAAAAAGAGAGATACATCTGGGTGTCATCAGCATATTGATGACACCGCACGCCGAACCTCTTGATCACATCACCAAGTGACTCCATATTTACGCTGAACAGAAGAGGGGACAAAACTGAACCCTGTGGGAACCTACACGTGAGGTCTCAGTATGATGAAAAAGACTCGCCAAGAACCACTCACTAGGGATGAGCAAATGCAGTTCAGAAGTTCGGAGTTCGAACCAAACTCGGTCTGTTCGGTAGACTGAAACGAACTTCCGAACCGAACTCAAATTTCAAACCGAACCGAAATTCCAAACTTGGTTCTGTTCGCCTATCCCTAGTGGCAACACGCACCAAAAAACTGGTTTTGAATGGCCAAACTTGGTTTGGAAGTTTAGAATTCAACCGAACTTGGTCTGCTCATTTGACCGAACTGAACTTCCGAACCGAACTCGAATTTCAAACCGAACCGAACCGAATTTCCGAACTCGAATTTCAAACCAAACTGAACTGAACCGAATTTCCGAACTCCATTCTGTTTGACCATCCCTACCACTCACTGCGTTCTACCGGTCAGGAAAGAGCGGAACCATTCCAGAACAGTCCCGCCCACCCCTGCACAGTCCCGCAGTCATGTCACCAACATCCCGTGATCAACTGTATAAAATGCAGCTGAAAGATCGAATAGAACTAACAGGGTCGAATGACCCAATTCATTTCCTGGCGCAGATCATCCACCAAAGCCACAAGCGCAGTATCTGTGCCATTTCCCAGACGAAATCCCGACTGAAAGGGGTCCAGATAACCGATGTAGTCAAGATGTCCCTGCAGCTGCTGAGCCAATACTCTTTATGACCTGTTGTGCGTTTTTATGAAACAATCAAAGCTGATCACCCTTTGAAAGAGAATGCTGGGCTAGATAGATCATTAGACTGACTTAATATAGCACTTTTGCATGTTCCTATATGCTTAGCAGAAAAAAAAGGGATTGTGGATCACTTCAAGAAAAATCGAACGGTATGATCTGTAGAAGAGAGCTAATGGGGGAGGTAAAGGAATTCTTGAGCTGTTCTAGAAAGCTGTCCCCAAGGAAACACACATATGAAGATGGTCTGGCATGAAGGATAGTCCTAGAGATCTTGATATCTGAATTAGGGCTGAAACTTGATCTCCATATTTTCTCAAATCTTGCTGAGATTCAGGCCTCTTGACAAGAATCAAGATAAAAACGAGAATTGTGAAAATAAAAACTCTACATTCTCTCAAGATTTTTTCTTGATAAAACATTTATAAAAACTCACCGTGCATGTACAAAATGAGCCCCAAGGCTGTTCTGCACAAATGCAGTCCTTTTCCAAGGTGGCACAGACAGCGTCAGCATAATTTTGGAAAAGGGAAGCCAGCTGCACATGCGCAGAACAGCTTCTCTTTTCCAAAATGGTGCCAGTGCTGCCCATGCCATCTTGGGAAAGCATCCTGCATGCACGGAATGGTTTCAGTGACCATTTTGCACATGTGCAGTGATTTTTTTGTTACCGAGATTCTTGCAAGATTCTCGAAACCCCTATTGAGATCATCCTGAAATCTCACATGGGCTTCTCAATTCTCACAAGAATCAAATGGATTATCGTTTCAGACCTAATTTGAATCCTATATTCTTGCATTTGTGAAGTACTATATGATACTGAGAAGGTAGATATAGACAAAATAGCTCAGATAGTCCCTTTCATTGGAACAACTTCTTTTGGTGAGAGTATACAAGCTTTTGGGACACACAGGGGGCCTTTCAGGTAAGTAAGGATTTCCCCCCATGTTTGAGGAAGGGCCCTATGTGGCGTGAAACATGTTTACTGGACCAACTTCTGTTAGTGAGAGTATAAGTTCATCTGAACTCCTTTGTCTCCATCTCTTATGTTTGGGACCAAGCCGGCACTCACACTGAAATGGAAATGGCATACTGTAAAGAATAGTACAAGATACAATCCAACTTTGGGGGCTCTTACTATTCTCTTTAGTTTTCTGGAAATACCAGTGAGATAAAAGATTAAAAAAAAGAATTTTCTATTTCTTGGAGATGGAAAAAAATAGTTGAAAGGGTCATTTTTACAGCTGGATTAAAACCTGCAAAATTTACATCATTTTGCAGCTTTATCATTTTATCATTACTCATGAAACAGTAATAAAAAGATAAGAATTATAACCCTCCTGGGTAATATACTGACAAAGCATATTGCTTAGAACAAAGGGCTTCTTCTGTAAGGACCCAAGCAACATTGCTTTCAAAGCTAAACTGTGAGTATTTGATAGGTAACTAGTTCAGTTGTTCAGACAAGTAGAAGAGAACATTAGTAGCTGTCAGAAGCAAAATAATTAGATTATACTGGCCAAAAATAGAAATACTACAGCAATAGCCCTTTAACAAGAAACCAAAACTGAGCACCACATTGTAGCATTTATAGTTAACCACTACTCCCTTAATTAAATCTGTTGGTCCTCTTTCATTCCTCCTGCAGTGGAGTCTGCATGAATCAAATTTAGGATGCTTTTAGATGTATGCAGTGCTTGGTATTTCGTTTGCAGCTCTAAAAAAATGCGCAACCAGCTATAACGTGCAAGATGTTGCATCTAAACCCTGCCTGTGGGATTTTTACACGCGACGTGATTTCACACCACATGTGCCCTGCACGCAACTAAGAGGCACTCAGTGAGCCATTCAGAACTGGTTGACTTATCAGAGCTTCAGTTTAGGCCGTCTTTAAAGAAATAGATCTGCCTTTGGGCTGATAAGCTGCCCAGTGTTTGAAAACCAGCAACAGTGTTTAAAATGCTACTAAGGATCTTTATTGGAACTAGAAACAGTATTCCCCTCACTTCTGTTCAGAACTCTGCTGCCAAGGTCCACCCCACCCACCATTTTGATCATGTTCAGCCCCATCTCTTTTCTCTCCTGGCTCCCTCTATACCTGAACACATTCAATGCAACCTCCTGGGCCTTACTTTCAAGACCCTTCATGGCCTTGCCCTCTCCTATCTCTGTGCTTGTTTCTTGCCACACTCCTGCCTGGGAGCCCCACATTTTATAGTCACACCTGTATACAGTCATTTTATAGTCCTGTATACAGGAGATGTATGTAGTGGTCAGAAGTTGTAGATAGTAAATCATGTGGGAATGTTATTCTCTTTTCTACATTTGGGAGGGCTCTGTGTGATCAAAAATCTTGTTTTATTGGACCAGCAGAAGTTGGTTCAATAAAAGGTATCATCTGAACTACTTTGTCTCCATCTTTAAAATATAAAACAAAAATCAAAGAATGATTTCCTTTTTAAATATCAAATAAAAATAATTCTACAGAGAAGAACTCTTTGTAGCTCACAGAAGATGAGGCCACCTTTTACAGATAACCAGAGGGAGAAACTTTTTTATTAATGTTATGGTGTAAGAAACTTCAGAACACAGCTGGAAAAATGCAAGCCTCAGTTGCTGTTTTGCATAGATGTAATATATGCATGGACAGTCAGGTGCTTGAGGTAAGACTCCTCTTCTATAATTTCGGAAAGAAGATTTGCTGAAGCAATGGGCTAGTGCCTGTACTCTACAACAAACAGGTCAAGGTCATGCTTTTCCCCATTTAGGAATGGCCACTGACAGAGGGGTACCTGGAGTAGATTCCCCCTAAGTACCTCCATGCCCAGCTGCTGCCCCAAGCTCATTCTTACCACTGCTGTGTTACTGCCATATTGGGAATTGTACTGAGCATGTGCAGAATATCCCCACTATGACTGCTGCTTTTGGCACATGCTCAGTAGTTCCCAATATGGTGAACGCCAGTACACAATATGGCTTCTGCTGTGGTGGCCACCATATTGGGAACTACTGAGCACGTGCCAAAAGCAGCAGTCATATTGAAGAACCTCTGCCCATGCTCATTATAGTTCCCAATATGGCAGTAGCAGTGAAAATGTGGTTGGGGGCAGATGCTCTCAGAATTCTCTCCCTTCTGAGTGAGGGGGCTGAGAAAACTCAGCTGGGCATTTCCATTCTGTGCATTGGGGCTGCCTGCCCATAACAGACATGCCCAGTTTACAGCAGGGAAGGAGCAGGAGGAGGTGCTTCTGGGTTCCTATGAAGGAACCCAGCTAATAAAGGAGGTTTAGGATGGTGATTCATCCCACCCTAATGACAATCAAGGTACAGAGAAGCTCTTTCTCGCCCTTCCCTCGCCTGAAGAGGGGAGGGTAACTGAAAGAGGGAGTAAAAAGACTTCACTGGGTAGTAGATCCAGTGTGAGTTATTTCCAAATCTGCAGCAGCAGCAAACCTCTTGGATTTTTCTACTTTGGGTAAGAATTCTCGTTTCTCTTATTTTTGCTTGTCTCTGCTGCGATAAAGCCCCCTCGAATTATGTCTCCCCCTTGGTCCTGAGTGATTTTTACATTTATATATGTATACTTTTATTTTTCTTCTGGGTTTTGCTGCTCCTTGGTGTGGTACAACCCTGTTTAATTATGCCTCCCTCCCCCTGAGTGATTAATTTTATTTATATTGGGGGGGGGGGTTGTTTCCTATGATACAGCCCCATAGAATTATGCCCCCCACCACCACGTTTTACCCCCAAGTGATTTATTTTTGTTTGGATTACTTTTCTGGTCTTTGCAGCTCTTTCCTGTAGTACAGCCCTTTTGAATGATACCCTCTGTCTCTGTGTGATTTCATGTTTTGGAGTATTTTTGAATGATTTGATTTTTTCAAATGGTTTGGATATTTTGCTGATTGACTCACACTGAATAGGAAAAATTGCAGACAGAAGTTTTTCCAAAGGCTTTATTTGTAGAATGACATATTATTTTTGCAACAGTGTGACCACTTTTTGTGCAACTTTGTATGGCTTTATTGTGGTTCTGAAAGGGGGAAAATAGTGAATATTTCTTGTGGTAAACCCTTTGAATTTTTTGTCCTCTTTTCCCAAGTGAAAGAAACTTTTAGTAATAACTTTGAATGATGTGACTGGAATATTTTGTGTAGTCAGTGATGGTGGGGGAGGATGGACAGTGAAAACATTGGGCATTACACACCCCTTAAAGTGATGGTCTTTCATTCCTCTGCGCTTACAAGTAAGTTCCTGGATGCATTACGTACACACACACACACCCCTGAGGCAGCCTACAGTAGCAGCACTGGAGAGTTCAGCTGTATAGGGGTTCCCATTGAAACCACAGCCATGGCTGCCCAGAACAAAGCAGTTTACCAGAAGAACTTTTTATACACACAAGTTCCAGGAGACACTCCTATCTTACAGGATCCAGATTTGTAAAACCACAGAGATCAATGAATTCTTAAATCCATGGTAATATCAGATCTTGAACCCCTGTCTTCAGGGATTTAGAGCACTGTCCCAGCTACTGGCACCACCACGCAGGCCTGATCTCAGCCAGTCCCCTTTCCTCCCCATGTCTCCTTCTGTGTCTCCCAATCCTTGCTATGCCACATGCATTCTCAACTGTGTATAATTGCTCCAGCCCTACCTTCCAAGTCCCCGTCAACATGCGGCACTCCCCAGCACGGGCAGCGGCTCGCTGGTGGCGGTTATTGTCCCTCCTCCCCATTTGGGAAAGGAAGATGGTTTAGGGCGGAGGTGCACAGCAACCAGGAATGCGACCTGAGGCAAAGTCTTGCGAGAGGCAGGACTTCACGGTCTCCATCTTGGCCCAGGCGTGGATCCCACCATTCCGTGTCTGGACAGCATCCAGTCAGCAGTGTGTTCACAGGCTTCAGGGCTGCTGGGTTAGATGAGGCGGTGGCAGCTAAGGAGGCCTGGGGGAGCAAATTTTTTTATTGCTCTGCAGCGGAACATCTGCGTCGACAGGGAGGAGGAGGTTTGAATGCGGCAGTGATCAGGAGGGCTGATAGCAGCAGAGGCCTTCCCTCCTCCCCTTCACCCGGCTGAGACATCTGATTTGGCCCAGCAGGGCCATTTTCGAGGTGCCCAAGCAGAGCAGGGGGTTAGCCCTTCTTACTCTCCTTCCCCACCATTCTCACCTTAGGGGGGGTGGGGGCCTGCCAAAGAGCGGAGCTTGGTGGAGGTGGGCGGGAGCACAGGGACCTGCCTTCCACTCCCCCTTCCCAGTAAGGCCATTAGGGATCCCCCCCAAGCTGAGTAGGGGTACAAGCCCCTTAGGCGCCTTTCCCCTCTCCTGACCGCTTAGCGATTGGGAAGACAGCATCAGACAGGTGAGCCTTAGGGAGGAAGGGTGGCAGCTCAGGGCCTTCCTTTTATTCCCCCTCATTGCAGGGGTGGTGAGCTGGGGCCTGTAACAAATGGGTAATCATGAAGCACGCCGGCAGCCACGTGGGTAACTTTCCTTCACCAGCTTGAGGCTTGCGAGATTCTCAGAGAGCTGAGCCAAAGCTCCTCGCTGCAGGGGTGATGGCAAAAGGAAACTGGGGGAGGAAGGGCAAGGGAAGAAAAGCAAAGAAAGCCCTGGCAAAAAGGGTGGAAGAGGTGCTCGAGTCCCTCCAGGCCCGAATGAGCGAGTGTGAGGGTGTACTGAGCAGCATGGCTAGGAGGGATCAAGGGAAAGCCTCAGAGGAGGCATAGGCAGAACGGGGATCCTCTTCCCAAGCCGCTGCAGCAGAAGAGTGAGGTCCAGAGTATGTAGTCCCCCAGGAAAGGCAGGATCTGGGGGAACTGAGAAGCCGTAATAGTGGTGGTGGCAACCAGGATGAGAGTAGCAACGGCCAGGGGAGTCGAGCCCAGGGCTGGGATTCGGGCTAGGATGCAGGTGGTGCAACCACCAGCCAGGTTTAGGGAGGAAGCCAAGGTGACCGGGGTGGGAGCCTCGGGAGGTCAACCACCCCTGGCCAGGTGGGGAGGTGCCATTTGTCACCCACCAGGGTTGAAGGGGAGGAACCACCTGTGCATCGGGCATGCAGAGACCAACTCGTGACAGTTCTGGAGACCCTCAATGCATTTATGGGATGGTTCACAGCACTAGAAGAATGAGTGGCGGGGTTGTCTGAGAGCAAGCAGCTGGAGGCAGTCCGGCAGGAATTCCGTGCATGGAGCTGGGCTGAAGAGGCGGTGCCTGTAGTGCCGAGGGTTATAAATCAAAGTGAGGGGTCAGCTAAGGCCAGGGAAGACACCCCCCCCGGTGAAGGAGGCCACTAGCATGAGCCGCGAGGGACAAGGTAGGTGCCAGATTTGCAATCCATGCCACTGTGGGGAAAAGGGGTGCGTGGAAAACAGGGATCAGCCAGCCCAGGCTGGGCTTGCGGGGGTGGGGTGGCTCGGATGTATTGGGTCCTGGGTGCCATGGCCTTTGCAGGAGTCAGGAGGGGTGGTGAAGGCTTCCCAGCTGAACCTCGAGATAGGAGCACAGTGGGAGTAGAATGGACAGGAGGTCGGACAGGTTGGGGGAGCTTGCACTGCATGCTTAGTAAGGTAACCCAGGCGGCACCAGCTTGCAGGGAGCCTGGGACTTGGCCGGTGTTGGAGCGCCATTTGGGGCATACCTGGCCCAGCATACACATGATAAAATATGGAAGGGTGAGTATGTAGATGTTTTCTCATTGCTGTACATGGAGCCTGTACCTGACCCCAACTCCACCGAAAAGGAAAAGGAGAAAGAGCAGTTCAGGCACCCGAAGGTGGACAGAAACTGGGCCAATTGGTTGTCTGCCTTCTCGGTGTTGATCGGGGTCATGGTCCAGGCAGTGCCCGATCGAGCCACAGAGCTGATTAAGTACTTAGATATCGTGCGCAGGGCATACGATACCGGGAACCCAGGCGCGTGCCTCTGCTATGATGAGGGATTTAGGAAAAGGGCAGCGATTACCCCAGGGATCCGGTGGGACTTATACGCACCAGATTTATGGCTGGAGTGTATGTCCAATGTAGTAGGGACACACAGGACCGACAGTGGTCATGCCCTGGCATAAGGGGGGTTGCCCCGATGAATTACCCCTTTTGGGAGGGGGGTGCTGTAACAGTCAGAAGGGAGGGACCTGTTGGGATTTCAGTGGGTCTGGGGGTTGCGTCGGTTCCACGTGCCATTTCCGGCATGCTTGCTCCCACTGCGGAGGGGGTCATCCGGGGATCCAATGTAACAAGGTGCAGGGCACCCCACGAGGAAGACAGCAAGGGAAGCCAGGAACTGGGGGTAACCAGCCCCAGGGGGGAGGGAAAGGCTCCAACTCTGGTCAACCATAGGGCGCTTGAGCGTACGCTGAGGGGTTGCCCAATGGTCAAAGAAGTGGAATATGTGGTTACGGGGTTAGGGAGGGTTTTATCATCCCTGCCAAGTTCAAGCGAATGAGGACGTGGGTTGGTGCGGTCTAGTTTTCCCCATACATTAGTGTCTGTGTCTTCGTTTTGGGGTGGGGGAAAACTTCCTGATTGGTCACCAGTCAATACTTAAGGCCTGCTGGTCTTTGCAGGAAGTTGGGTGGAGCAACTTCTATCTTTTCTAGTCTATGGTGGTGTCCTGTGTTGCAGTTACGTGTCCCATTTCTGTTTCTAGTCCCCTGTTCTAGTTGTGTTCCCTAGCTTTGATGTTCCCTTCCCATCCTTCAGGCCCAGTGTCCCTTCCTGGCTTCCCCCTCTGGTTTCAAGGCCCCTTATTTTCTTCTAGTTTCCAAGCTCTTGAACTCCTTTAGTTTCCAGCCTCAGAACCCCCTTGTTTTCCTGGATCCCTCTGTGTCTGAATTCCTTGTGTCCTTAGTTCATGTTCCTTTCTGGACCTCAATGATTGAGTCTCATGATCTAAGAGGTTTTCCCTTCCCTTGTTGCTACCCTGATATAGTTCACAGGTTGTCCTCTCCCCGTTCTAGTTCTCTCCTTCAGCCTCCCTGTGCGTGGACCATCATGCCCATAGTAGGAAAAATGCACACGCTTAAAGAGCTGGGAGTTTAAGATCTAAGTTAGTTATTTAAGTGCACACAAAGTTACGGTTTCAGCAGCAAACATGTGGGGAAAAGGTGTGTGTAAAAATGTCCAGTCTGTGGAGGGGAAGAGGGTGGAGGGGGAGGAGAATACAGGCAAAAGCTAAAAAAAAACCAGAAGGATTAATTGGCTGACTTGTCATATTCAGTATTTTTGCTGAAGCATTGCATGGTTCTACACTGTTTATGAAAGGGGGAAATAATGGTAAAGGCTTTGAATGGCTGGAATGATAGGGAGTAAGCCATGAGGAGTGGTTAGAATGACAAGGCGTATGCCATGAGGAGTGGGTAGAATGACAAGTTGTTGATCAGAATGGCAAGGTTCTGATCAATATGGTAAGTAATTGAGATGAATGAGAAGATGATCATGGGGAGCATTGCTATTATTCCACAGAGTCCTTTGCCACAGCACCCAATCCCCATAGTCTCCTTCCTGTTGTTCCACACACTTATTGTTCCACTCAGTCTGGCTGTTTTTAGATGACCGGGTTGCCGTCATGCGACCCGCTCGCACAATATTTCAAAATCCCACGATGTGGGATTACATGAGACGGAAGTAGGGGATTACGTGCATGAAAGGCGGTCGCGCATTATTTGCTGACCGCGAATTAAATACCTCACACATTGAGGTGGCTCCCTGTAGCCTCTTCCCTGTTGTCCCCCCACCCCTTTATCAACACCCACACACACCCATATTCCCATGATGAGATGCAGCTCCTTTGCATTGCTTTGCAGCCTATTAAAGCATATTGAGCATTTTTAGACACACCTTTATGCAGCATGTTAGATTTAAAATCCAGTATTTTCAATGTGTCTGAATTAATCACCCAGTTCTCTGGCTCCTGGTTCTTTGAAACTGTGCTTATTTCTCCTGGCTTGAGGAAACCATGGAACTCTAGGCATTTTTACACGCACCTTAAAGTTCTGGATTTTTTAATCTTCTTGGTTTAAAAGTCCACAAGTTAGGCTGCTTTTAAACGAGGAGCGCTGAAGCGCCTCCTCAACGCTGCATTAAAGGAAAGCTGCTGGAAGTGACGTTCTCCCCGTTGCCGGCAGCGGCTGGAGACACGGGGCTTTGGAGCGGTGCATTCTTAAGACTTCAATTATCTGGCTTAAGAACACGCCGCTCCAAAGCCCCGTGTCTCCAGCCGCCGGCGACAACGGGGAGAACGTCACTTCCAGCGGCTTTGCTTTAATGCGGCGTTTGGGAGGCGCTTCAGCGTGCCCTCGTTTAAAAGCAGTGTAAGTTCCGGATGCATTCTTCACACACACACACTGCCCTGAGGCAGTTCCTGGATGCATTCTTCACACAAACACTGCCCTGAGGCAGCCTAAAGTAACCACATCTGTAGATGTGACAGGCTGCCATGGAAACCAAGTGACCACAGCTGCCTAGAGCAAAGCAGTTTACTAGGAGAACATTTTACACACCGGTTCTGGGAGAAGTTGTACCAGAAGTTCAAAGAGCCGGATGTTTAAGATCTGGGTGAGTAATTTAGACAAAGTTTAAAAGCTTCTCCATTGAACTGCTCCCAACCTCTATTGTCACGTGGCAAAGCCCCCCCTCCTTCCCTGCAGTCTGTGTCACTTCCGGAGCTGAATGACATTTGGCTGATGGCTGGCTGTCAGTTTCTTTCTGCCTCTGCTGAAGGCTGTCTTAGATCCTTGTTTAATTTTAAAGCTGCTGGCTCTCACTGGGTGAGAAAGCAAAGGGGGTCTGACCCTGGAGAGCTTGGGGGGGTGAGATTTGGGGCTGTATCCCCCATACCCAGCCATGAGCTATCTTTAAGAAGGTCCCACTCAACTCTCTCAGCAGCAAGGAACATCCCCTCAGTACAAGCGCTGATTGCCCCACCCTCACTTCAAGTTCTGTCATAGGGAAGTGCGGTGTCCCTGTGGCTTCACCTGGGGCCAGCATCTCCAGAGAAAAGTTGCAGCTTCCTGGATAAGTATGGCATTGGCTACTTAGGAAGGGTCCCATTTCCCCCCCCCCCTTGCTGCTCCCTCACCTGGGACTTTCTATAGTTCCCTTTCTGCTATAGTTCACATTCATGCTGCCCCCCTTGTTAACCCATTCTGATCTCCCAGCCCCCCCATATTACATCAGACTACCATGACCAGCTTTAACTTCTCCTATTCCCTCCCGCCACTCCCGTTGCACTCCTACTCGTGTCTCATCCTATTCTGCCTGGACTCCGTCTACAATCCCCACCCTCTTTACAGCTGATGAGGGGTAAATATTCCATTTCCCCACTGTAGCAGCTCTTTTCTAGCATAGCTTCAATCATTGGGATCACATGGGTTCAACCCACTTCATAGGTATGCCGGACAAGCCCTGCTTCTTCCATCCTCGCTTGGTACCCCCAGTAAACCTAAGCTGCCCCCACCTCCACCCAGTAGACACTCCAGCTTCCAGCATTATACCTAAGCTGTGCTGTCCCTTTTTACCCCAGACCCACTCAGCAGACACACCATCCCTTCTTATCAGAGCCATAGCATAAGGAGTAAGAAAACGTCCTCTTCAGAGCCATGCTGTTACACCAGCACTCTCAGTAGCTATCACATTCCCTCAGTTGCTAGTATCCATTAAACCTCAATGTTTAACACTCCCCTCCCCCCCAAAGTCCTTAACTCCATCCACCCACTGTATCCAACCTTAGCTTCCTCACCTGCCTCTTCCATCCTCCATGTTTTTGCCATCTCAATTCTGTTGACCCTTTAAGTAACTTTTGTGGGTGATGCCTTTTAAAGTCATGTTGGCAGGTACTGTCCTTGTGTGCCCCCTTGCCCTTAGCATACCAGCTACCCCCAGCTACCCCCTCCCTATCATTCCACCCAGCTCCCATCATATCTGATGATTCTGGTGATGGTCACCCTATTATTTCATTCAAACTCACATCATTCTAGCCACCACCTCCCAATGGTCTCCACTTCATCGTTTCATGAACCTGTCATCAAAATAGCAATACCTGTAATGTGTCATTCCAGCCATTCCCTGAAACCCCCTCACCATCATTCAAACCATTCATCCTTGTCATTCCAGCTGTTCCGTTGGCCCCCCTCCCTGTCATTACATGTGGGCCTTTGTTAGTCAAGCTTACACCCAGCCCTTTTCTTCCTGTCATTCCACCAAGGTCCTGACCGTTTCAGCTGGTCCTGGCAGTTTCTTATTTCTCATTTCACCCAGCCAACCACCATTCTGGAAAGCCCTGGATGCCTCCTTCCTCACATTCCAGTGGTCACTTGTTATCCCACCTGCCCCTCCTCCCCATGTCTTACTTCCTTTTGTTTCACCCATACTCTGATTGTTTCAGTACCGTCCCTCTGCCTCTTTGTGAACATTTCTTGGATTCACCCCCTTAACATTCCAGCCATTTTCAAGCAGTCCCTTCTGCCATTACACTGAGGCTTCCATCATTCAAGACATTTCAGGTTGCCTCCTTCCTGTCATTTCAGCCACTTTTGGGGGCCTCCTTTCAATCATTCCACCCTCCTCCCCATAAATACAGCTTCCCTGGAAGCCTCCTCCCTGTCATTACCCCCAGTCCTCTGTCACTCAAGCTGCTCTCTCTGCCCTCCCTCTGTCATTCCAAACAGTGCCTTGCCATTTCTAGTGCTTGCACTGGCCTTCCCCTTACCTGTAATTCTACCCATCCCTGATCATTCCCACTGCTCCTAGTGACCTCTTACCTCAGTCCACCTTGTTCTATCCCACATATTATTCCATCTCCTGCCTTTGGTTTCCTCACTGTTTTTGCAGCCTGGCCTTTGTTTAGTTCCCTACCCTTCAATCACCCTCACCTTCATTTGTATTCAAGGTCTTTCCCATAGGTGTCTCAGATAAGTATCTCCCACTTTATTGTTTCACTGCCTGTTAAGGGCTATTGGCATTCACAAAGCCCTTGTACCAGTGGCAGCTGGTGGGTTTGGAGACTGATGGGGCAGTGGGTGGGTTCAACCTGCTGCCAGTGGCCATAGGGGCGGAGCCAGGGCTATGGTAGGCAGAGCCAGGGCAATGGTAGGCCAGTGGCGTGGCATAATCCAGCAGCAAGGAGTTCCCAGGATTAACATTGGATGGACATTACATTACTTAATGCTGGGATGCTGCTGTGTGAAGCACGGAATGTCATTTTTAACTTTGCTTCTTTGTGGACCTCTCCCCCAAAGAAGAGGTCCAAGACCCTCCCAATCCCCATGCCATCACTTACCATTATCTGGAAACAGGCCCTTTTTTAAAAAAAAGTTTGGCCAATTTCAGGGCTGCATTGCCACCAAACCATGCACACCCAGACCAGCATCCCTAGTAGGTACACCCTATCCCCGGCAGCCAAATGCCCTTCCAAACAAACAGGCCTTTTTGAAAACATTGCCAGTTTCAAGCACACCAGGCCCATTCAGAGCAGCATCCCTAGTAGCTACACCATATCCCCAGCAACCAATTGCCCATCCAAACAAACAGGGCTTTTAAAAAGTTTGGCCAGTTTCAGGGCTGCATTGCCACCAAACAGCGGGGCTGCAATCACAGAGCAAGCAAAACAAACCAGATCTTATAATCTTAAGCAATTGACCCAACAGTATAATGTGAAGTCCTTAGCACTCCACATCACAAAAACAGCAGCATGGAGTTCTGCTTGTCCCCCAAAACATGCTACACACAGTTCGGTTGCAATGTAAAAGGTGTCTGAGCTGCTACAATGAACATTCTGCATTTGAAATTTTGTAGGTCTATTCCTTCAAGTTAGAGTATACTACACAGCAGCATGTTCAACTTTGCTCAAATAAAAAATTAGAATTATTGTCTTGGGGCAGCCAGCAGCACAATAATATTTATTTATTTATTTATTTCACTTTTATCCTGCACCCTCCTGTTCACAGATCAGCTCAGTGTGGCACAACACACACAATCAACAATTCATAATTAAACCATACTTGGTCACAACTTAAAATTTAATTTAAAATATCCTAAAAACATACAGATTGGTTCTTTACTAAAAATATACTAAAAGGGCAGAACCAATCTGTATGTATGTATCCATATGTGATGATATCCCATAATAATTATTATATTTATTATGTCCTCTCCCCCCCCAAGATAAGTTCCCCAGGACTCCCTAAAAAAGCTAAGGCCAAAGCTCAGATGGGTCCCCAAAGTACTCATCTTCAGGAGGTGTCACCTTCCCACTGTTGGAGGGGATGCTGGGCTTGATGGTGGACACTCCCTGACTGCATCTCTCTCTCTCTCTCTCAACTTCTGAAAGGAAGATAAAATGGTGCCTGCGAGTCACTTTTTATGTGACACCCCCCCCCCCCCAGAAAGTGAGAGACAAAGCTCAGGCCAATGAGTCAGACTCACTGCTGAGGTGCTGTTGGGTTTTTTTTTTTAATGCACACAAAGCACTCCCACCCCCCCTGCTGTTCCCCAGCCTGTAGCACGCACACACACACACCCATTGCTTGCCCTGCCCCTCCCCCACAGGACGCCAAGGGCTACCGTCCAATTTACATTATAAATGGTGCTGATTCCCTCTCCACAGACCTCCATGAAGTAGTGCCCCCAAACGATCCTGACAATACATTGCTATTTGCAAAGATGCACAGTTGAGTGTACTCCAAGCTGCCCAATGCACGTTCTTCACACTTTTGATCCTTCTGGCTCTCCACACAGTAGGAGGAGCCAGAACCAGCCACTGTGTCCCACCCCCACTCAGAGACAAACTCCGCCTCCACCAGTTCCTCGGGGCAGGCTTGCTCTGGTGGTTCATGAGAGGAGCCTCTCAAAGAAGAACCAGCAGTAGTTCTTCTTTGAGAGGCTCCTCTCATTCTCACAACTGGGTTGGTTGCACTGCGTGCACACACAACCCAGTTGTGAAAATGTTCGGAGCTAACTCAATGAACCTTGGTTTAGAAGGTAGTAACCTTCTGGATTCAGTCAGGTGGCGGTAGATTTTAAAAAAAAATAATAACAACAAACCAACAGATTTCCGGTCAGCTCAGGTAGGATTTGCAGTGTGATAATGGAGTCCTGGATCCAGGGGCCAGGACGGGGCATTGCCCCAGACCACCTAGGGGGTGCACCGTGTCTGTCTTGTACTTCCAATTAGCATTCATGTTCTACTGATTGCATTAGGCATTATTATTAATTATTATTATTTTTTTAGTATCTCCCTTTTCCTAAGTCCAAAATCTGGGTGTCAGGATATCTGTCTTTACTAACTTCCCTCAGGGAGGATAGTGCACTTCTTAAGCAGAAGTCTGAATAGCGAGTGTGGGGGTGGAGGGAGGGAGGGAGAGATTAGGTTTGCTTAATAAACAAGGTTGCTTAGACACTTGGTTTCTGACAGGCTGGGGACAATACAGGGTGTATATGTGGAAGGAGGGGCAGTGCAGGTTGGCACTGGAGAGCTCTCATTTAGCTTTTTCCAGGGTTCTTAAGGGATAGGAACACTAAGAAGGATGTAAGGAGGAGTCCTCTGAAGACAGTTATAGGGACAGTGGCATAGGTAGTGTGGGCTGGGTCCAGAAACAGATCATATAATACCCCCTTTAGGCCAGATATGCAAGGAGAGTTGTCACAGTAGTTGAGGCATCTAAGTCACTGTGGTGTACTTACCTCCACATATTGACCTGCCGCACAGAGAGAGTACCCTACCTTGACAAATATATGTATTTGTTTCAGGCTCTATCCCTGATGTAGTGAAAGCCCTACCCCTCACGTAGGAATACTTACACACACGTGTGCATATGCAGATCAATACACACACACACAGTCTGCTATAGCATGCACACAAGTGGCCTCATGTACACTATCTCCCATACAGGTCTCCATATATGCATGCACTCTCAACACATGCAGAGATGTATACCTGCACATTTACATAGCTCCATATATGCACTTCATTAGTCTCACACGCTTACATGCACCAGCCCCATACACAAAGTTGCACATCAGCACACACACACATCTCCATGCACCCCCCCCAAATAACTGCTGATCCACACTCACACTCGCATGCTTGACTCATACATACTTACATATGCAACATTTCAACCACCATCTCAATTACAGTGATCCATACGTACATGCGTGCAAAAAAATCTTCACCGCATCAGGGAGCTCAGGCCTCCTGGGCTTATGGGTCTCAGTGCAGCTTTACCATTTATCCCTTTTATAGCAATGCAAGTGCAGAGGAATGCTGTTTTCATTTTTTTGTTTGCTTTAAACTTCTTAGCTGTTGTCATGGCATATCAAAACAGAAGTTATACTGCTAGTGATAGTGGAAGACAGCGATCCCAACACTGGTCATCAGAGGAGACACTATATTTCATTCAGCTCTGGAGTGATGACAATTCAAACTCAGATGGGCCAGGCATACAGAAACATAGATGCTTTCATAAAAATTGCTGCAGAGATGTCCGGACGTGGTTATCACCAAACTCTGGAACAGCTACGCACAAAAGCTAAGCTGCTTCAAGCAGGATATAAATAGATAAAGATGCACAACAACATATCCGGAAATTCCCACAGGTTCTGGGAGTATGAGGAATTGTTGGAACAGTTCCTGGTAATAACAGATGATGTAGTATGTCCTAGAGTTTGTGGAAACAAAGTAACCAGGCACGGTTCCCGATGCTTGGTGACAGGCCAGTTCCAGAACAGGGATGTTAATGATAGCAGAAGCTCCACCCCAAGTATTCAAACAGAAAATGAGATGGATGACCTGTCTGATTGTGCCTCAGAAGTCAACGTGGAGGAGAATATGGTAACAATTTCATTGGTGCATTGTGAACAGGATGAGAGAGGTGGTATTTAATCTTTTAGAACTGATTTTTGATAGTATATCATATACCTTGAGCCAAATCAGGCCCTTGTCTGTCGCCATGATAAAGTGCTCCATTTTGCACTGTTCTGGAAGTGCATACTTTACATTTCTACACAGCAGTTTAAAGTTTAGAGTTTAAGGCCATAGAACATAAAGTTATAGTACCCTAAAGTTCAAAGTTTTTCATTAAATGCACACGTTCAGTGTGCTGTTCAAATAAATCTGTGTTCAGCTGCAGCCAAAATGTTGTGCTGTTTGTTTGTATTTTCATTCAGTGAGTTGTTGGCCTACTACTGTTAAGTCTATATTAGCTTTGTAAAAGTATTTGTGTTTGGGCCTTCTTCTGTTCACTTTATTTTATCGTATTTTTATGCTGCCTTTCCCACAAGGTTCAGGGCTGATTACAAGCCATTAAAGAGAATAGATTTAATAAAAAAGAAACACTCAACCCACCACTAAAATTCACCGAGAACCCTATCCCCCAAAACAACCAAGTTTTTTGTATCCCTGTCTGCTAAATGCTCTTCCAAAAACAAAACAAAAAACCCAATTTGCCCCCACCTCCGGAAGATGCTCAAGTGAACCTCCCAGGGAAATGATTTCCACATAATTTAGGCAACTGGGAGTGCCTTCTTGCTCACCCCTACCCCTTGGAGAAGGGAAATGGAACCCACAGGAGGGCACCCCTTGACATCCGTAGGAGCTGCAAAAAGACATGGTAATATAGGCAGTCCTTCAGATATGTGGGACCCAGACTTTACGCCTTTAAAGGTTCAAACTAACACCTTGAATTTTGCCTGGAAAGCTATAGCCAGCTAATGCAGACTTCAGAGCACTGGTGTAATATGCTCCCAGCAACCTGTCACCGAAAGGTCCTGAGGAGGTGAAGAGTCATCTCTCATCACCACTCACTGGAATTCCCCCAACAGAAAAAAGCAAAACCACTCAGGAATAATAAGCAATGCATGCCCTTCCTTTTTTATTATTTAAAAACTTTTCAAGATTTCAAAAAATTGTAAAATATTTAAACTTTTACTTTGTAGAGTGGCATATGCATGAAAGGGTAAATGATTCCATGAAATGTTAATGTAATGTAAAATTACAAATTACAGATCCATAAAGAATTCAGAGACTTGCAAACCAGTTCAAATCAATTCCTAACTTTTAAAAAAAAAATATTAAGAATTATGTAGAAATTCCTAAAAATTACAAACAAGTTATTTCTATACAACCTGGAATGACATAGTATCTACATGTACTGTATCTCAAGGAAGATTATGGTTTCCCAACCATACAGATTAATATAAGCAGCTCGTGTTAGTGGTCATTTCTAGCTTGCCAGTGGTCTCCTGCTTCATGCTGCATGTGGCAAAATGCCCCTGTTTCCCCACCAGACTACCCTAGACAAACACTCTGCTACACACACACACACACACATACATACATCTGGGCCTGGACAAATGCAAGATCACAGGACAAGTGTTCTGGGCATGCTCCAAAAGCCAAGAACAGGGATCAGTATCTCAAGGTAAACACCATGATGTCTCACCTAAGTGACATCACATGTCAGAGGACTCAGTCAGTTTACCTGGAGTGAAGAAACCCCTACCTGGAAGCGATTCCCAAAGGGGAGGAGAGGTCAAGCATAAAAAGTCAGGACACACCCCTTCTGCTCTCACTCTCTGACTTTCTCTTTCAAAACTGCAACACGCTTCTGGCAGGGAGCCAGCTAAGACATGTGCCTTACTTGTTTCTACCTGCACAAGTGATGAGAAGGAGCCTTTAAGTACCAGAAACTGCCTTTCTACCTTCAGTCCTAGGAGGAGATTACTCAAACCAGGGGACACCAGAATCCCCAATCTGAGACTCTATTTTAAGTTTGCTTCTACCTTTATCCTAAGCCTTTTCCCTTAGCCTTGTTGCCAAACCTGTTTTGCTGCTTTTCTCAAATAAAGCACCTTCTTTTGTTTTGTAAAACAGATGTGTCTATGCCTGTAGTTTAAGGACCAGTGCCTTATACCCACTGGATTTAAAGGATTTATACCCACGAATCCCAGCATGTGCATTCCCATACACACGAACGCAAAAGAGAGAAGTAAATAAGTCAGTAACACTCTTTTCTAGAAAGAGCGTCTTAGGATCAGATGCCTTTACCACAGGTTGCGAGAACACTACTCCAGAATCTTTCAAGGTTCTTTTCAGTTTCTCCTTATCTCGGGGCAAAATCTCCTCAGGTGGAGAGAGATCCTCAAACCCAGTTTCCCCATAGCCTATAACTAAAAGGTCCGTTTTCTCATCATCCCCTTCCAAGCTGTCAGCAGGGGAGATCTTGAATACCAGCCCATTCCAATTGTCAGGGTGAGAGTCCCCATAAGACCTTCAGGGTCCCAGTAAATAGGTCCACTAGCCCATTAGTCTGTGGAAGATAGGCTGTGGCTTTCACATGTTTAACCCCACAGCACTCCCATAGGTATTCCATTATTTCTGCTAGTGTCTATTTTATTATAGACCGTGTCTATTTTATTACTTTGTAAAGTGCCATGTACACTGCTGGCGCTATATAAATGTTTGTTAATAATAATAATAAATAGTGAATTTCCTACTGTGTCATTCCATGGGCATTCCATTAATTCTGATTGGGAATTTCCTCCCTTGTCATTCCCTAGTCATTGCATTAATCCTGCTAGGGAATTTCCACCCTTGACATTCCATCTTTCTGATGGAAACCTGGGATGAAAAAAAATATCAGGCCATCAGCAACCACAGTGGCCCCTGTAGAAGCTAGAGCAATGGCCTTTGGGTATCTAGTTGCAGAATCTATTAGGTTCAGAATAGAGCTCTTCCCTCATGTCTTCTGCTTCAGGAGTCCCCCTGTATCTATACCCACCCTCTCAAAAGGTTGTCCTATGATTGGGAGTGACCGCAGAATTGCTTTTTGCTCATCCCAGATTACTTGTTCCCCACAGTCAGGAGTGAATTCCACCTCCTGTTCCTGAGCTGACTGCTTGAGCTGCTCCAAGCTGGGGTCTTCTAGACCCTCTGGCTCAAAATCCTGTGAGCTTCCTAGGCTGGGGCTCACATATCCAGGAAGGTGTGAATCCCTTTAGTTTCCTGGTTCCCGGTGGTGCTTAAACTACAGGCATAGACAGATCTGTTTTACAAAACAAAAGAAGGTGCTTTATTTGAGAAAAGCAGAAAAACAGGTTTGGCAACAAGGCTAAGGGGAAAGACTTAGGATAAAGGTAGAAGCAAACTTAAAATAGAGTCTCAGATCTGGGGATTCTGGGGTCCCCTGGTTTGAGTAAGCGCCTCCTAGGACTGAAGGTAGAAAGACAGTTTCTGGTACTTAAAGGCTCCTTCTCATCACTTGTGCAGGTAGAAACAAGTAAGGCACATGCCTTAGCTGGCTCCCTGCCAGAAGTGTGTTGCAGTTTTGAAAGAGAAAATCAGAGAGTGAGAGCGGAAGGGGTGTGTCCTGGATTTTTAAGCTTGACCCCTCCTGCCCTTTGGGAATCGCCCCCAGGTAGGGGTTTCTCCAATCCAGGTGAACTGGCTGAGGCCTCTGACTTGTGATGTCACTTAGGTGAGACATCATGGTGTTTACCTTGAGATACTGATCCCTGTCTTTGGCTTTTGGAGCATGCTCAGAACACTTGTCCTGTGACCTTGCATTTGTCCAGGCCCGTGGGGGGTGGGTTGATAGGGTGTATCAGAGTGTTTGTCTAGGGTACTCTGGTAGGGAAACGGGGATTTTGCCACACTGCATTTGGAAAAAATGACAGTAGGCATCCCCAACTTGCTCCTCTTGTACCTTGACTGGTCTAGGGACTCTTCCCTCCACAGGCACATCAATATGTTGTCTGGTGCATAAATAGTAACACCCTCAGGCCAGTGAAGGGTTGCCCCATTAGTTTCACAAATGTTATGTAAAATGCCACTTGCAGTCACGAGTGGGGCAACATTTCCCTAAGCCATGCGGATTTTTTACAAAAGAATTTGCCATCTGGCCTTGAGAAAACCAACTGCCCGTTCTACCACATTCCTGCAGTGGCATAAGCGGTTATTGTATCTTTCCTCATCAGGACCACCTCCAGCAGGATATACCTTCATTAAGAATGGGAGTATCGGGTAATCAGGGTCACCCAACAGCACAAGATGCATTGAAAAGCCCTCTCTATTTCTTTTGTAGTCAGATCTGAAAATACCTCTATACTTGCAGGCAAACAATGGTGACCTATGGAAAACAGAGGCATCATGACAGGAACCCAGGAGTCCCACAAAGACATCACAGAAAAGGCACTTACTCTCTTCCACAGCAAAATAATCAAAATACTAAACAGATTTGCAAAATAATGGAATATTTCTTCCTTCAAAAGTATTTTTTGGACTCTTTCTTAGAAGCATGAATTTCTATACGAGTGCCATCTATCGCACCTAAACAGTGTGGGAAGCCTAGCTCTTGAAACACTTCCATGACATCCATGATGTCTCCAAAGGAGACCACTCTTTCCAGCAGAGTTCTGTTAATTATCCAGCATACCTCCTTTGTTATCATAAATACCTTTGAAGTATCAACCCCAAACTGAGAGGCTACTGTTCTGTAGCAATTAGGTGTGGCCATTTCCACACAGTCATGGCCACACGCTTCTTTGAGGATACAGAGCACCTCATTGGAGTGTTAACATGCACCAGTGAAGGACAAAGTACATTAACTAGAGATAGGAAAACCTCCTTCCTTCTCCTAACGTTTTCTAACCACCTGTTCTCCCCAAAGTCATGACCATTAACTATGGTTCTCCACCAGTCATTGCTTTGCCTGAGTTCCCATCAAACTTGATTCATCAGCAGCAGATCAGCTGCGGCCAGCCATATCTCAGTATGTTGAGTTGCAATTTCCTCTCCTACAGATGTACTTTCTTGCTGATATCTTCCTGTGACCTGTAATTGAAATGCTACATCTACATAAATGTAAGGAAGGTTCTGTAGAAGAAGACAAAGTAAAGTCTCCCATGATAGAAGTGCATCCATGCCACGCAAAATGCTTGTAAGCAAAAAATGTAGTGCAAAGAAAGGGTATGTAGAAAATATCCTGTACCTGAAAAAAAGAGGTTTGAAGATCCTAAAGCTGTACCACTGTGTTCTGCCACTCTAAATGTTTGTCATCCTCTTCTTGAAGAGTCATCCCAAGCACCCTTAACAAAGACAGCAATGATATCCATGCAGGTGCTAATAGCAACGTACAGCAATTGAGGTATTATTATTATTATGTATTATTAGCAAGCATTTATATAGCGCAAGCAACGTACCTGACACTTTACAAAGTAATTGAATAGTCATGGTCCCTGCCCTAGGGCTTACAATCTGAGTGATGGGGGGAGGGGGAGACAAAGGAAGGGGAACAGACGGAGAGACAAGGATTGTAACATTCATGAGGATGCTAGGTCCCAGGTGCACTCTCTTGGCTTGGTTACATCAAGAATGATGGCTGGTTGGTCCATGTGGTGAGGATATGAGTACACAGACCTTAGGTAACTGATTGTACTGGATGGAGGGTATCAGCAGGAGTAAGGTGAGGGGAGCAAGAAGTCGGGGAGGGGAGGGAAGAGCGGAAGAGGTGGGTCTTGAGGAGGGATTTGAAGGTACGAAAGCAGGGGGTGAGGCGGCCTTGTATGGACATGTCCATAGCTGCAATAGGGTTCAGGAAGGGCAGATTACATGCAAAGAAGTCTTTGGAAAAATCCTCTTATATCTCAGGAAATGAAAGCCAGTAAATTAATTTGCCTTAAAGGTTTCCTCTAGAAACAGGTAGGGGTGTGCAAATCAGATCCAAAACAAAAATGTTACAGCCTAAAATGTGTTTCCCATGGTAAATAATTTGTAATTATTTGTTCATTTTCATTATTACAACTAATAAGTTGCAATTATTACAAATAATTATTAGTTTCATTATCATAATTACAAAAACAATGACAATGCTAATTTCCTTATCACAGTTATAAAAATGAAATGTACTCTCCTATAAACAGGTCCCACAAACCTAAACCACACCAATCACAACTCATTACTCAGTTTCTTTCTTTCTCTCGCACTCAGTCACAATTGCACTCAACCACACTCGCACTCTCTCACTCATTGCTGACTATAGAGTCCCTAGTTTTACACAAGTGAGTACATTTTTTTCTCTCTGTGCCCATCATCTTTGATATTTTTCAAAACAACCACTATTTATCACAGGAAGAACCTCATTTTATGTCTTCCTATGTTAATTGGGAAGATGAAAGCTACTTAAAACTCAAAACCTATATAGAGAAAGATAAAAATATTATTTCTCTTGCAAGAAAACCCACATTTCTAAATTGAAATCCATTAAAAAATAAACAGTGAAACAGCTCAGCAGAGATCTAACTGCTTCAGCTTGGAGAAGAGGAGACTGAGAGGGGATACGAACGAGGTTTATAAAATTTTTGTGGAAGGGTTTGTTTTCACTCAACGCAGAGTTAAATTATGGAATTTGTTACCAGAGGAGGTAGTCAGGACCAGAATTGTAGCTCAGTTTTTAAAAGGACTGGATATGTTCTTGGGAAATAGGTCAATTAATAACAATTAGCCAAGTAGATTATGAGATGGGAACTTCTTACTCCCAGGAGCCAGGGAGTGATCAACAATGGATTGCCCATTGTAACTGCCAGTACTTCTCCCATGCGACTGAAAATTGGCCACTGTCAGAGACAGGATGCTGGGCTTGATGAATCAGTGGTCTGACTCTATATTGCATTACTTACGTTGTTATGCTTTAGTTAATAACTGATTTTAAACACCACAATGTAAATGTATGCTAACTGTATCATGAAATTTAAGATTTAGCTTCCGAGGGTGATTTAAAGTGATTACAAAGCTCTGGAGGAACAATGGTAACAACTATAGACCAAAGGGGAAGTGCTGCAAAGTAGATGCACTTATTGGGAGATCATAATACCCTACAGTTTCTTCCCCTTTAAAAAACCTGCATTTACCCTTGCACATCCATTTCCCCAGTTTGAGGTGCATTTCAGCAGCAGCTTAAGCTGTTAATGATTTGCCTGAGGGCATCAGGTAAAACAGTTTCCAGCAACCCTAGACAAGAGACTTCTTTGCAGACTGGCAAGAGAGAGAGAGAGAGCGTTGAACAATGCAAAACGGTTTCCCTGATGGATATTAAGTAAGAAGTGAGCATCTAGAATAGGAGTCTCCTGTTCACATTCTCGTTTGTGTCTGCTCCAGCACTGAGTACTCCCTGCATCTACAGGTTGGAGGATTAAAGATACTTTCCCCCTCTTGAGCACAGTTTGATTTTCCCACACAGGAATGCCAAGCTGTATTTAAGGGGGCAGAGATAAGATCAACTCCAGCTTGCCTTCGAAGCTTTCTTTTCCTTTCTTTCATTAGCAGTCAGGATCATTAACTAAATTTTGGCTGTTCTGCGTGAGGGGCAGGTGGAAGGGAGAAAGAGCAGCCTCTGGGGTTGGACGGAAGTACTGTGTGTGATAGTTAAGGTTGCCTGTTTTCAAGTAAATATTAACTGTGTGTGTCACTCCCTGCTGCTACCAAAACCTGCATTCGGATCAGATCATCAGCAAAAGGTATTGGCATATTGCAACTTGCAAAGCTCAAAATAAAAAAAACCCAACTTGATCAGGCTAGGCTGCTTTCCACCTGGACAGCTGTCCCCTGGAAAGAGCAGACGTGAAAAAATCTGCTGTACTCTCTTTCTATCCTCCTTATCTGAAAGGATGTCACCCTTCTGTGTGAGTGTGCAAGACATTGCCTGGTCTCCCTTTGTGTGTGTGTGTGGGGGGGGGGTGGAAGAGTTCCTTCCAGCCCCTACTCTGTTCACTTTTGATCAGTGTTCTTTCCCCTCCTATACTCTCCCCACCTTCTTGCCTGTGTGCAAGCCGGCACCTTCTCCCCTGCTGTGTGCTCCATCATCCTCCTCAGCTCCAGGCTCTGTTCATTGCATGGGAGGGGGAGCAAAGGGAGCAGATGGGGAGAGGAGATCTCATAGCAGCATTGTTCCCACCTCGTACTCTGCCTGTTCCTCAATGGCAGGGCAGAACAAATGCACAGTGCAAGCCCAGGACACTATGCTTCCTGAAGGCTCAGCTGAAGGGGAAGCAGGGAAGCCTCGGGGTAAGAGTCTGGATGCAGCTCCGACTGCGTAGCCTCCTCCACTCCAGCATGCACTCAGAGTGCACAGTGAGGGGGCCAGATACCCAAGCCTCCTGCAGGCTCTGCTGAAGGGGGAGAGGGGAAACCTTGAGGCCAAGAGTCTGGCTGCAGCTCAGACTGCTGAGCCTCCTGGGTAGGAGTTCCATACGTGGCCTTAGGGTAAGGAGCTCTTCCTGACCCCTGTTCCTCCCGTAGATGCAGTGTCCCAGCTGCTGTCCCTCCCCAACCCCCTCAACTCTTCCCCCCATTACTTGCCAGCGGTGTGGGGTCCAATTTCTTCTGGGGATCAGTAGCAGCAGCCACTCCACACACTACTTCCTGTTTCAGTCCCCATTCAGTGACGTTTCCATTCAGGCAATTTCACCATGAGGGTGTGACCGGAGAAGTACTTCTGAATCATGGGATAGCTTCCTGGTGCTGCTGGACACAAGATCCGGAAGACCATACACAACTCCCCGATTTGGGTGACAGGAGCTAGTGCTTCTTAACAATACATACAGCAGTTAATTTGCGGAACTGTGATCCCGAAGTTTAAAAGACCAGTAAATTAAGGTGTCTCTAAAATTGCCCAGTGTTGTTTACACATCTCCATTATTGTAAATAGGTATTTGTGTTTCCTCCATTGTTTCCAATGGGCATTCCATGTCATTCAGTTTTGTGTTTCCCAGGATTCTGGCCTCTAATCAAGTAGTTTCCCAGACACCACTAATTTTACTCCAGTTGTACCTTGATTAGAATACTCCCCCTCTTTTTGGAGATTTGCTGGCTTTGGGGATTGACCTACACTGCCCAGGGCCACCTTATACAACATGCCACCGAGTTGCCAATAAGTCCTGTCCTTCCAGGCAAGCATCCCCTGGGATAAACCTTTAGGTGTCATTTTGAAAGGAAATATATAAAGAGAGGGGAAGGGAGTATATAAAGAGAGAGAAGTGAGGGAATTATATTTCTTCCTAGGGGGAAAAGGGAAGGAGAGCAAGGGTAGGAGGGGTTGGTGAGGGTTTAGAAAAGCAACAGCACAGTGTAGTTCAGAGTAGCCAAGCTCTAAGACCATTTTCAGATGAGTGCAGCGGTGCCCGCGCTTGTTTCTCAAAAGAACCGGCAGTTCGTTCCACACGTGGCGCTGCCGCCGAATATGCGCATGCGCGGGCGATGCGCTTCCATTTCTGCCCGTGAACTGACCAGGTCGGCAATCGAGGCTGGTCATACGTGGCCGGAAATGGAAGCGCATCGCCCACACATGCGCCTATTCGGCAACAGCGTCACGTGTGGAATGGGCTGCCGGCTCTTTTGAAAAGAAGCGCGGGCGCCGCCGCGCTCATCTAAAAATGACCTAAGTTGTCTACTGCACTGTTATGAAAATCCTGAAAACGAAGGGTTTGTTTGTAAATGAAAATCAACAATGTGCCTTCTGCACACCCCTAACATATCTAAGGTCCCTCCCCTTATGTGAAACTGACTCAAATCCTAGACCTGCCAATTTTCTAGGCTTGACATACAGAAGCATTTATTTGGTTCCCTGTTTTTGATTTGCTCACAGAGCTTTTCATTTTTCTGACTATTACATGCTACCAAATTACTCAAGGAATCCTCACTACCAGTTTTCAGAAAGATTGGATAAAGGATTCCAATTTTATAAGCAATTTAATTTTGTAGTTTGAAGACACTTTTCCAGCTGTAATATTTTTGTTTTACATTGAATTTGGATGAAATTTGGAAATATTATTCTTATCACCCAAGGGATCATCCCTTCCACATTTCAGAACAATTGGATCAAAGATTCCAATTTTATAAGCAACATAATTTTGTGCATACATTTTCCGTGGTAACGTCTTTGTTTACCATCCAATTTGGATGAAATTTGGACAGATTGTACCCCTCACCCAAGGGCTTGTTCCCCCTTCTGAACTCTTGTTTACCAGCAAAGGCATACATCCTGGAGCCAGTGGCAGGCACCTTCTGGTCCTTCAATAACTAAAACTAAAATGTTTTTTGTTTTAGTAACTTTTTTAGTTTTACTAGCTCATTTGTTAAAAACTGGGCTACAGTTATTGTGTTCTCTACACAACATTGTGTAGTGGGGTTTCTTTTTAGATCTGCATTCATGATGGTCTTTTATTCATTATGTATTCCATAGCAAAATGTGGAATTTTAATGGTGGCCCAGATCCTGGTGCACCCTGCCTCAATAACCTAAAAGTCTACCAGACACCACTGTCCCCAAGATAGGTCAGAAAAAGCATTGAATTGGGAGAACTTATCATCATCCTCTTCTCATCCATATTCCGGGCTAGCCTTAGAATTTGTAGGTCCCAGGCCAAAAATAAAATACGGGGCTCTCACAGCCCCACCGTCCATAATCCCACCATTTTAACAATTGGCAGTCGAGTGTTTGCTTACAAAAACAAAGATGTGCCTGCCCAGAGGTCAAATCCTGACTATGGGAGGCGGAGCAGCACTCGACCTCCACAGAGTCTTGCCGTGTCTTTCCTACCCTTGAGATATCTACCAGGGCCCTGCCATTGGCCCAAGTAACCTTTTGGCTCCAGCAGCAAGGACTCTTGGCAGGACCCTTTCAGACAGCTCTAGCAGTGCAACAGGATTCCGGATGGGGAGAGAGAGTGTTCCGGTGTGCAACTCTCAGCCCTGGGGGCAGCTATTTCCTGCAGGGCCTGGACCCTACTTACTCAATTCAGTAAGTGATGGGAGAGGGTGCAGGGCTTCACAAGAAGCAGTCACCCTAGTGGTAAGAATGATGTGCAGGGAGATGGCACCACAGAAGTATCCATTTGGGAGCTTCAGGGGTGCTGCTTTTGAGGCTATTGTGACTGGCCTCCCTACAGGGCCCTCTAATGACAGGATACAGGTTATGGTCTCTGTAGGCCCTGCTTAAGGCTGGCCCTGGCCATACTCATCTTCTCTAAAATGGAAGTTGCCTTTGTACATTGCAAGAAATTGCTGTCACCTCACCTTCTTGTTCCTTGGTGATGGTGAAATGTTTTTCTGTGACTTTATTGAATACAGATAGGAAGTTAGGATGAGAGGAAGAAGTTATAGGAGTATTTCTCCTACTCCAAGATTCCCATGATTGTTCCACCCAGCCATTTCTCTGCTATCCCTCCACCACTGTACTTTTAGCTGCAGCTATCTTATGTTAGTGGCACCTGAGAGTTCCCAAAGGGAAGACAGAGATAGGATAAAGTTTCTTAAACTTCCATGATTCTTCATTTTCTTTATTCAAAAAAGTCTGAGCAACTAAAAGTTACCCAATGGACTGGGGGTACTTCCAATGCAAGTAATATTATGTGGGCAATTTTAAATCAGATGGTCCCATGCATGGCTACCCATCACCCACCCAGCTGCTCATTTGAAGGTGACGTGAGTGGAGGTGTGCCCCAGTAACCCACACAATACCCACCCATGGTCACTCATCATGGCCCACTGGAAGAAAAGCCGGATTGCACTGTGCAGGGGAAGGAAGGATGGTGTATGGGTGCCCATACATCCTTGGCCCATTTGAACTGGGGTGCCCACCCATGCCAACAGACAGGTTCATGCCACCGCTGCCTCCCCGTTCCATCCCCAGCCCTATCAAGAACTCTTAAAGGGGTACTGTCTGCCCATATGAGTTACTTTAGGGCTGGTCCATGGTGGTGGGCATGCATGGAGGTTGTCTGCGTGACCACAGTGGGTATCCAAGCAGCAGCCCATTAGAAACTCTCTCCACTCCATGTGTTGGCACTCTGCAGCTGTACCACTCAGCAGACACAGATTTCCCCCCCCCCCACTCCCCTTGCTTGTTTAAAAACACCCTATGTTGCCGGTGGCAGAGGTGGGTAGGGGAGTACAGGTGGGTGGGATCCCTCTCGCCAGCCTGGCGGGGCAGCCTATGGAGGATGGGTGTCTAACGGGGTTCTCTGAGGACGGGAGGGGGTTCCGCAGCTATCGGGGTTGTTATGGGTTGTGGGAGATATGGTCCAATGGGGAGGTATGTTCCATCAGTGAGGAGGGAGCGGTGCCTTGTGCCTGTTCCCCTCTCAACCCCCCACGCAGGTAGGCTGTAGGTCAAGGCCCGGGAGCCCAGGCATTGGTCTGGTGCGGCTAAATTCGATGTCAGTTGTCAATAAGTCATCTACGATCTGGGAGTTAATCCCGGAGTGGGACGCCGACCTGGTGTGTATTACAAAGACCTGGCTGGACAATGCATCGGGCCCTATCTTGGCCGATCTTGTTCCGGCTGGGTTCTCTGTGCAGCATCAGCCTCGGCTGGAAGGACGGGGATGGGGGCTGTGTAGCCATCGTTATCAAGGATGCATTGTCTTTTAGGAGATATACGGTGCAGGCTCCACCAGATGTTGAGTGTCTCCATCTTGTGTTGGATTTGTCCGTGGGCAGATTAGGGGTGCTGCTGGTGTACCGTGCACCCAACTGCCCGGCGGCATCCCTACATGCTCTTGCTGATCTGGTGTCAGATGTGATCCTCCGGACCCCTAGACTAGTGGTCCTGGGGGACTTTAATATCCACACTGACACTGATCTTGGAGGAGCGAGGCATGAGTTCATGGCCTCCATGACAACCATGGGCCTGTCCCAAATCATCTGTGGCCCCACACATGAGGAGGGACATACACTGGATTTGGTTTTCTGCACCGGCCTTGAGGCGGGGGGTCAGTTAGTAGAAGTTAAGGGGGTAGAGCCTTTGTTGTGGTCTGACCATTACCTCCTTAAGGCATGCATCCTGGTGCATGTTAGCCCCCGACAGGCTGCAGGACCTATTAGATTGGTCCGCCCCCGTAGACTTATGGAACTGGATCAGTTCTGGAATGCTCTGGGGGAGTTTCCCTTGGACCTTGACACCCGCTCTGTCGATGATATCGTAGCCTTCTGGAACATCTTGTTGGCCAAGACCATTGACAGGGTGGCTCCCAGGCGTCCGCTGCCCTCCTGAGTCTCCCACAGGTCTCCTTGGTTTACTGAGGGCCTGCGGTGTTTGAAGCGGGAGTGTAGGTAGTTAGCGCGACAGTGGTGCTGGACACGCGACCAGTATGATTGCAGCATAAGAGCAGTTTAAAGGTCTATGCTGTGGTCATGCAGGCAACAAAGAAGCAGTTCTTTTCTGCCCTTATTGCATCTGCAAAGTCACGTCCAGCAGAGCTTTTTTGGGTGGTGAAGGGCTTGGTCAGTCCTGCCTGCCTCCACCCGGACCTCGAGCAATCCAGTGACTGCTGTGATCAGTTTATCGAGTATTTTGTAGATAAGATCACTCGCATCCGCCACAATTTTGGTACCACAGTTATTGCAGAGGATCATCTTGGGGCTATGAATGCCCCATCCTGTCTTGTTTTGTGGGATCAGTTTCAGATGGTGTCACCTGCTGATGTGGAGTCCTTGTTGGGATCTGTTTGTGTAACTACCTGTGAGCAAGATGCATGCCCGTCCTGGTTGGTGAAAGCTAGCCAGGAGATGCTACGACTTCCTTTTTAGGGAAGGTTATTGAACGGGCTGTGGCACGGCAGCTCCAGGAACATCTGGACTGCACGGGTTTTCTTGATCCCTCCCAGTCTGTGTTTCGGCCTGGATATGGTACGGAGATGGCATTAGTGGTCTTGGTTGACGATCTCTGTCTGGCGTTGGACCAGGGTCGTCAGACTTTACTGGTCCTGCTAAACCTTTCGGCTGCATTCGACACAGTCGATCATGAGATGTTGGTGACTCGCCTGTGGGACCGTGCCGGAATTGGTGGAACGGTCTTGGACTGGTTTCATTTGTTCCTGCCTGGGAGAACTCATTGGGTGGTCTTGGGGGGGGTTACGTCATCCCCCCGGGACCTCACGTGTGGAGTCCCGCAGGGTGCCATTCTGTCCCGCTCTTGTTTAACATCTATATGCAGCCATTAGGGAAGATCGTGAGGGGGTTTCAGGGCATGCAGTGTCATCAGTATGCTGATGACACTGAGCTCTACCTCTCATTTTCCAGCGACCCAGACCATGCAGTCTACTTATCCTCCCAGTGCCTGTCAGCTGTGGGGACTTGGATGAGGTCGAGCCATCTGCAATTGAATCCTGACAAGACAGAGGTGATGTTGGTGGGCGAGGGCTTGGGGAACCTGGGGGTGGTTGGATCTCCTCTTATTGGGGGGGTTCGCCCTTCCATGGTCTCAAGTATGGAGTCTGGGTGTGCTCCTTGATTCGCGGCTCAGCCTGGAATATCAGGTTGCGGTCGTGGTGGGGAGTGCGTTTCGGCAGTTACATCTTGTCCGGCGGCTTCAGTCATATCTCTCAGACTCTGACATCGCCACTGTCATCCATGCCTTCATCACCTCGAGGCTGGATTACTGCAATGCGCTCTATGTGGGGCTACCCGAAAAGCTGGTCCGGAGGCTGCAGCTGGTGCAGAATGCTGCGGCCCATCTCCGTACAGCGGCGGGTCGCAGGGAGCACATGACACCAGTGTTCCGGGCTCTGCACTGGCTGCCTATAAAGTACCGGACCCGGTTCAAGGTACTAGTTTTAACCTTTAAAGTTGTTCACGGCCTGGGCCCTGCTTATCTGCGGGACCGCCTCACTCCCCATGTGCCCGTGTGACCCTTGAGATTGTCCGTGGGAGCCTTTTTGGAGGTTCCCCAGGTGAGGCGGGTGGCCACCGATGTTAGATCTTTTTCAGTGGCCGCCCCTGTGCTGTGGAATTCGCTCCTGGAGGAGGCTCGGTTGGCTCCCACTCTCCTGCTGTTTCGGCGTTTATGTAAGACCTGGCTGTTCTGTCATGCTTTTGGCGAGGGGTAGGGGAGGGGGTGGGGGTTTTCCCCACATATTGTAATTTTAAATTGTTTTAAATTTTTTTATATTTTTATTGAATGTTGTTCACCACCCCGGGCTACCCTGAGGGTAGGAGGGGTGGGATATATATTATAAATAAATAAATAAATAAATAAATACACAGGACTCATGAAGGGAAAGGCATCCTGTAAGACTAAAGCAAATATTTGGTTTAAGTATTAATTCAACAAAGTTGGTGTTTTTGCCTGCTTTTACTGAAGCAAATCCAAAGCAGTATTCACATCCCATTTTATTAACACTCCTGAATATTCATTTCAGTTATGTTATGGTTTACCTACTTAATTTATTGGCACAAATAAGCAAAGCAGCTGAATAAACATCTATGAAGGAACTGGGGGGAGTTGAGGAAACAAGATGCAAATTTCATAGCAGCGATGACAAGACAGGTTTTGCTATTCATTTGTGGGAACAAAAGTCCAAATTATTCTAATTAAAAGTTGTATTTGTTTCAGCTGGTAAATAGGTAGGCATGGCTGGAGATAAGGGATGGTTTCCTAACTTGGCATCTTGGTGGACACTGATAAAAGAGAGAAGTGGATTTCTAAGGTATGGGAAGAGAAAGAGGGGATTGGAAGGTAGCAAGAATAACTGGCCAGGAGTGGGGAGCTTTGGGGGACAACAATATAACTCCTCCCCTCTCCCTCCTCCCTTCCCTCACAGGTCCTCTGCATCTGTACTGTCATTCATCCTTGGGAACCTGTCAAATATCAACTCTTCCCTCCCCCTCAGTGGTGTGACTTCGGGCTAAACTTTGTGGGAGAGGCTGATGCTCCTGACCTACATAAACCCCACTCCCATTAACAGGGAGCTCTGGGGAGAGGAAATTGGAAGGGGTACATCCCCTGTTATAACCCATGCCCATACCTTCTAATAAGATACCTTAAATCTTCCTGTTCAACACCAGTCCTGTATAAATAAAAGCTAAGGGCAGTAAAATCAAAATGTTCAAAACAGTAAAACCCATTGTACCCCAAACCTTAATATTTGGGGGGAGGGGAAGTTTCTCCATTATTTATTTCTGGGTGCTTCACGTTTTTCTAACTGTCTTTGCTTTAATCCTCTTACCATTCACTGTAAACAAGAAGCTCCATTTGAGAAAAAAACAGTATATAAGCATTCATAACAGTCTTCGATAGAACCATCAAAATGATAGGATATGAGTTTGATTCAGGCTGGCATTAGTGTAGTATAAGTATTCAGTACTATACCCTTTTCATATCCTGAAATTCAGATTAAAATGAAGACAGTACATCTAACTGATAACAGCAATACTTTGAAAAGATTATTGTTACATGACTTGCAATATCTGTTGCAAGATAATGTAGTGACTTGCCTAGATATTGTTTCTCCATTCCCTTCTGGAATGGGAGGTGCATAGATGAAAGATAAGTTAGATAGGATGATATAACATATGTGGTCCTTCCTTAAATATTTTTTTCTAATTATTTGTGTTTGCACTTTTCTATCACTTGCTACAGTACTTACCAATATGACGGATAGTACAGGCTTAAGAAAAACATTACAAAGCAATAACCAAAGCTATATAGTTCAGGAGCTGACATTCAAGATAAATACTTCAAATATGCTCACCAGTTCACTTCCATAGAAAGAGAAGAAGCTAGAACCCCTGAATAGATTCCAAAATTGCACAGATACAGATTGCAGATCTATATTTGCAGAGGCGGGGACAATTATAAATTGCATATATACTACTCTTTCAGGGATTAGAGCAAACTGTAATGTCTTCTCCATAAATGTTGATGCTTTTTTGCCTTTCCTGGTGGATCATGTGGGTTTTGTTCTTCTTAGTAGGTAGTAGGCAAATGTATTTGGCAATTAAAAGATACTGTGGGTATCTTTAGATATACGGTCAATGGGTGTCTGAATGTGTGTTTTTGACCTTGATACGAACACCGGCTTGACCCCATGTTCACAATGTGGTGCTGCTTAGACACACAGCCCATCTTTGGTCAAATTCTGTGTTTTGCTCGCCACCCGATCTCAGCATACTAGTGCTGTCACCTCATTCCCCATGTTGTACCTGCTAAAAATGCCACAATACATCATTAGACACCCCGGTGTTTAGCTGAAACATGCACATTCTCCTTGTGATGCAATGGTGTTCACATCACATGTTCAACAGGTGGCCAAATTGGTGTTGGGGTTGCTATAGTGCTTACACACAATGGCCAAACACGTGCTTAGGGTTTTTTGACACCCGATCTATGTTATGTCTACAGGCGCCCTGTGTGAAGACATGAAACGCCTGCAAAGCAAAGCATAGCCAGAACAATGTAGGAGAAAATATTTTATTTTCTGAGAAAGAGAATGAATTCCTAACGTAAAATTGTTTCATTGCCCCTTTCCCCTGTCTTGCCTTTAGGACTGGTTTGTTCTCAGAATCATTTAGATGAACCCAAGAGAAGTCTTTTGTGATGCAGGATAGTCAGTTCTTGGACAATGTTTGGGTGGGGTCATCAGATATTCTCAGAGCATTCTATACGTCATATGCCACTTGACAACTCATTTAAGTCTCTCTCTTCTTTGCTCTTTTTCGGCACAAGATTTCTCCTGTCTATTTCCAATTTTTATCCATCTTTTGTTTCCATTGAGAACTGATTGTTTGTACATATACTACTGAGGTGTTTTTTTTTCCTGTGCATGGTTCACAGGATCTTCAAGACTGCACTCCAAGGGCATAGCGAGCTATAATAGGGACAGGCTGTCCAGCTACACCAGGACCCACAAGCCTATGGATTAAAGACAGCATGCTCCTGGGGCAACTGCATCCCTCGCCACTGTCAGACCTATTGTTTCTTCTGTGCTAGGGCCCATTCCAATCTAGCATTGCACTCTTTAAGTTTTCCTATGAGTTGGGTTGGGTTGTATTTTGTCGTTTTTATTGTACAGTTTCTAGATCTTGTGACAGATGATGTTTACTAAAGTAGGTGTTAAGATAAATTTACTTCAGTATAGTTTGATGCATGCCTGCTTTCAAGATCAGGGCCTACAGAGATTTCTGTTGCTTAGATACCTTAAGATACTTGCATTGCCTATAAATTCAATTTGATATCCCTCGGAATGTCTTTTTGAAATTCTTCCAAATTTGCATATGATTTTCTGTTTCTCCGTTACAACTAGTAAAAGTAGCATGCTTTCTGCCGTTTCATGAAATGGGAAGACTGTCAGTTGTTAAATGAGGAAACGGATGATTTTTTTTAAAAAAAATTCAACTCTTTCATGCAGCAGTGCTTCAATAAATACATTTACAGTGTGATTTCCACTGCTTCATGCTGGTACTAGTTTCTACTACTGAGGTGGATCTAACTGAAGGAATCAAACTTATATTGGTGCTGAGGATTAGTGCTGTCACAAAGCAAGTGGAAGATAATACTTTTGTCAACGCACCCAATGAGACACAGAGGCTTGTATTGGTGTAAAACTGGCCGCACTCTTTATTAAATCATCCAATTGTAGAAAGGTGGAGAATTGCTCTTGCAATTTGTGTCCAATATGCCATTTAACTATACAAACTTATTAACTCAGGTACTGCCCAGATGTGCCCTCCATTGACAGTATCCTACAGAAAAATCATCCCCTCCTTCGACAGGGCAAGGCCGAAGGGGGTGGGGACAACCCCCTGTGGGCGCAAGTAAGAAGTGAAGCATCCACCAGGTCCAAAGACAGTGCCTGTCCCTGTGGAACCTGTTAAGATACCACCCCCAGGGAGCATGATCCCAGTTCATGCTGTGCCCTGCATTACACTGTGTATCATCTCCCCATCTCTTAATGAGATGACTCTTACTACCTTAATAACCTACCTATTAAACTTTTACTGGCATACTGGACCCCTGCTGAGTGCGACGTTAAAATGAATTTCAATCAATTCCTGTAAACAGTAGAGAACTCAGAATTAGCCGAATGAGCTACTAATTCCTATTACCTGTTTATGAAATGCCAATTAAATCTTTATGGTAAACAACTTATTCAGCCTACGCAGCACTGTCAAGGAGGCAAAAAACACGATCCTTCTAACATGTAGGCTGTCCGCCAAAATTCCTCCTTGGTTCCATAGTGGCAACTGTTTTCAAAACCACAGTTCATGAGGGAGGGAGGTGGGGCTGCTTCTTTCCCCGCCGTTTCTGGAATGCCACGCCACACGGCAATGCAGAGGTCCGTCCCTCCTAAAGGGGGCGGGGCCCTCCAGGTCCAGCGAGGCCCGCTTGCGCGGCTTCACTATCGGGACGGTTGCCACAGCAACCAGAATCACGCAGGCAGGGAGAGCTCTCTAACGAGCCTCCTGCCACGGCCACGTCTCTGTGCCTCTCTTGAAGAAAGGGGGGGG
>QEPC01002503.1:261731-330628 GCA_003113815.1 Sphenodon punctatus
GTGTGTGTGTGTGCGTGTGCTGTGTGTGTCAGCTGTCAGCCTGTTCTCCCTCTTCCCCCCTCCCTTCCCGTTTCCCTTGTGTGGGCGTTCCCTTGTGTGGCTTTTGGCTTCGTTTGCCCTCAGGCGGCCATGTCTGTGTCCCGCCCCTGCCTTGTGGGAGTTTTGACCACGGCGGGGGTTCGGCTGCACGTCTGTTGTGCAGCCCTGGTCCGTGATGGTTCGGCCCGGTTCCCGGCCATGGTCCCGGTCCCGTCACGTCTCTTTGGGTCGTTTTTCCACCCCGGGACGTGGTTGTGCTGTTCACCCCCCCTGGGGGTTCGCTGTCATGAACCGCCCGCCCGTAACATCTGAAATCACCCACTGTACACTGTCCAAGTGTTTGACTCTGCAGTTCTCCAAGAACATCATGGATAAATACCCTACAAACATCAGCTGTGTCCATGCAGACCTGGGCAGGTTGAGGATCTAGTCCATACTTTATTACCAGTTCTATGGATAATTGAGGGCCCAATAGTTAGATCCATTACTACAAGGGTATGAATTTATCCCAATATTGCAAAAATTAGAGTTTTTTCTAGCTTCTAATGATTTCCTGATCATTATAATTCAGTCACAATTGTTGCTTTTTAAATATTCCAGTACAGAAAATATTTAGTTTGCTCCTGAATGTGCTGATGTATCAAAGTTTTTCAATTGTTTGTTTTCTATTGTTTTTTACTATACCATTTGATTGATTCTGTTTTTATACTTGTTTTATTTTGTTTTTATTTATTAAATATTCTTGCAGTTTTTGTAATTACTATATTGTTGTTTAGCTAACTGCTAAATAGATTGATTGATTGAACAGATAATCTGTGGGGTGGAGATGAAACAAATATATGATACAAATTTAGTTCTCACAAATTTGTCCCATTGGTTTTGATGACATGGATACTAACTTTGCTCTGTTTCCTTCTTCGCTAGGTATCCACTTCAGGTATTACATTTGTTCTTTTTGTTTTTTTTGTTTTGGGATATTTTGGTTGTTTTACTTATTTTGGTACACTGTACCCTCATTTATTTATTTTTATGGGCATTTTATATGGTTTTATCGGGTTTACGTTTGAATTTTGCATACCACTTTCACCATGAGCTCTTGCCATCTTGGTCTCTGCCTTGGAGGAATGCTTAAATGATGTGTTGGAGTTACCTCTTGCTCAGTCCAGGAAAGTCTGAGGTGATGCTGGTGGGGAAGGGCAGCTGATATGAGGCTGCTATTGCTTGCCTGCCTCAGGCCTCTGCATGTTGATGGAGTCTAGATGGAGGTAGTGGGCTAGGTAAAAGTCTGGCCATAATTTGTGATCACACTTTGTCAATGAAAATTCAGTTGTCAGATGTGTTTCGGAGATGTTTGTTTCAGCTACACAATTTGCATAAACCACAGCCTTATTTACTCCAGGCAGATCTTGCCAACGTGACCATGAGGCTTGATTTTTGTAGATAAATAATTTATTGTCTATAGCAATATGCCATCACAATATCAGCAAAATAAAATAATATCTAAAAGGGCAAATAAAATACAATATAAAACAAGAATACTTCCTAAATTCTGAAACATAAAGACATAATTTAAAAACAAAAACAAAAAAATCCTCTCCTACTGCCACAATATGAGAGAGTACTACAAAATATATTACATCTCCCCGAGTAGAAAAGATAAGTTAGGCAAAGGACCAGAATCAGCCATTCACAAAGTCACCAATGAAATAAATAGGAATATCATTTGATACTCTGTTTTACAACAAAACCCTCCACCTTCTAAAGGTCAAGAACAAAAACCATGCAACAGCTTTTATAACTGCATGATCTTTTGTAGCCAAAAGGCTACAAATATTTTGGTATTCAGTAAAAGATAAAATAAACCCTGACAACTGAGCCACCCAGTAGGGATGTGCGAACACCGGGGGGTTCAGTATTCAGCCCATTCAGGGTTTGGCCCCCCCCAAAACAGTTAAGGTTCTGGCTGTTTGGCCCAAACCTTTTCAGGGGGACCGAACCCATTCGGGCGGGGGGTGGGGGACAAGGGGGAACCCGGTTTCCCTCCCCCCTCCAGGCTGCACGGGTGGAAGGGACACCGGGGCTCACCTCCCCCCCCGCCCAGCCTCATATTTGTATTTTATTTTTAAACCCCACCCCAGGGATCTCCCTACCTAGTAGTGCTGGGGCTCTGGCCCTGGGTCCAGCGGCAGTGGTGGTAGCAGCAGGTCCAGCGGTGCTCCGGAGCACATCAGGCCTCTACTAGGCCTTCCAGATCATGTGACCCAGAAGGCCTAGTAGAGACCTGAAGCACTCTGGAGCACTGCCGGACCCGCCACCACCAACGCCAGACCTGGGGCCAGAACCCCGGCACCACCAGGTAGGTCAGGCTCTGGCCCTGGGTCTGCTGGTGGCAGCAGTAGCGGCAGCGGGTCCGGATCCGGCAGCACTCCGGAGCACTTCAGGCCTCCCCGGAAGGCCTAGTAGAGGCCTGAAGTACCCCAGAGTGCTGCCAGACCCACTGCCAGTGCTGCCGCTGGACCCGGAGCTGGAGCCCCAGTACCACCAGGTAGGTCGATCCCTGGGGTGGCTTTACATTTTTTTTTACGAAGCTGGGTAGGGTGGGGGGGAGCTGAGCCCCGGCACCCCTTCCACCTGCACAGCCTGGAGGGGGGAGGGGGAAGGGAAATCCGGGTTCCTCTGCCTCCCCCGCTCGAATGGGTTTGGAACCTGAACTTTGTTCAGCTAGTTCAGGTGGGTGGTGGTTTGGGGTATTTGCAAACGGGCCAAACCCCCCAAGTTCAGGCCTAACGTCGAACCCCCAAACTGCCTTTGCACATCCCTACCACCCAGCACAATCACAATTCAGTATAGAGAGGACAGTTGATCAGCATATGCCCTAATATTTCTATCTCAGCCAAATAGCAAGGGCAAACTTTTATAGTATTCAATCCCTGCTGCCCTCCCCTCGGTAACAGCAGGGTAAAACAATGGAAAACGTGCGAATGTAAATGCTCTGCACAGCTGAAACTCTTGCAAGGAAGTAAGATCAGTTTCCAGAACTAAACCTAGATTAATGTTTTGAGTACCAGGGAGCTATTTTGATTGCTGCTACTCCTGCCATCTCCTCTTGGACAAAAATATCCAATACTTAATACCAGCCAAAAGAGGGCCAGTACCCAGTGTCGTACAATAATTTGAAGTGTAGCCATTTCTAGAAAGTAGTATAGAAAATTCCTTCCACCACCAATAGGACCTACTCCCCTGATGTTTAATTTGCTCTAACATGCACTTAAATGGGAGACGTGAAGGGTCCATTTACAGATCTTACACCAATAGCTCACTGCTCTTTGTTTCCCCAATATCTCTACAGAATAAAAGCCAGTTTCTGAACGAAAAAACAATATTGGGGTAGATGCAGGGGCCCCCAGAACGCCTCAAAGAAATTTGTTCTGTACCACTTCAATGTGTCTTGTAAAATTTGCAAAGCAAATCTCTGCCTCGTAGAGAAGCTGTGGGAGCATCTTCTCCTTAAAAACCTTAGCTGATGCCAAAATTTCAAGAACAAAATCATTTAAAAATATATTAAATAATAAAGATGCCAACAGGCATCCTTGCCAAACTCCAGCAGAGGCATGGAAAGACCTGGAAAGGTTGCCACCATTTTTGAAACTCCCTCTTTTATGGGCTGCCGGTAGTGCTTCTTATCCATCATTTGCAGCTTGTTCAGAATGGGGCAGCTCGACTGCTTACTGGTTTGGGCCACCATGATCATATTATTCCTGCCTGAAGTCTCTACATTGGGTGCCTGTAGAGCAACAGATTGGGTTTAAGACTTCACTGCTGGTTTTCAAGGCCCTAATTGTTATAGGCCATTTCTGTATTTGAGATCTGCTCCTGGGGCATCTCACTGATGATTATCTGTGCTCAGAAACCATCCACTGTCTGGGATCCAACCATTGTATTTTAACTTGGCAGGTGATTGAGTCTCTGCTGTGGTGGGCCCCTCAGTGTGGAACTCCCTCCCTCTGGATGTCCATCCTAGGCCCATTTTATTTATTTATTTTATTTATTTATTATGTAAGCTTATACCCCGCACCCTCCTGCAAATATAATTTTTAAAATTAATAAATAAATTAAATAAATAGCAGCTTGGGGCGGCTCACAATATACAGTTTTAAAAATATAAAATACAATAATACAAAATACAATAAATAAACAACAAGTAAACACAGCACATTAAAATGAAGGTACCCTCCTCCCCCATCTCCTTCACTGAAAGCCTGGCAGAGCAGCCAGGTTTTGAATTGTCATCGAAACAGGAGAGGTCCGGGGCCACATGGCTTCACTTCCCCTTCCCTTTCCTCTCTTCTCCTCCCCTCCCTTCTCTCAGGCTGTGTTGGGTGGGAGGAGCTACCGGATCTTGCTTTTCTCCTTCCCCCCCTTCACAGCATGGCAAATAAAATGACCCGACAGGAGTGGCAGTGGCGGCAGCAGCTCCATTCAGCCCTCATGCGGTTCCTTCTAGCCACTTCCTGGCCCTTCCCAATGGGGTGTCCCAGAGCAACATTTCCAGATGACATCATCTGGCTGTGTCACTCTAGAAGGCCCCACTGGGAGGGGCCAGGAAGTGGCTAGGAGGAACCTCATTGGAACTGAATTGAGCCACTGCCACCACAGGTCTGTTTATTTGCCAGGCTGGGGGGGAGGGGAGTTCTGGTGCCACTCACCCACCCAACACAGCCAGTAGGGAAACCAGGGGAGGGGAAGCTCAACCTGCGCTGCACCTGTGAGGCTGGTGATGTGGGACACAGAATCAGGCCCCGAATCTCCAAGACTCCTATGGAATTTTTTGAAAAATTCTGTGGGAGAATGGGGCCCTGTCCATAGTCTCCCCCCCAAGATACCCGGTGGACTTTGAGAAAGGCACCTCCAGTTGACTGCAGGGGCCAATCCAGAGACCAGGGAGTGAGGCAGTCCTGCAGATAGGTTGGGCCCTGCCGTATAGAGATATTTTTATTGATTGTAAGTCGTCCAAAGCTGCCTGTGGCAGGAGGGGTGGGGTAGCAACGTTTTAAAAATAAATTAATTTAATTCTAGGTAAGTACCTTGAATTGGGCCCGGAAGACTATAGGCAGCCAGTGCAGAGAATGGAGCACTGGTGTAATGTGCTCACGGAGATCCATCCCCATAAGGAGGTGGGCTGCCACATTCTGCACTAGCTTCAGCCTCTGAACCATTACCATGGGTAACCCCACATAGAGCACATTACAATAGTCCAATCTTCAGGTGATGAAAGCATGGATGATAATGGTCAGGTCAGAGTCTGAGAAAAATGACTGAATCTGCCACATCAGATGTAACTGGCGAAACACAGTTCTCACCACAGCCCCCACCTGGGCATCCACGTGGAAGTGGATTTGAGGAGAACTCCCAGACTATGAACCTCAGGGACCAATTGAGGGCGAACCCCATCAATGATGGGGGATGCCACTCTCACCATCATCCCTACTAGCATCACCTCTGTCTTGACAGGATTCAGCTTGAGACGTCTCTCCCTCATGCTGGTTTTGACCTTTAAAGCCCTTCCTGGCCTAGGCCCTGCTTATCTGTGGGACCGCCTCACTCCCTATGTGACCGTGCGACCCCTGAGATCATCCGTGGGAGCCTTTTTGGAGGTTCCCCGAGCGAGATGGGTGGTCACGGATGTTAGATCTTTTTCGGTGGCTGCCCCTGTGCTGTGGAACTAGCTCCTGAAGGAGGCTCGGTTGGCCCCCACTCTCCTGTCATTTTGATGTTTATGTAAGACCTGGCTGTTCCATCAGGCTTTTGGTAAGGGGGGGTAGGGAGGTGAGTTGGGGTGTGTGTGTTTTCTCCCTGCATATGGGATTTTTTAACTTTTAAAATAGTTTTTATTGTATTATTGGTTTTATTTTGCTGTTCGCTGCCCCAAGCTGCCCTGTGGGCAGGAGGGGTGGGATAGAAACCTTTTATATATATAAAATATATATATATAAAATCCAGTCCCCTACAGCCACCAAACACCAGGTGAGCACCGAGACTGCCAAGCCTGGATCAGATGAAAAGGAGAGGTAGAGTTTGGTGTCATCAGCATATTGATGACACTGAACATCAAACCCTCTCACGATCTTGCCAAGTGGCTGCATATACACGTTGATCAAGAGAGGGGACAGAATAGAACCTTGCAGGACTCCACAGATGAGGTCCCATGGAGATGATGAGCAGTCCCCCAGCACCACTTGCTGGGTTCTCCTGGTCAGGAAGGAACAGATAATTATCAATAAACTGGCTCATTGTTACAGAAAAAACAAATCACAAAACATAGAACTGTAACCCATATGATACAAAATCAGCAATTTTTATATAGCAACATCACCAAAAGAGAAAAATCTTTACAAATAAATCTATAAAGTCAAAATCAGATCAAAATCTCATGATAATTCTTTACAGTCTAAATAGTTCTTTATGATAGTTCTTTATAGTCTAGATCCCTAGGGATCCTTAGGGATAACAAACCAGGCCAAAGACTGATAATTCATAAGCTGTTGTTGAAGATAATACTTCCAGATTGTAGATTCAAATTGATCAATAGAGACAAAATTCTTTCTCCTCTTCAACGTTTTGCAAAAATGCTTCTTCAGAAAGTGGAGGATAAAACGCTGCAGAATAAATCAGCAGCAGCACAACAGCAACAAAATAACTTTTTCTCCCTTATGCCGGAGAACATGGTTTATTCTCAAACTTTTTTCACAAAAACTTTTTCTGGGCCCCTTAGTTCTACTATATGTTCTCTGGCATAAGGGAGAAAAATGAAGACCTTTAAATATCTAGGCCTCCACTTTAACTCATCAGGACAGTGGAAGGAGCACTACCAGAGGTCGGTGTCCCGGCGGTTAAGGGCTCAATGCTAACCATCCTAAAACATTTTAGTTGCTCAGGGAGAACTGCTGTAGATCCAACACTTAGAGTGTTTGATAGTAAAGTTAGGGCCCAATTTCTCTATGGTGCAGAGCTCTGGGCCCCTCTCTCTTCTTATAATTTGAATAAGATTCAGACTAATTTTCTTCAAGGTTTAATTAGAGCACCCAAGGGCACTCCTGCTGCAGCTATACGATTAGAGGTAGGGCAAAGGAGCTGGCAAGTAGTAGCCAAAGTACAAGCCTTTAAATTTTGGATTAAACTTATTAAGCTCCCTGGTTCTGATTTACTTAACCAGCTTTTGGAGGACTTGCATAAGAGTTCATGGGTTAAGGCTATCGAGGATTGGATAACTAAGATGGGATTTTCTCGATCTTATTTGGATACTAAAGACTCTGGATCTGTCAAAGCAGAGATCCTTCAACGATTAAGGGATATGGAGAGGCAGAATGAGTTGGCCAATATAAGACACTCACCGCATATGGTAGGTTATCTTCAGTGGACTCCAGATTTGGGGGATATGGAAGGCTATCTAAAGTCGCAGATTTAATTTAGGGGGAAATATCTTATCTTGTGTGCTCGTTTTAATGCTCTCCCCTCCAAGGTTCTGGAAGGGCGCTACATCGGTATTCCATTTCTTGACCGCCTGTGCCCTTTCAATCAGCTTTCAGTTGAAATGACAGAACATGTTCTCCTTAGTTGTCACTTATATGACTACATTAGGGGAAAACATCTGCACTCATTTTTTACCAAATTTCCGAGGAGATCAGACTCATGTTTGCTGAGTCTGCTTTTGAATAGCTCTTCTTATGAACTGAATAGGGGCTTGGCCTATTTTTTAATTCAAACCTTTAAATTGCGTAAATACTTTTTGGATATAAAACGCCCACTGAGGACTGCAAGCTATGATTTGGGTTATGATAGTGGATGTGTGCCTTTATGAGTTATAGCAGATTGGCTGCAGTATTATTGTCTATTGGTTGTTGCTTTTTTATAGAGTCCTAAGGTTCTCTTAAAATTGTACATTTGTTTTATGTTTTTATTCTTGTATTTTATTTTCATTCTTTATATCTATGTGAATTTATTGGTGGTTTTTCCTTCTGATTGGTTTTTTTTTTAAAAAAATTTGCAATGACCTTTGGCCATGCATAATAAACAACAACAACATAAATAATAATTCTCGTATACCCATGCAAGATTTAGCAAGTTCTCACCGAGATTTTTAAGAATCTCGTGAGATTCTCTAAACTCTCAAAATGCACTTTGTGCATGCACAAAATGGCCACCACAGCCATTTTTTGCACATACACAGCCTCCAGAGGGCATTTTGAGAATGTGCAGAGTGTTTTTTGAGGGTTCTTGCGAATCTTGTGAGACTCCTGTTGCATACAACACTCTGTGCTTGCACAAAATGGCTGCCAGGGGCCGTGCATGTGCAGAAATAGTCATGGTTGCCATTTTGCACATGTGTAGTACCAGGTTTCGGCTGCACAAATGGGTCAAGAATCAGCTGATTCTTGACCCATTCTCGTTCTCACAAATCTCAGCGAGAAACTAATTCTTGCTGAGATTTAGCGAGAATGTGAGGGTGAGTTTCAGCCCTAGTTCCCACAAAACCAGCTGTAATGTGGTAAAACGAAAAGCTTTGATTAAATAAAGACCTGTTCAATCATTTAGTAAATCAATGCATTTATTGTATCCAGCAATTTTGCTATAACAAAAATATAATCTATAATACAATTAAAACATAAACACAAACACAAAATTAAAATAGGTAAATAAATAAAATAACAATTTGCTACTCAAAAAAGGGCAGCGAACTTGCAGTGTTGGCGGTAATACAAATTAGGTGGGGGCTAACATACTCCCAGGGCAAATTCTCTGCAAGTTACAAGAGGGGAAACCGGTATAAAAAGCTATATATCGATGGGCAATAGTATTCCCTTTTGATAAGCATTTAATTAAAAGTCATCTGTGTTGAGTCTAACAAGTCTATTCATTTAATACTTTCCACCCTCTTTCCACAAGCTTAAGGAAGCAGGCAACTGCTTTCGTCTTCTCCAAGTGTGTTACTGCAAGTAATGTTATCATTCTTTCCTCTGTGGAGTCAGAGGAATTCTGTAACAGTTGATCTATTCACGTGCTTCTAATGTCCCGATATCTAGGGCAACAAAATATCACATGTTGCAAAGTCTCTATTTCTTGCAACTCACATATGCAGGTTCTATTAGAATAAGGGACCTGCTCTCTTCTACCTCTGACTCCCACAGTTTCCAGGAGATTGAACCAAAAGAGAGTTATCATTCTCCTTAGGTTAGGTTCCTGCAATTGGAGAAGGTATTTCTCCAAGGAGCAGCCGAGTTTCTCCCGAGCGTACATTGGTGCAACCTTACTTGCCCCAATGGCTATCATATATTTACTCACAGCTAGATCTATTACTCTCTGCCTGAGTTTGACCTTATCTAAATTACATTCTGGAGAGCCAGTGGAGTCCAAGGGAAGAGCAAAGTCCATCGTCAATTTCCTGATTCCTCTCCACTATTTGTACTGAACATTGTCTTGGTGTGACCTTTGATCAAGGTAACATAGGTATGCTAAAGACAAGGCCTTCCCTTGTGATAATTTATACCAAAACATCAGTGCTCTGAGATTGGATTGAGATTCGATTGATGAAAAGCCATTTCTAAACGAAGCATAGATAGCAGGGTCGATCTTGGGGCACTCAGAATGCTCCTTAAAAAATAATTTTGAGGCAACTGCCATCTAGACGTATAACTGAAATACATTATTTCTACTCCATAAAGGAGTTGGGGTAAAACTTTAGCCACAAAAATATTAATTACTTGGTCCAGAGGCGCCACTGGAGCAGCATGATAGAGCCTTAACACCGCTGCAGTTGACTGAAATGCCTTTGCTGCCCAGCACTCCTAATTGATCCTCCAAACTTGAGACACTGAAAATATAAGCCCTAAATAAGAGTCATAAGCTGTCTGAGATATTTCCTGGGTCCAAATCCTCCAAGTGTATTTTAAATGAGCTGTGCCAAAGCACATTATTTTAGATTTGTTAGCATTGACTGCCAGATGGTTTTGCAAGCAAAAATGATTGAGAGAGTCTAAAGATTGCTGAAGGCCCTGTTTAGTCTGGGATAGAAAAACAATGTCATCTGCATCAAGACGTATTGAAACCGGCCTATTCCTTATAAGAGGGGGAGTGGTATGGGCGGCCCCGACCATATGTACCAGATCGTTAATATAAAGATTGAACAATAGTGGGGCCAATAGGCAGCCCTGCCTCACTCCCTGATGTAACGGGAAAGGCCTGATAGTTCTACCATCTGGATCCACCCTAACCACAGCATGGGTATCCTCATACAGGCATATTATTAGTTTCAATAAGTGGGGACTGATCCCCATCCTAGATAGCTTCTGCCACAAGAGTTTCCTGGAAACAGAATCAAAGGCCCTTGCGAGATCAATATAGGCTACATATTTATTTATTTATTTATTTATTTATTTTCTGGATTTATACCCCGCCCCTCCTGAAGACAGCTCGGGGCGGCTTCCAGCAATAATACATAAAATACATCTAAAACAATTTTTAAAACATCAAAACCATTCAAAAATATTAAAACAGGGCTGAGAAAAACATATAATTTAACTCTCCAGATCTGGACATATTTATCAATTAAATGTATTAATATGAAACAATTTCTAGAGTTGACCTTCCTGAACGAAATCCCAACTGTTTCTCCGCTAAGAGAGAATGAGATTGTACACAATCTTCCAATGGAGTCAAAAGGGCTCTGGCATACAGCTTGCTAAGAACCAGCAGAAGGCTGATAGGCCTAAAACAGGCAGGATCATTAGGATTACCCTTCTTAAAATGGGTATAATAATCACCAAGAACCAGGTCCTTGGAAGTATTTTAGTTGAATTAATAGCTGTAAAGAACTTGGCCAAAACATGGACCCACCATCCAAATAGTTCAAGTGGGATGCCTTCCACACCTGGAGCCTGGATCCTTGCCAGGTCGAAATTTATTGATAGACCCCAAAACATCCCTCTCCCTCACTATGAGGGAAGATGCACCTGTTTGTTCATTGATTACTGGGTCTATCAATAGAGAGAGATCACAAGGGGGAGCATAGGGAAGAGAGTCCTGGTACAGCTCCCTATAAAAGGATATCCAGCACTCATCCTCAAATTGAGTAGATCTCACAACTCTACCCTTCTGGTGCCAAAGACTGATCAGCTTCCAGAATTTGGATGAGTCCTGTGTCTTAGCTACAACCTGTAGCTCTGCCCAAATTTGAGCTGATTTAAGGCGTCTCTTGTTCCTTAATAATCTGTAATACTCCCTCCTTTTTCTGACATATAGTTCCCAGTCACAATTCAGAGGCAACCTGCTCCAGGATTTCCTAGCATTAACGAGATTGGCCTTAGCAGTTTTTCATTCTTGATCATACCAAATATTCTTATTGATTTGGCATTTATGTCTTGGATGGAATGAGGACTTCTTAGTAATATATGGAAACAAATGCTCCATAATAGACACTAGTATGGTATAAACATCTGCATGGTCATCTGCTGCCATATGTGACACCCGAAGTGCTAGGAAATCAGGAGAGTAAAGTAGCTGTGATATCTGAGTTGCAATTAAAGAGGTCCACTTAACTGGGAGTTGAATGGAGACAGCAGTGGGCCCAGGGCAGTCGTGGCCGTCACGGACAGCTAGGTTTTCCAGCTCTAAATGAATGGGATAATGATTCCCCTCTGGTCTTACCACAACCTTAAAATCATGAATAATGGGGAAATGAGCTGGAAAAATCATCACATAATCTATTAGGCTGACCCCCAAAATGGAATCATGTGTGAATTGCCCCAGATGATCTGAAGGGGATCTACCATTAACAATCAGTAGACCTTGCTCCATTATAAACTGGATCAGTTTCTTTCCATGGCCATTAACAGTGTCATCCATAGATCCTCGTGAGGGAATTCTTAACTATGATTGTAACTGGGAGTCGACACTGTCCAGAAATTGACTGCCTGTCCTAGCATTAAAGTCCCCCATTATAATTATCACATCATTTGTGTAATCTTGGAAAAGCTGGTCTAAAAGATCATTGAATTGCTCCCAAAATGCAGGCGAGTAATATATGGAGGTTTCAGGAGGGACATAAACATTGATAATTAAGAGTTCATCAGATTGCAGGCATTTGACTTGCAGAAACAGGCAGTTCCTCAGATTAACCGGGATTTGCCTGGTGACAGCCCGCATTCTGCTAGAAAGAAGGGTAATTACTCCTCCTGACCAGCGACCCTTCCTCATCTCTTTCGTTCCAGGCACAACAAAGCTCTAGAAACCATCAAGACAAAAGGAATCTGCTTTGCTTTTTGCAAGCCAAGATTCTTGAAGACATACTATATCATATTTGGCTATGAAGTCAACCCAATCTCTGTCCATTAGTCTGGGCTTAATTCCTTCAATGTTCCACGACAGACAGTGGATGTTAGAATTCTGTAAATGTCATAAGGGAGCAACCGTAGGCACTTCGGAGGGAATTCCTGATGCAATTAAAGTGGAACAGAGAGATGGATTAGCTAAGGGCCCTCTGCTATCTTGGGGTGAAATCATTTGCCGATGCACCAAAAGGAGACAAGACACCATGACAGGGATTTAAATGACCGCACTCTTTATTTAAACCAATTATAATCATAATTCAGGTGGGGGTAATCGCCTAATGCAATATGGGTCCAGTACTTGAATCTTAACCATAACAATAGAAAAAAAACCATGGGTGGTTCCGATGTACCCTCGATTACCACCCACAACTGTCCATAATGTCTCCCCCTCTCAGAGACCCCAGCCATAGGTGTGGGGGACCATAACCTCTCAAACATGAGTAAAGGATGAGGGCGCCTGCCGACGGGGGACCATACTTGTCCCTACCACCCTCGCTTGATGCTCCTCCCAGGGAGGCTGCCCCGCCGCTTGCCATACCCTGCATTCCGGTGAGTGGACCTCCTCATCTCTTAAGGAGATGACTCTTACTTATGACCTATCTATCCTATTCTAACCTATAGTACTGGACCCCTGCAGAGTGCGACAATTAATGAACAGCACAACACCACCCCAAATTCTAAGGGACAACCAATTGACCAAATATTCAACACTCTGAGGAAGGCAAAAAACGGGAACCCCATTATTGGGTCAGATTAAGGCTCCCGCAAAAATTCCTTCCTGGCCCGAATGGCGGCCGATAATAATCCACAGTGCCAGGGGGAAGGGTTGGGTTGGTGCCATTTCCTGAGCTCAGGCCGCAAGTGAGGCCGGAGCTCTGTTCTCTTCTAAAACTTCGGGTCCCGCCCCCTTAGGGACCTATAGTACTGGACCCCTGCCATAAAGGAGTTGCAGGGGCTACCTGGATGAGCCCAACCCCCACCTACCCAGACAACCTTTCTAATACCTGAACCAGTGCCCTTTTCAAGGCTCCGAGGTACCATTTGTTACCCTCGGGTGAGAGGTGAACACCATCTCATCTGAAAAGCGCAGGGCATTTAGCGTCAGTGCCAAGCTATCAATGCGCTCACCACCCAGGCCTGTGAGCCACTTTCCCACATCCCTGTTAACCGTCTTCCTGGTCCTGTCAATCTTTCTGGGGTGCACCCCTGGCCCCCACGTCATCTGTTCGACCAAATCAGTCCAGATGATGATGGTGGATGGGAACCGTTTTTTAAGCTCCCATAGGTCTCTCTTCATGTCCTTGATCAGTTGCACGCCTTTCAGGTGAGGGATGTCATTCTCACCCAGGTGAATCACAATGATGTCTGGCAAGGCCCCCTGTTTTGGAATCTGCAGGGTTGGGACGAGGTGGTACCATCTCATCCCCCTGCCCCTCCAATGGATCTCAGATTGTGATGATAAACCCAGCTGCGATCCCCAGTTGGTCTGACTGGCAGCCTTACCCGCCCATCTAACCATGATCCATACACACTTCCGAAACCAGAGGGGGTGCACCTAAAGAATGAAAGAGAATTCAGAACTGGTAGTGTAGGGGGGCGGCCCGCACATAAGTATGGTAGGACCCCGACTTCCAATGGCCCACCGTTTGGATACCCTGTTCAGACAAGCCAGCCTCTGCTGCGGATATAGCTGCACCAATCTGGAATGAATGCATCCTGAAGGCAGTTGGAGGCAGACCAAGGCGAGACAACACAGCGTGGAGCACTGCCGTGAATTGGTATCTAGTCAATTGGTGCCCACTGGCATGTCTAAACAGGGTGCCTGGGGTGGTTTGTCGCGCTATGAAGAACGATTCAATGGCCCTGACTGGACACAGATCACGACCTCTGCCCTATTTAATCTTACGAGTTGGCCTCTGCCCTACTGGTCGGTTTTTGAACGACGTATGTGCAAAGCCATCGTTGTTGGGCCAATTTGGACATCGCTGAGATGCAGTGCCTGCCCTGAGGTGTCTCTTGCTGATTCAGATACTAGTTCTCTCACGCAGAAGGCTCCAAAAAATGCTAACTTGAACAATGAGTTAAATAGTAAAACCTCATAACTGTCAAAACAAATCTGGGGCAGTACTTCACACATATTCAACAGCAAAGACGGGGTGATGAGGTCCCGCTGGACTGGCCTTTTGACCTGCTCCCTGTACCAGCCTTCAACGAGGTGTCTAGCAAAAAATCCCCGATCCGGGGCGGGGGGGGGGAGTGTCCCGTTAAATTACTAACAAAACCCAAACCCAACAGCTTCCCTGCGATGGTACCCAGGGCTGCCCCCTGTGTTGCAGATGCAGAGCAAACTGGAGCATTTCATCCTCTGGGATAGGGAACCCCGGGTCCACCGGCATAGCTGAAATTCCCGGAAGGCTCTGTCAAAGGCCGCTCTTGTGCGCGGCACCAGGGATCTCAAAATGGTGGTGCGCAGCTCTGCCACCCAAGGCTCCAAACTGCTGGCGGCAATGGCTCTGGGGTCGGCCTGGCCTGTGGTGCGAGCAAGCAGAAACGCTTGTACTGGAAGTGAGAGACGGCATTGGCTACACTATTGTCTAGCCCTGGAACATGCCTGGCTTGGAAAAAGATATTACATTTAAGACAAGTAAGTACGAGAGTCCTCACGATCTTCATAAACCTTGGTGATTAGGAGGACTGAGTGTTAATGATGTGGACCACGGCCTGGTTTTCACACCAAAATAACACCGATCGATTTGCCAGCTCACTCGGCCACAGGTGGACTGCTACCACAATGGGAAAGAGCTCCAGGAAGGTAAGGTCCCTGGTGATTCCCTGATTTATCAATTCCTGCGGCCATGGGGTCACCGCCCATCTGTCCCTAAAAATTACTCCAAACCCCGCACCGCTGGCGGCATCCAAGTGCACCTGCAGCTCTGCCTCATGCAACAAGCAATCTCTCCAAAAACTGGTGCCATTAAATTTGGACAAGAAGGTGGCCCAAATTTGTAAGTCCTCCCTCATTTCTTTTGTAACCTTAACATGAAAGTGGGGGTGGGGGGTTACTTGCCAGCTTTGCGTAAAGGCGAGACAGGAAAGCTCACCGCGGAGCTACGACCCGGCATGCAAAATTCAGGCTCCCTAACACTGATTGGAGGTGGTGAACTGTCACCTTTGCTGCCCCCAAGCATTCGTCCACTTTGTCTCACAGTGCAGACAGCTTATCCTGCAGAAGGCGGGAGACAGCTGTAATCATGTCCAGATCGATCTCCAGGTAAGTCAGCCTAGTTGTCGGTCCCTCCGTCTTTTCATGGGCTAGGGGGATGCCTAGCTCCTGGGCTACCTCATGAAAAATCCTCATAGGCTCTGCACAATCATCCGTGTCGGCCCTCCCGATGAAGATGAAATCATCTAAGTATTTTGTCAGCCCTCCCCCGACGGACCTCTGCCTTACTATCCACTTGACCAAGGAACTGAACCTCTCAAAAGCCGAGTATGAAATAGAGAAGCCCATTGGCATGGCCTTGTCATAGTAGTACTCTCCGTTGAAATGAAATCAGAGGAGAGGAAAACTATCGGGACTAACTGGAAGCAGGCGAAAAGCAGACTTAATGTCGCATTTGCCCATAACCGCACCCGGGCCAAAGGACCTGACTAGGGACACTGTGGAGTCGAATGAGGCATACTGGACGGAGGCAAGGTCCTTAGGTATAGCATCATTAACTGACCTTCCCTGGGGATAGGACAAGTGATGGATTAACCGGAACTCACCGGGGGCCTTCTTCGGCACCACGCCAATGGGGAAATAACCATGCTACTGAAAGGGGGGATGGGAAAAGGGCCGGCCACCCTACCCGCTGCTCTTTCCTTATCTATTTTTGCCTGGACCACATGTTCCAGACCAGCTACCGACTTCAGGTTGGGAGCTACCCTTTGCTGCTGAACCTCATGGGCTGGTATTCTAAAACCACACTGAAAACCCCCCACCACATATGCCACCTCCTCCCTGTCAGGGTGGGCTAGGAGGACAGACTCGATCTGGGCTACCTTAACTGGTGTTGGGGATTTTTCCAGTGGCGCCTGAGCCGCCAACCCCAGGACCGCCCTTTCGGGGGCGGGGGGGAACTGTTTTTCTTTTGTGCCAGGCCGCCTGCGCGGACAAGCAGAGTTCACGTGGTGACCCACAAAGGTGGAGCATGTGTGGTGAAATCTGCATGTTGCCTGGGAGCATTTGCCCGAGCAGCCGAACTTAAAATACTGCCCTGGGGAAGACCCTGGCGCCCTCCTACCCTCATCACAAAAAGACTCCAGGGCTGATGATGCCCCGCCTTTTGCCAAAAGATGACTGCTGTCCGACCTAGATGCATTCCCTGATCAGCTCATACAGTTGAGCCACAGGTTGTTGGCATGCAGGTCCCACCTAAGTCCCGGGGTGAATGCTGCATGGTGACGAAAAGCTTCATTGTAGCGCAGCCATTCCACGGCCTGGCCTGCCTCGTATGCCCGCTGCACTATGTTGGCATATTTCAGCAAGTCGGAAACCCAGCCAGGGTATGCCTGAATCATAACACTCTGGTAAATAGAGAAGGTTGCGGTCCAAATTGACCAATTCCTCTTGGCTTTTGGCCACCTGAACTGCTCCTTCTCCTTCTTTTCATCCTGCTTAGCTGGATCCACGATAGGATCGCTGAACAACAGGCCAAAAATATCAACATATTCCCCTTTCCAGATCCTCTCTCTGGTCTCCAACAGTAAATGATCACCGATTGGGGAAGATACCATTGAAGAGCCCCCACCTACTGGGGGGGCTGTCCCCAACCAACTGGCGGTGCCTGGGTCAGAACAGCCCTGACACTTTGGGTCAGTGGACCCTGGGGGGGGCACACACCTGTAGCAGATGCATCCCGAGGGGGGCTGCACTTGGTCCCGTCGCTGAACCTACCCCCATTGGGACTTTTCCGGTGCTAATCCAGGGGACAAGGGGAGGGGGGGCAGGCACTGGGACCCCGGTTCCGTTCCACCATATGAGCTGGTTCTTAGCAACCGCTCCTACCTGGGTAGAGGTGGGTACTGCCCTAGTGGCCCCAATGGCCGCCACTGCAGCTGCTCCAACCCCTTGCGGGGACATCCACCCAGTGGTAATGTTTCGATCCCATGGGGGTGTCCCAATCTCACCTGGTGCCTGACCCGCTGGTACCACCGCTCCTTAGTGCAGCCCCTGCTGTCTGGCACACTGCTGGACCAGCACCTGTATGGTATTCTCCATCCTCGCCACTTGCTGATGCAGATCATCATCATCCTCCCATCATGTATCCACTGCTGCTGCCATAGGTCCTGCTGAGAGAAAAGTGGGAAGGGGCTCCCCGGCCCAACCCCACCCTGAGGTGGGCTCTGCCGCCTGTCCCCACACTACCGTAGCACAAGCAGATGGTGAAGGCATCCCATGGGTGAAGGAAGTCCCACAGTTTGCCGCTGGAAGTGCAGCAGCACCCAGCTGAGTGATCATGCCCGGGCCCCTCCCTTCCTCCACCATCCCCGACCCCGATGGGACAGAAGGGTGGGCGGAATGCCCTCCTAGGTGGTCAACGGCTCCAGTGGAGCTGGTCAATGTGATGGGGTTGGGCCCATGTGGGCGCACTCCCTGGGCCATGCCCTCAGTATCCCGATAACGGGCAGGGGTAGTCCCTCTGCCTCCCGCAACCTGGGTGGGGATTGGGTCCAAAGGGGGAGTGGATAGGGGGTGCTCTGCCCCAGCAGTATTGGCCTGGGGGGGCCAGGTGGCTGCAAGAATAATTCCCTGGGCCTGGCTGGGTGGTGGGGCGGGGCCCTGCAAGAGCTCCCTCAGCAGGACCTCGCACCACGCCAATCTCTCCCGAAGGGGTCTCTCATCCTGGGCTTCCACAAGCCCCCAAACAGTGGATGGAATGGTACCCCTGCCTACTGGGCCCACCCCTGTATCACCCTCGCCCTCTGGCATCTCAGGACTGGCGGGGGTCTAATCCTCAGACTGCCACTGCTTGCTTGCTGCTGAGGCCGCCAGCCTCTTCCTGGTGCGTTCCATCACTTTGGCTTCCTTAGAAGCGGGTTCCAGAATGGGATGCTTTGCCACATGCAGCTCCAGCTGCCATTTCCTGAACTTGGGCCACAAGTGAGGCAGGAGCTCTGATCTCTTCTAAAACTTTGGGTCCCGCCCCCTTAGGCGCACCCCACATGGTCCCCCTTGTCTAATCCCAGCCGACGGGGTTGCTGTAGCAACCCCGGCCGGGAATTCGCAGATGAGTGCGACCGCCGCTTTCCCCACTCCAGGGGCTTGCAGCAGCCCCAAGTCGGGAAAATTTCCTACCTGCCCTGCCTCCTCCTAACTCAGGCACGGCAAGGAGCCTTCTGCCATCCACCACCCCCCGTGAGGGGGTAGGGAAGGCGGAGGCAATTAGTAAAGAAAAAAGCAGTAACAACAAAATTACAGATGCCAAAAAATATCACTTTCAAGCAGTTTGGACCCAAACTTTCTGTAGTGTGTGTGTGTGTGTGTGTGTGTGTGTGTGTGTGTGTGTGCCAACAGAGGCCAATAAAGTTAAAATCCAGATTTACTTTAAAAATCCCTGCTATCAAGCTTTGGTGTCAGCATATTAAAACTCTGCCTTGTCAGCACATAGTGAAACCAGGCATTTGACAGGTGTGTCATATGAGAGACAAATGTTGTTTCACTGTACATATTCAAAACTAACAACCAGATAAACCTCAATCAGATTTTATAATCTACTATGTTCCATTTCATTTCCTAGCACCTACTTTCAGCAAATAAACAGGAAGTATACTTTCAGAAGTATATGCAATTTTGAAGTCTATTTTTATTGCTTCCATTGCTCTATAATTTTACCTTGGAGAAAATGTTGATATCTGCTTCAGTATAGCTGGATGTTTTCTTTGGAGTATTTTTGCTTCTGCAATATTAAAATGTAATCCTTTTTCTGAACATCTAATAGTTCATTATAAAAGAAATATAAAGATCAGGATGTGAACTTCCGGGAAGGATTAGAAACTAGGGATCTGAACTAAATCTCATTTAGATATATGGAAAAAGCCCAATTGATTTCAGTGGCTTAAAGACTAGCTTTCCTTAAGGGTCTCTAAAGCTTCTCTGATTTTCAACAGGAGGATAAAAGGATGGAGTCCTAGGGATTAATGTGAAGTTGATACCTGTTTGTCTGCTTTTTTGTCAGATCTGTCTAGCCTTGCAGACATTAAAATTATATTTACCCGGAAACTGATTGTCTCCACCACGCATATACATGCACGCACACAAAAAGACAGATTGTAGACACAGTTTCTGGGTAAAGCCTTAAATAAATATTTACCTTGCTCAAACATTTTCATCAGGATGGTTGTGGTTCCATACTGGATAAGACCATTGCCCTATCAAGCCTAGCTTCTTGTCTCAGACAGTGACTAACTGACTATTGTCGTCGCACCAGTTCCCACCCCCTCAAACAAGACAGGACACAAGGTTGGATTTATATGGCCGCACCCTTTATTATCCAATTACAAACAGCCGAATAGGTGAGGGGGTGACATCGCCTATTGCGATTACGGGTCCAGTATCAACCATAACCATCAACTTCAACAGAAGGGGCTGTGAAATACCTTCACCAGCCTCTTCAACAATAAAACACGTCTCCCCTTCGTCCAGCGCTGAGGGCGCGGCCAAAGGGGACATTGTCCGTCCGGACATGAGTAAGGATTGAGGTGCCTGTCAGTGGGAGGCCTTACAATGCCCTGCCACTTTCCCTGACACCCTTCTCCCAGGGAAACCAACACCCCCGCGTGCCATACCCTGCACCGCGTTACGCGTGGCTTCCCCATCCCTTAAGGAGATGACTCCTAATTTTCTTATCCTATTTTAAACGATACTGGACCCCCGCCACCCTGGGTCCCACGAGACTCCGGCGGATCCAGGCCCCCACACCTATCGCAAAACTAATTCTATACCTGCCTTAAGAGCTTCGAGATAAATAGCATTGCCAGTTGGGGACAAATGTACCCCATCTGCCCTAAAGTAACCCACTTCCCTATATGTAATTTGTGTGTGAGTAATTGTCCCAAATCCAATTGAAGCTAACCATTTCCTAATCTCCCTATTAATTGTCTTACGTGTCTTATCTATTCTTTTGGTAAATTCACCCTCCCCCCACCGCAATCTGGTCACTAACTCTGTCCAAATTATCCTAACTCCCTGAAAATATCGCTGAATCTCCCACAAATCGTTCTTAATAGCCCGTATCAATTGTACCCCTTTGAGTCCTGGCAAGTCATTCTCCCCAAGATGAACCACCACTACATCTGGTGTTTGCCATTTTCCCAGTTCCCTGAGCATCGGCAGCAGTTGGCGCCACCTCATGCCACTCCTCCCATACCAGTTGATTACTCCCCATTCAGAGAGCCCCATCTGGCCTCCAACTGGTGATTCTCTTGCCGCCTTCGCTGCCCAGCGTACCAGACTGTGCCCGCATATCCAAATTCTAGCCCGTTTGTACACAGCACGATCTGTCAATGGAAAGGAGATGGCATGGTTAATTGGGCATACTATGTCATTCAACGCACATAAGCGCGGTATGCTGCCGAACGCCAACGGCCAATGGCTTGAATGTCGGTGCCTGACATCCCCATTTGTGCCGCAAATGTGGCTGCACCAATGCGGAAAGAATGAGAACCATAATCCTGAGGCGGGACGCCCAGTTTTCTTAGTGCCGCCCGCAGGACGGACATGAATTGGTATCTAGTAACAGGCTTGCCATTAAAATGGCAAAAGAGGGGTTCCCCCACTGGGGGGCGAATGGCCAAATAAGCTTGGACTGCCAAAACCGGGCACAGAGCAGGGTCACCAGCCTGGGCCAGCGTAATCGTCTTCCCTTTTCTTCGCTGGTCAGTCTTAGATAATCTTAATCGAATTTTTACCTGCTTACTGTCCAACTGTATATCTCGATACCCTATTGCCCTCCCTGACCTATCCCGAGCTGACTCAGCTACCATCTCGCTTACTCTAAAGGCCCCCAAAAATGCCACTTTAAACAGTGTGGCAAATAAAGTTTCTTCATAACTGTTAAAACACACCAACATCAACGTGTTAACTATTCTGACCAGTAGGGGAGGGGTAATGGGTAACCTGGTGTGGCCAGGCCCTGGGCTTTGCCGTGCCCAAGACTCCAGCAGCTTACGTGTCAAGAATCCTCCGCCCGGGGGCGGGTGACCAGCCATTTGACTCATGAACCCCAGGGCAGCCAACTTTCCTGATATAGTGCTAGCAGCAAGCCCGTCGCTCCTTAATGACATGGCGAACTGCAATACTTCAGCCTCGGGGATGGGGAACCCCATGCCCCATCCCCGCTTGGACCGGAATGACTGGAAGGCCTGGAAGGCTGCCTGGTACGCAGCCCTGGTGCGTCCAGCCAAAGAGGCCTGAACCGAGGAACTTAACTCCAGTATCCAAGGCTCCACAGGTCGGACGGCATGGGTTCTGGGTTCTCGCTGGCCTCCGGAGCGAGCACGCGGAAACGCTCCATCTGGAAACGAGAGAGAGCATCTGCAATCTCATTCTCGAGTCCAGGAACGTGCCTCGCTCGGAATAGAATGTTGTGCTGAAGGCACAGCAGCACCAAATGCCTCACCAAACCCATGACCCTCTGTGACCGGGATGTCAAAGAATTAATTATTTGCACCACTGCCTGATTATCACACCAGAAGAGCACTACTTTATTGGCCAATTTACTGTACCATAATCTGACAGCAAGCACAATGGGGAACAATTCAAGGAATGTAAGATCCCTGGTGATGCCAGCCTGGGTCCACTCAACTGGCCAGGCGGCTGAACACCACTGCTGTTGGAAAAAAATTCCAAATCCGCATGCACCAGAGGCATCGGAATGAACCTGCAGGTCGGCATCCAACATAACCTGTGTTCTCCACACCGATACCCCATTGTACTGCTCCAGAAATGTTAGCCAAACCTTCAAATCCTTCTTAATTTCTTTGGTCACCCTGATGTGATAATGAGGTGCTAAGTCCCCGGCTAACCTTCCGTACAGCCGGGACAGGAATGCCCTACCTGGTGCCACCACCCTGCATGCGAAGTTTAAGCTCCCGATGAGAGACTGAAGCTGTCTAACGGTAACCTTGCTTGCTGACATGCATAGCCCAATCTTCTGCCTCAGTGCTATTACCTTCTCATTGGGCAAACGTGAAACACCAAGGGTCGAGTCGAGCTCAATCCCTAAATAAGTAAGCACCGTGGACGGGCCCTCAGTCTTTTCTGGAGCTAAGGGGATACCCAAATGTGCAGTTATGCGTTCAAATAAGGCAACCAATTCCCTGCATTCAGGCCCACCAGAATGGCCGATGAAGAGGAAGTCATCGAGGTATTTAGTAATACCTCCCCCACTTGCCTCACGACGCACGATCCATGCCACCAGGGAGCTGAAGCGCTCAAATGCCGAGCACGATATGGAGCACCCCATTGGCATGGCCTTGTCGTAGTAATATTTCCCTTGAAATTGGAAGCCTAACAGGTGATAACTGTCCGGGTGGACTGGCAAAAGGCGGAAAGCTGACTTAACGTCGCATTTTGCCATCAACGCCCCGGAGCCATACTGCTTGACCAGTTCCACTGCAGCGTCAAATGACACATAGTGGACTGTCGTCAAATCTTTAGGTATCCCGTCATTTACAGAGCGGCCTCGAGGGTATGAAAGGTGGTGGATTAAACGGAACTGCCCAGGGGCTTTCTTAGGTACTACTCCCAATGGGGAGAAGACCATTCCGTTTAACGGTGGGTCTTCAAAGGGGCCGGCCACTCGACCCTCCTTCACTTCCTTCCGTATCTTCTCCGCCACCACCTCCTCCATGCCCACCACCGATTTCAAATTGGGGGGTACTTGTCTTATCAGCACTTCCCCTACTGGTATCCTAAAACCTTCTTTAAATCCCTTTACAACATAGCTCACCTCTTCTTTGTCTGGGTGCGTGAGCAAGGCTACTGCCAACCTATCGACTCTCACTGGCGTTGGGGTTTTTTCCTGTTCCCCCGCTCCCCGGGTTACCTTGTGTCCCTTTTGAAAAGCCCCCCCCAGACTTCCCTTTTGCCCAAGGCTTGGGCCGGGGGCAGGAAGCGGCCGGGTGAAACCCTCCGCAGGAGGGGCAGGTATGCCGAAACCTGCACGCGGGGCGCGTACACGCCCCTGACCGAGAAAATTCCCAGCATTGCCCCACGCTGCCCGGGCTCACCTGCCTGCCCCCCGCCCTACCTGTGTCATTCAACATGGCAACGCTCCCTTTGGCCAAGAGGTGGCCACTATCTGTCTTTGGTGCCCCTTTTGAGTCACTCATGCATGTCAACCATAGGTCTTGTGCATGAATGTCCCATCGGAGCCCCGGCTTAAATGACGCCCGGTGCCGGAAAGCTTCGTCATATCGGAGCCACGCCCCGGCTGGCCCCGTCTCATATGCCCGTCGAATGATCTCGGCATATTTGAGGAGTACTGCCCCTTTCTCTGGGAACATTTCAAGCTGCACGCCATGGTATATGGCATAGGCTGCTGTCCAGTTAGCCCAGTTTCTGTCTGCCTTTGGGCGCTTGTACCGCTCCTTATCCTTTTTTTCGTCCTCCTCCCCCGGTTCCACTATCGGGTCGCTAAAGAGGAGGGCAAAAATATCAACATATTCTCCCCTCCATATCTTCTCCCTAGTGGCCAGTAATAGGTGTTCGCCTATGGGATCTGATAAATCCACGAAGCTTCCCCCCGCAGGTGGGAGCTGGCGTGGTAACCCTGTTCCTGTGTTTTGTGGGGGCCACTGCCACGGGGGGGCCTCGCCTGGTGCCACTCCATCCTGGGAGGCTGTAGCTGGCCACCCCTGTGTCATGTATGCTCCGTGCACCTGGCTCCCATGTTGATAACTATTCGAGTTGCCCCTATCCTGCTGAGCCCTGATCGGACCCCCAAGCTGGTTAAGGATGGGGGCCCGCTGCCCGCTATCAGGTCCCGTCGCCACCCAGCTCCCGCTAGGCTGCCCAGCCGTCGTGGTGGCCAGCCCCTGCGTGGCGTTACTCCAAACTTGAAGTGCCTGATGTGCCTGCGTTTGCCCAAAGACAGAGGGAGGCCCCCCATAACTCGACCCGTCTTGTGTAGCTGTTTGGGCAGTTGTCTGTCGCGGGGCAGGGGATACAACTTGCACCCAACCCCCATTCCACCACAAATATTGTGGGTGCTTTCTCCCGGGGGGGCGGCCCAGGCCAGTGCTCTGGGCCCCCGGCCATCCTTCTCCCATCATCCCAGGGCTGTTGTTGTCATAGATTCCTGCCCCTACTACTGGAGGGGGGGGGGGGTGGCTGCATTGGACCATAGTTCCCCTTGTCCCCCCTGTTTGCATACCTTCTACCGGTGCCATGTAGTGCTGCGTCCCCCGACTGTCATGGTCCCGCTCTGCGATCGCCCGCTCCAAGGCCTCAATCCGTGCTAGCAACCGTGGGTCATCCCTGCTGGCTCGGGCTTCCTGATGGTACCTGGAAGAGTCTTGCACGGGGGGTGGGGGTCCCTCATCCTGCGCCAACTCCTCTGGCTCAGCCTCCTCCCCAGCGCTCCCTTCCTCCTCTTCCAGCCCAGCCTGGGGCTCCATTTGGGGAGCCTCATGCTGGCTCCCAGCCACCTGCCGCCCTATCTCCTGATCTGCGAACCGGGCAGGGGGGCCTGCACGGCGGCCACTTCGTCTGAGCCCCCTGTCTTCCTCTTGGGATGGGGGATCCCTCCCTTCGTTGATTTGGGCCCCAGAATGAGCTTCTGGGGCCAGGGCCCGATTCAAGGCCTCAATTACGGGCCTAGGGACACCTACCCCAGATGGCCCTGGCCTGTTGTCCAGGCTACTATGGCTCTGTGCCACCCCACTTGGTCCTGCTACGGGTGGGGGCATCTCTCCCCCAAACACTGCTGCCTCACACGCAGCCAGGCGCTCCCATGCTGATGCACCAGCTGCTGGGGGGTGCGGTTCCAGTTCCCTGGGAAGGGGTGTTTGGGGACTGCCTGATGGTGGTGGCCTTTTGTCCTTGCCCCCCTTCTGTGCCCCTTTTGGGGCTGTCTTAACTTTTTTGGCCTTTTGGGCCCGAGCCTCAGCTCCATTTCTGGGGCCCCGTTTGCGCCCCCGCGCCATCGCTACTTGCCTTTTGGGCCCCACTTGCCAAAGCTGCTCCCTAGTGCCAGTACTGCTCCCTCCTTCAAAATCCTCCTAACACAGGCCGCGCTCGAGTCTGCCTCTCTGTCTTCAGGACTCGCACGGCCTGCTTCTCCTTTCCCCGCTCCTCCTAGAGTGAGCAGGGAGAGCCTGGAACGCTGCTGATTGCCCCACGTGACTGCAGGGGCCAAGGGTTGCTAGGCAACCCGTTGCAAACTGGCCTCCGTCCTTGCAAGCTCTGTGCAGCCTCTGCAAGCAGCAGCTGCACCATTTAACCCCCTGCGCTCCTAGGAGAGGTGGGAGGGAGTTTATGGGGCGAGACAACCCCCCACCGCCTGAATTTTTGGCGGAGGGTATTCTCAGTCGCTTTGGAGAAGCACTTAACATGTCATGATGGAGTGATCCAGTACCTGCTGTTTACTCCCAGATTTTGATAGTCAGAGGTTGTGTCCTCCACCCTACTTGTCTAATAGTCATTTATGGGCCAATCTATAAGTTCCAGAATGTATTCAATCCTTGTTTAACTCATGCTACGCTGTTGTCCTTCGCAACATCCTCTGGCAACAAGGCTTAAGCCTCCTTCATATAGTACCTCTGTCCCAGATGCTGAGAAAATCTCCCTATGAGTTTGGAATGAAAGGCCTCTCAAATGAGAAGAACACAAAATATTTTTATTCTTCAAACTCTTCTTAGCAGGTTGACTGGCTGAATACTCACTTAAGCAAGCAAGCAAATGCTAGTTGTTCACACCAATTGAGCCCCAGCTAAAAGGACTGAAAACTCAAGCTTATGTATGTAGGGGGTTAGTGTATTCTATTTTCAGCTTATATACAATAACATTCTGTTTATACTTTGACTCTTTAAGGCTATCAGTTACCTTATTTTGAGAATTTTGCCTTGATGAGTCGAGAGGAGAATGGAATTCTACTTCTGTGGGGGATGGAATTGTTTTCATTATTTATATCCCGCTTGTGGCACCTTACAAAAACGTAAATATTTAAAAATATACATAAAATACATAAAAGAGAAGCATAAAAATAAGAAAATAAAAAACCCATCCTCCTCACCCACCCTTCACCCACCTCCCTCACCAAAGCCCTGGCAGAACAGCCAGGTCTTGCAGTCACCGAATTGAGGCAAGGTCTGGGGCCACTTGGTATAGGATTGTGCCCATTGTATTTAAATGTTTGAAATATTTTTTTACTCCTTTTAGCACTTAAATATCCCTGCAAATCTGTCAAATTTGCATTATTCAAACTGAAACCGACAAATTGGATAATAAGCACTATCATGTTTGTTCTGCTGGATAATTATATATTTTTTGGTATTCTGTTTGCTTAATTATTGTGCTACTATTCATGTACAACAACCCAATCAAAATAAATGGACTAACAAAATGAGCAAAGTAAATAAAATGGAATACTATAATAAATGGATAAGCGAATGCCCGTTTTCGTTACAGATATTATTTTCAGACAGCTCTCCAGATAATATCCAGAAATAAATAAAATCACTATTTGTTTCAGCTCTACTTTTTTTAATAGCTCCCTCCCAAGTGATTGCTTCCATTTATACTCCAGTCCTGCGTTGATCTGTTTGCAGTTCTAACTTTGTACATGCGTGAGAAAAGGGCCCTGTACGTCCTGAAATCTTCCATAGTTTTGCCAACAGTTTCGGTCCAATAAAAGATAGCATCTGAGCAATTTTGTCTGTCTCTTACAAACATGGTAACCAAATTCTCTCTGGAAATAAATAAGAGACAAAGAGCTTTTAATAAATGTACAGTTTAAGATGCCTATAAATAATAAAAAAAGGCAAGGACAAGGTCTGTCAGTATCTGAAGGATAAAAAGGAAAGATATTGCTGATGTTTCACAAGGAAAAAATGTGCACAGAACAGCACTCGCCATTCACAGTTGTTAACAACTTCTGTGTGGTGCTCAGAACCCTGCATGCTACAAACACAATTATCTAGTATGGAATAGTCTTGTTTGTTTTCAAAGAGTAGCTGAGTAAAAGCAGAGGTGGTGAGGTCTACTGGATAAGGTACTGATCTGGGAGACCAGGGTTCAAATAATATCCTGGTTGTGAACTTGCTAGGCGGGCCTTTGGCAAGTCACTATCTTTCAGCCTTTGCTCACCATCTGTAAAATGGAAACAATAATGACCTACTCACAGAGTTATTGTGAGGCTGAACTAGATTATGATTGATAAGCATTCTGAACACTGAAAATGCTATAGACATATTTAATAATACTTGTGTGGTTCGGAAATGGCTTTGAAAATTCAGGGTAGGATCATTTATTTATTTATTTATTTATTTATTAGTTAATTAAATTAAACTTTTACGCCACCCCCTCCTACTGTCTCAGCTCGGGGCAGCTCATGACGATATAAACCACAACAAATCACAATATAAAATATATAATAAAACACACATAAAATACCATAAAAACCTCCCACAAGGCATACCAGGTGGAGTTAACCCCCACCCCTTCACTCGTCTCACTGGCCAAATACCTGACGGAACAACCAGGTCTTACGTTGTCGATGGAAGAAGGGAAGATTCATGGCCAAGCAGACCTCCATCGGGAGGGAGTTCCAGAGCCTCAGCGTGGGCACTGAGAATTCCCTCCTCATCGTCACCACCTGGGGGACCCTGAGGAGGGCATCCCCAGCTGACCGAAGGACCTGGTGGGTGAGGCGATGCCACAGAACTTCTGCTGGCTTATGGCTGGCCAGGTGTACATGTTGGATAAGGTGAGCATCCTGTCTACAGTGGGTCCCAGGGTTCTGTAGAACTCTGAGTTTTTCAAGGATTCTTTGCACTCCTGCGTCACAACTCTAGGAATGTCACTCCTTTAGTGCTGAGGTGAGAGCAAGTGTTCCCATAACATTTGGAAATACCTACCTTTCAGGAGTGCTTTTGACTTTTCCTTTGTATTTCCACACTCCTGCCTTACTGTTGCAAACTCAAAAATCCTTGACCATGATCTAGTCATCTCTCACCTTGACTACTGTAACTACCTCCTTACTGGCCTCCCCTGCTCTGATCTTGCCCCCCTTGTCTCTGTCCAATGCTTCAAGGCCAAAATCATCCACTTTGCCTGTCACTTTGACAATGTTCAGCACCCCCTCTATGGCCTACACTGACTCCCTCTACGTGAACGCATTCAGCACAAGCTCCTGGTCTTTCACCTTCATGGCCTTGCTCCCTCATATCTCTCTGCTCTTGCACACTTCTACCTGGGAGCTTCACTCCTTTCCTGCCCCCACCCTTGCCTGCTCTGACTTCCTTGCTCCTCGAAACATCTGCACCCTTTCTTTCTTGCTGCCCCTCATGCCTGGAACTCCCTCCCTCGATACGTTTGCTCTACTCCCTCCCTTGTAACTTTCAAATCCCTCCTAAAAACCCACCTCTTCTGTCAGGCCTTCCCTAGCTTGTCATGAGTGAAACTGCATCCTCTTTCCCCTCACTCAGAATCTAGTTCCCTGTAACTCAGGCCGCTTTTACACGAGGCACTGAAAAAGCGCCTCCAAAGATACATAGGAAGAGAAACCTGTGCATATGTGTGTGTGTCTGTGTGTGTTTTAGATGTTCCCCCACACTACCGGAAGTGATGGATGTTCCCATTCTAAAGCAGCAGCTGCCAAGAACAAGTGTAGGTTTGAAGAAGCAGCATTGTAAAACCCTCTAGAGGGGTTTTTATGATGCAGCATCTTCAAACCTGTGCGTGTTCTTGGTGACTGCTACTTTAGAATGGGAGCAACATCACTTCTGGTTGTGTAGGGGAACATATAAACTGCCCCCCTCCCTCCCCCGGCAGAAGTCTACCCTCCTTACAGTACAATTTTTAGTCTGAGATGTGTTCTGAGGTGGAACCAGTGAAATTGGACTGGGATGGCAAATGCTGATGTGCTTGACAGAAGAGTTGACTCTGTGTTCAGTTTGGGTTAAAAAAAAATTCCATAAAAATGTACCAATGAAAATGTATTTAATTATTATTATATTATATATTATATTCATTTTTTTATGCCGCCCCCTCCTGCCTCAGGCATCTCGGGGTGGCTCACAGCATATTAAAACATTTTAAAACATTAAAACCAACAATAATAATTCAATTTAAAAAACAATATAAAACCCCACCCTACCTTAACCCACCCACCCGCCCCATCTCCCCTCAGGAAAGGCCTGGCATTGTCTGCAGAAAGAGGGGAGGCCGGCAGCCAAGCAGATCTCTGATGGGAGGGAGTTCCACAGCCATGACGCAGCCACAGAGAACACCCTCCTCATAGCGGACACCCAGGGAACCTCGAGGAGGGTGCCCCCAGTCTACCGTAGGGGCCGCTCCAGGACCCGGACGGTGAGGCGGTCCTGCGGCTAGGCAGGGCCCAAGCCATTTTAGGGCTTTAAAGGTCAGCACCAACACATTGAATTGGGCCCAGAAGCCTACCGGCAGCCAGTGCAGTAAGCGAAGCACCAGTGTGATATGCTCGCATCGGCCCATCCCCATCAAGAGCCACATCCTTCACCAGCTACAGCTTCCAAACCAACACCAAGGGTAGCCCCATGTAGAGCGCATTGCAGTATTCCAGTCTCGAGGTAATAAAAGCTTGGATGACCGTGGCCAGATCCGAGTCTGAGACATACGGCCTAAACTGATGCACCAGGTGTAACTGGTGAAATGCTCCCTTTGTCACAACTGCCACGGGAGCATCCAGGCAGAACTGTGGGTTCAGGAGCACCCCCAGACTCCGGACCTGAGAAACCAAGGGAGGGCGAACCCCATCAATGATGGGGGCCACTACTCCCTCGGCCTTCCCCATGACCATCACCTCCATCTTGTCAGGATTAAGCCTCAGGCAGCTTGCCCTCATCCAATTCCCCACAGTGGACAAACACTGGGTAAGCACTGAGGCTGCCGGGCCTGAGTCAGAGGAAAATGAGAAATATAGATTGGTGTCATCAGTATATTGACGACATCTCACTCCATACTCCCTAACACCCTCTCACAGAGGCTGCATGTACACATTGAACAAGAGAGGGGATAAGATGGAACCTGTGGTACTCCACTCGTGAGGCCCCGGGGGAAGATGAAAACTCCCCCAGCACCAAAAGCTGGGTTCTCCCTGCCAGGAAAGAGCAGAACCATTCAAGAACAGTCCCACAAATCACTTCCCGGTTCCCCAGCTGAGTCACCAACAACTCATGATCAACAGTATCAAATGCAGCCGAGAGATCTAAGTGGATCAACAGGGTCGAACAACCCCGGTCCAACTCGCAGGAGAGGTCGTCGGCCAAGGCCACAAGTGCTCCATGCCATAACCCAAACGAAAGCCAACTGCAAGGGATCAAGAAAGTTAACCTGGTCCAAATGCCCCCGAAGCTGCTCAGCCCCCACCTGTTCAATAACCTTCCCTAGAAAGGGAAGGTTAAAGACTGGCCGATAACTGGCAAGGGCGCCAATGTCCAAAGATGGTTTCTTGAGCAGGGGCCGCACCACCGCCTCCTGAAGACAGCCTGGCACCCCACCCTCCCCAAGGGAGGCATTGACTATCCCCGCCAGCAACAGTCCCAGTGTCTCCCGGCTAGCCTTAACCAGCCATGACAGGCAAGGATCTAGTTCACAATAGATGGTTCAAACAGTCCCAAGAGCATCCCCCACATCTGAGCGTGACACTGCCCAAAACTCATCCCATAAAACAGGACAAGAAGGGGCTTCTACTACCTCTGACCCATTCCCTGCTGAAAAAGTCACATCAAAACTGTGGTGAATTTGAGCAATTTTATCGACAGAAAAGTCCGCAAACAAATCACAGCGAGCATTTGATGGTTCTACGTCCAGGCGGAGGGAGGACTGACTGACCAGCCCCCTCACCACCCGGAACAGCCCAGCCGGGCGGCACTTAGCAGACACGAGGGCAGCAAAGAATTAGGGATGGACAAACAGAAAGTGGTTCGGATGTTCGGTCATTCGGTTTGAAACCCGAGTTCGGGTTCTATGGTTCGGTTCAGCTGAGTTTGGTTTGGCCAAACTTGGCCGAACATTCAAAAATAGCGAAACTGAAACGAAATCGAAACCGAAACCTAATTTTTGGCCCTGGAAAGACGTTTTTCCCGCCCCTGAACTCATTCAAACTCATCTGAACACAACCGGACTGTTCGGTCATTCAAGAGTTCAGTTCAGACGTTCGGTTCGGATGTCCGAACAGACCGAGTTTGGATCGAACTCCAAACATCCGAACCTCATTCGCCCATCCCTACAAAGAATACCTTCTTTGCTGTCCACACCACGAAGGCATAGGTACATAACCAGACTCTATGTCGCAACTGGTCAACTTCAGTATGCGAATGATGCCATCATCGCTCTAACCGCTACCTTTCCTGCTTCATCCACCGCAGCTCCCTGGTATACCATGGGGAGCTGCGTTGTCGGAAATTCGGGACCGGACGCCTGGGAGCCACACAGTGCCTGGCATTAATAAAATGACATTAATACAATGCCAAAATCAAAACAGGGAAACAAAAATCTCAGTAGGAAATTTACAGATACTTTCTAAATCTTATAATAGGTCATTCATTAGAACAGACCGATAGAAGAATCAGGAGCCATCCACATTAAGACTTTTCTGACTTCATATTGTTTGCTCATATAAAATGGATGATTTATTTTTTTTAAAATCCCATTTCTGAGGTAACAGTAATCTTCAGTAATATTAAAAGAGATAATAGAATACGGGGTCCAACCTAGAGGCCTCTAGCCTGACTCCTGCTTTGTCTAGCCTAGGCCGGGAACACTCCCTTCCAACCCCCTCAGACATGAACTCCCTACCACCAAAGTTCTTCATCCCCATTAAGTTCTCTGACATCATGGCAATCCAAAGGGGTTGTGGCCATGTTGTAAAGGGGTAGGGACAGGCTCTTCCCCTACCTTTTTTCTGATGTAACCTGGGCCTTATGAGTGTTGTGATGTCATGCTGGTTTGTATGGGTGGAGCCATTCAAAAACATTGGACCCAGGCACAGAAGAGTCAGTTGTATCAAGGGTCCAGCCTTGAGTTGACTCAATGCAGTCAAGCTCATTCCCAGCTTGGTCCCAAATTACTAGATCCAGTCTAGTACAGTCCAGTCTTTTTCTTCAGTATGTGTTACTTTGAAAATTCAGACTAAAAAGTTAGTCACAACAGTAGACTTCACTGTAAGGCTGTAAGAAATTGACTTTGACTTGAATGCAGGCAGAATAAGGCCTTGAAAGGGTGAGGAGTAAAATTGTTGCAATGTGCTACCCTTTGGGGATTACATACTCACATGCAACTAGTCAGGCAATTAGGTTTGGCTTATTGATCCATCTGGGAGCAGGAGGGAAGTTGCTGGTCAACCGAAGGCAAGAGCCTACTCTAAAAGACTGAACCTGAATACTGTGGAGAGGATCACTTGAGAAGAGACAGGCCTCAGCCTGGAGCCTATATCCTGGAGTTGGTGTCCAAGGAGGTCAGGACAGAATCTTTAGAGTTGGGAGTGGAAGTTTGGAGGAGGCTTTCCTGAAGGGAGGCCTGGAAGCCCAGAAGGGGAGGGTCTTATATAAAGGCAAGGAGTTGAACCAAGAGAATGCAGAAGGTTTTCTCCTTGGCAAGGAGTTATTTCAGTTTTATGTGACTTTGGGACCCATGCACTTTTAAAAAAAAAAAAATTTAAAATATACTTGGTGGTAGAGATTTGTGCATACTCAGTGGTTTGGTGCGCTCATGGGGAGAGAGAGTTGTCTGGTTCAGAGGCATGTTTCACGTTCATATGTATCCATTTTTTGGAGGTAAAATGCTAATATGATCAATGAATTCAAAGTATTTATAGAATTTTAATCTAATAGTGCTACCAAAAAAACCCTTTATAAAGTGATTTCCTAATGGATCCTCAGAATTGTATTTAAATGAGCTGATACCACACACTCTGGTGTTGCATGTAAGGAGAGTGTGTATCAAATTGATATGTTACACGTTATAAGATCAGTGTGTCAATGGGTGTTTTTAAATGAGATGGTACCCCACGTGGCTACCTAGGAGCCATGCATCCGACTGCACATCTGAAGGTGGAGTGGAAGGATGTGTGCTCCCACAAGCCACGGAGCACTCACCTATGGCCACGCGTGGAGCACTGCTGAGAAATCCAGAGTGCTCCGTGCGGGACAAGCCAAATAGCTCTGTGGCAACTTCAGGGCCACGAAGCTCCTGTCCGTACGAACTGGGGCAGCAAGCCATGCCACCAGACTGGTCCCCCGCTCAGCGCCACTGTGGGCAGAGGGAACATGGAAAGTCACGAGAACTGACCTGGGAGCACTGGGGAGCCTCTGTTTCACAGAATTCATGCTGGGGACATGACAGTTGCAAAGGCCAGCCCAGCACTCTTCCTCTTCCCCCATTGTCCATGGCAGAGGGAGTGCGTGGTGACTTGCCTCTTTGATTAGGATAGCTATGCTGGGAACCACTTCTTTGAATCCCTCCACACGCACTCCACCTGAGTGGGTTGTCCATGGCAGTGCCACTCAGCAGCCATGCACACACGCACACATCCGCCATCACCTTGCTTGTTTTAAAAACACCCTGTGCCTAAACACTTGTTTAGCCTGTCTCTTCTGCATATTTACATGAGTCACATCAAACTGCTTCACAAGTGGCTTGCAAGCAGAGCTGACACAAGTAGCCACAAAAATGGATATGTAATACTTGACTCACAGTTTATTTATATTTTTCCCCACACTTCTGCAGATACTCAAAATATAAAATACTGTAAAATGCATTAAGATCCCAAACCACCCATCCACCTCACACTTTATCCCCACCTGCCACCCCCCAATCCTTCTTCCCCAAACTCCTCTACCCACCTCTCCCAACTCTGTTCCGACCTGCCAAACACCTGGGCAAACAAAAGGTCTTACACCTCCTATGGAAGACAAGCAGGTTTGGCCTTAGGCAGACCTCCAACCTACTGCTTGTAGGTGGTTGTGATTCTAGCCTTCTAGGATGCAGCAATCCTCCACTATGAAAGTCAGTGCAATTGCTTTGTGAAACACAACCTTGTAGTCTGAGTGGTGAAGGAAAAATATTACAGTTCACTGCGCTTCAGTTAGTAACTCCAAAGTAACCTAAAAATTCTTATGACATCAATTACACTTTTCTTATCCAACGGTAGTAATAGTAGTACATCCAATTCAATGAATAGTGTGGAAAGATTCTGTTAGTTCTACTTGAGTGTACTGCATACAGCTCTTAATCTGCACCTTGACAAATCAATAAACTGCATAAAATGTAGCTATGTATAGAATACTTGCAGCAGCAGCATCCTTACAGTGCTTGAGCTGGCGATATGCATCACAAATCCAATAACAGCAAGCTAGGCACTCAGGCAAATATAACTCAACGAGGTAGCACTGCCATTCAGCGATACATTGTTTGTATATCCTCCGTCCTTTCAATTTATCCCTTCTGAGTAAAACAGGTGTATCCTGGGTAACTTTTCAAAGAACAAAGATTAAAGAAATAAAGCTAGAGAATGACATGTATTGCAGGTACCTACGTTACTATTTCTGAAGATGTCTTAGTGATTACAGAAAATATTTGTCAGTCAATCAACCTTAACTTCCCTAACAAAAGCTGGGGGGGGAGGGGGGATAATTAGCTAGCTTTCATGTTAAGCTAGCTAGCTAGCATGTTAAGCTAGCTTTCCTACAATCCCCATTCTGTGTGATCCGATCACACTCCAAAGTCCAGACTTTTCCCACTGTGTTATGGGAATAAGTTTTAATCTTATTAAAAGACCATATTGTTAGTGGTGTCACTGAACCTACAGTGTGGATTAAAGTGAAATTGGTTCCTTGTTTCCCTTTTAGGAAATAGACCTACACCAAAAAGTCTCTAAAAATATAATCAGAGATTTAGTGTTTCTTATGGGTTCTATTAATGCTCAATTGGTTCAGTTAATACTTCCTTTTGAGTTTGATGTTATACATTCCTGTGCCACTCAGTCCCTTGCTTATAGAATGAGCAACTTGTTTTGAGTTGTGTTTTAATGAGACAGACTCCTGCCAAATAAATCTTAATGCCCCCCTATGCAAATTGAAGCGGGCTTTTTATTGTGGTATGCGTCCATGCTACATGAATCACAAAAAGGGAGGAGGGAAGGGAAAGGAGGCTTATGAGTGGGTTTCTTGCTTTCTAGGAGAAATAGGTGTAGTTCTAGCTATATTGGAAGCTAATTAGGGTCACTAGTGTCCTATGTAGGAATCAATTGATCAAATGGCTGGAGAGAAGATAAGCCAGAAAATTAGGAGCTGAGCTTACTTCAACAAATGTTGATCCTGTCCCACTCGGGATGGGGTTGACAAGAGTCATTTGACAAGGATTGCCAGAACCCAGGCTTAGGAGGGCTTTATAATTATTTGCAGAACTAGAATTATCCAGAGAGTTAAGGATTAAAAGACAACTCTAATTGTTGGTTGCAGGAGCCCACTGTGGGTGCCTTATATGCTAACACTGGTGATTGGAAACTAACTGTTTCTCAGTAGCCAATTGGCATAGTCGCAGAACAATACCATACATGCTTTGACATTGCCCGTCCATGGGGAATAAACTGGAATAGATATTTCTCAATGAGAATTCAGATTTTTAACACAAAGTGTTTTGAAGGCCAATAGCATAACAAGGTTCCAAAAAGGACTGGCTAAGTTCTGAGAAGATGGGTCCATAAATGGCTATCAGAGACTGGGAATGAATGGCAGGAAATGAATCACTCCATTATCGCCTTGTTATGCACTGAAGATGGACACTGTTTGGGACTGAATGTTGGTCTAGATATATTATTGGTCTGGGCCACCATACCACTTCTTATGGGCTAGGGCCAAATCTTCAGAATGAATCAACTTAACTTCCCCGGTTCAATATTCTCGCACATTTTGTATTCATAATCAAAGCAAGGGGAAAATCAAGTAGTAAACGCCTCAATGACACTTATTTGCATAATATTTGCAGGACAAAATGATTAGTTTGGGCTCAACATTTTAATAATTTTCTTCACTGAACAACAGGTTGATGCTTTTCCTCTTTAATTAGTGCTGAAACAGATAGCAAAACAATATTGGTGGCTCATATCTGATATTCGGGATACTTTGGTGGCAATTTGATAACTATCCAGTAACAGTGGAGTTCAGCTGTTAAACTGGAATAATGACTATTACTGCTTATCCCATTACTGTGTTTTCTGAATTACCATTTACCGCATTACTGTTTATTGAATTGCCACATAACCAAACTGGTCTGGATGAAAGGAGGGAGTAAAAAATAATAATCATGCAATAAATGGTAATGCAGTAAATAGTAGCCAGTCAGCAGTAATTTTGTAAATGGTAATCCAGTTAACCAGATAGCAGCTAGATATTAAACTGGATGCCATATGACATCTGACAGCATACTGCAATATCCGTATAGATACCCAATAGTAGTGGTTAATCATTTCAGCTCTACATCCCCACAAGACCAATTGAGTCCCATTAACCAACCCTACTAGTCATGAATGGAGATGTCTATCACCACTGTTGGCAAAAAAACACCCCCTTCCCTCCATTTTCTATTCAGCGTACGGTCCTGTTAAGTGGCAGTACCTCAGATACCTGAATTGAGGAACTAGCAACTTTAGTAGAAAAATCTCATAACACCAACTACCATCTTTTCTCCAAGAATATATTGATAAAAAGGCATTGAAATTCTTGTAAAATCTGTTCACCCCTCTAAATCTGAGGCAGAGCATGATGTTTTCTATTATCAGTTTTACTTAATGCCATAATGTTCCACCTGCTTACAGCAATTTTATATCTGAGGCAGACTCTCACATTGTTAGCATTTGTTCTGTGCACAATAAAGAGGATGTGTGCAAACCACACAAGCACAGCTGGGTTCAAACAATTCTGTTTATTGAACAGTAAAGTGGGGCTGACTATGTGCTGTCCTGGTAGCCATTTTGCCTCAATCTCTGATCATAGGAACAATTGCTTACAGACATTGAGAGAAACTACCCAAATCCTGTACTCTACACTAGATCTGAAATAAATAGCAAATTTTACATTCATGAAAATTGTTCATATATTCAGATAGCAATGTGACTATCCAGATAAGTATTCACAACACAAATAAATTATTACATATTCATTTCTTCAGGAAACTTTGTTCCACTATTTTAGTTATTTCAGTCATTTCAGTTTAACTGTCCAAAATAATGGTATTGGAATACCTGAAATGGATCAGCAAAATGGAAACGAATAGTTATTTGTCTCAGCTTTGTCCAGACAAACTCAAAGTGGGCAAATTCATCAGATATATTCACTTTTCTGAATACTCATTTCAGTTCTACGCTAAACCTGTTAAACTAGCTTCTGATAGCAAACTGTGAAAGTGATTAACAGTACACATATGGGAGACCTGCAGTTAGAGTGGAAACAATTACTTGAAAAAAGAATTTCTGCTACCAAACTGAGCTGACAACATCAGTTACCCATCACTACCCAGCTTTGGCCCTATTCAGGTATCCGAAGTTCTAGAATGTAGACTTCTGGTCCTAATTTTTTTAATTTCCATCCCTATACCAACTGATAATCAGAAACTAGAAAAATTGGTATGGGAAGTGACTTTTTTTAAAAAAAAAATTTTAAGGTTTTAGGTACCTGAAAAAGGACTGCCATTCTGTGTATGCGCAGTACCACTTTTACACACATGTGGACCGACTACCCTGTTCCAAAATGACACCAATGCTTTCACCATCTTTTTGGAAAAGGGCTGTGCATGCGCAGAATGGCTACAGTGGCCATTTTGTGTATGCACAGTGATTTTATAAAATTATTATTTTTACTAAAATGAAACAAAACATGCACAAAAACTATAGGGGGAGGCAGAGAAACAAATAAAATGTTAAGATGTACATGAAAAGGGTAACAAAAATGAATAATGTGCCTGCTGCAAATTAGGGATGTGCGAACAGAACCGAGTTCAGAAATTCGGTTCGGTTCGAAAATCGAGTTCGGTCGAATTCCGAACTTCTGAACCGAGTTCATACTTTCAAAACCGGGGCTTTTGGCCTTCCAAACTGGTTCAGATTCGACCGAACAATTCGGTTCAAAAGTTCGGTTCGGTTGACCGAACTATTTGAGTTTGGTCCGAACTTCCAAACCGCGTTCGCACATCCCTACTGCAAATCCGTATTCAGAGATTGGGGGTATCTCCCAGATCATTCAGGAGAGAGGTAATCATCTATTTAAGGTTTAAACATTAATTATTGAAATACAATCACTGCAGGTGAAGCATTTACCTCCTTTAAAATCATACTGAAGATTCACAATTTGCAGAATTTTTTTTTTTTTTTTTTGCGGTTATTTTTAAGCTAAGATTCCTTTTTAAAAAGGACAACCATATTCTCTTCTGAAATCCAAATTTCAGCCTCTAAAATTCTCTACCATTGTCTCTACACTAATCGTAAGTGGGCCAGGTTTAAAAATGACTTCTTGTTTAGCAGAAGTGTAAACTTAGCAGCACAATGTGCACCAATTTTAACAGAAATGGTGTGTGTGTAATATATCTATTTAAGCCCCTCAGCACAAAAGGCAGAACTAAGGAAAAAATAAGAAAAGAAGAGAGAAATATTTATTTGTAGCAAGTATCTGGAAGTAACGAAGCCTGGTTTCCTACAAATGGGACAATAGGTGAGCCTAGTATGGTGAACATTTTGCATCTTGCTTATCTATCTCTAGGCCCTTGGCTTCTTTCGTGCTTTGGCTGAAATTGACAGAAATAAATTTTGCCAAAGTCACAAGTTATAATGCTCAATGTAAGGCCACTTTTACTAGAGGTGTGCACCAGGAGCCCATGTTGTTTTTGTTTTCATTTTTTGTTTTTGTTATTTAAATATGTCATTTTTGTTTTCATAAATATCAAATTGTTGTTTTCATTTTTGCTTTCATTTTTGTTTTCCATTGGTTCAAATGAAAAACACATTTTTGTCTGTAGCTTTGTTGGTTTATAGTATATTTGGTTGATTCTTAGAGGGATTGTACCTCCAATGGAAGGCATTATATGTACTAAATTTCAAAACAATTGGATAAAGGAATCCAATTTTATAAGCAGTTGAATTATATTATTTTGTAAAAATCTTCATATACATTCTTAGCTATAACATCTTTGCCTAACACTTAATGTAGATGAACCTTAGCACATTTATACCCCTTCCAATATGTACTATCTCTTCCAACTTTCACAAGGATTGGATAAAGGGCCTGGTGGTATGAGCAATTAACTTATAAATGTATGTCTGACAGTAAAATCTTTGTAGTCCAACCAGTGTACATGAATTTGGCAGAGATGTATATCACACTTTCATGATCATCTCTGCAAAATATCATAAAGATGTGATAAAGGGTTCCAATTTTATATGCCTGCACAGCATATGAAGTGAAGGAGCCAATGTCAGGGATTCTCTTTAATCTCTTATGTGTCACTGTCATATAAGATCCATTTGTGATGCCAATTGGCCAGCATAAATGTCAACCAAATGTCCTCATTCTGTGCTATGACCATCCCAACATCTCTCCCCTGCTTGTTACTGGGAAGTCAAAAGCCTCTGTTTAGGAAAGAGCCAAAAGAGATTCTCTTATGTCCTCTGTCCTGTGCTGCAGGATGTGATTGTGATGATGATTGGTCAGCCTGGATGTGTAAACTATGTTTCCTGATTGCTGGGATGCTATCCTCAAAATCCCATTTATGTCCCTTCTATGCCTGTCTGAGGGCCGCATCCTATACCTGTCTTGAAGCCACTACTGATTGCTCCTGTAAAACTAGAAGAATGCAGTAATTGGCCAGTGAATGTGTCTGTCAGTCTTTTGGGGTGCTCCACATACTCCCTCCTACAGCCTCCCTCCCCCTGCCTCTGACTGGCATTTCATGTGCTGCTATTTATCTGAATAATGATATTCAAGGTGACAACCTCAATTGCTTATAAAATTGGGTCCCTTTATCCAATTGTCATGTAATTTGGCAGAGTTGACAGGGAAGGTATGTGATACATTCCTGTCAAATATCTCGTAAACAGGATGGACTATACAAATATTACAGCTGGAATCGTATTTTCAGGTTAATGTCACCATCAGGACCTTTCATTCAATTCTTTCTGAAAATTGGAAGGAGTGTTAAGCTTATGAAGAGATATAATATTCATAAGTGTGATGGAAATTGGATGGAAGATGAAAATGTTGTAGCCATGAATGTTATGGAGCTTTTCTTAAAATCACAATGTTCAGTTGCTTCTACAATTGGTTCCCTTTATCTAATCATTTCTCATTTTGGAACACATAGTGTCCTCCATTGGAGGTACAAGCTCCCTAGGTTTCATCAGAATTGAATAAGAAACACAAATGTTATAGCCAGAAATACATGTTCCAATTTCCCCCCTTTATTTAAAAAACAGAATGAAATGTTTTTGTTTCTATTTTTTAATATTATTATTTGTCATTTTCATTATTGCAATAATGATAACAAAAATGACAATATTCATTATCGTTATTGTAATAACAACAATGACATACACACACCTAGCTTTTACATGAGCGGCAGAATGCAGTGTGTTGAAGAACAGACACGCATCCTGAAAAGCCCTGCAGGGTGTGTTTAGATGCACCAGAAGTAGCCGGCTGTCATAGGAATCGTGGCTCATACGGTCTTTTTGAAGCCACATTTGGGAAGCCTCAATAATGGGGGTTTCCCAAATGCGGTTTCAAACAGACCGCGCAAGCCACAATTCCTATGGTGGCCGGCTATTTTTGGTGCATCTAAACACATCCCGTGGGGCTTTCCAGGAAGCGTGTTCTTCAGTGTGCTGCATCCCACTGCTCATGTAACAGTGGCCTAAGGCAATGGATACTTGTCATGCGCACACAGAAATGGGGCTACAGACACATGGTTGGGTTTTAAAATGGCCGCAACTGTTCTTTGAGTTATTATTACAGTCTGAGTCAATTGAAAAGGGGGGAAGGGTAAACTGATAGTAATAACCACAGTTTTAACCATAAACCTCACCCTTCCCCCAACATGTCCAGTGCCTACAGCTCACTGATTCCTGTTGATATACCATCTGTCCTCCTCATCCACATTCCCCAGATTGGGATCATGAGGGAGAAGTGACTGGTCCTTCAACCACTAGGGACAGCATTTATCCTGCATAGTAGCACAGAACCCTCCATCCCCCAGAGTCTGGCGAAACCTGGGTTGCATATCCTCCGACCGGCTCACTCTTCCCTTACCTCGCTGAGGTCCCTCAAATTTTCATAATAATTCATCCATACTGGGTTGTAAGCAATTGTGTGAGCTCATTCATAACCTTTGGCACTGGATTACTGCCTACAAATGTGATTTGTGGCATATTATGGAGCAGCAAGAATCACTCCGTAGGTTAAAGCGCATTGGAGTTCAAATGCAAAGCCTCCTGTTGTTTTGCATTAGAATTTTCAAGTACTGCATCTTTGGGTTGGCAACTTTTTTTTTTGCTGGCCCACCGTTATTTGCTGGATGGCGTCTGTAAGGCTGAACATGCCATGCTGGAAAATTCAGACTAAGTGTTGTCTTCCTGCTTGTGAAGTATGGGGTCTTTTAAAATGTTTTAAAACAACATTTGGTGGGGCTAGATGTCATTTTATCTGTATGGCATGGCACTTAATGCTGTGCATGCATGCTTCAGTGTGGAACAAAGAAACATTCTAGGGTTGAGATTTCCCACCCCCACCCCACCCCGTGGCTTAGGTGGAGGTGGGGGAGGAACTTACACCACCCCCACCTTTCCACCTGCTTGGCTGCCTGCCCAGCTGTCTGCTTTCCTACCCAGCCACTTCGAACATAGTGCAGGGCAGCAGGGGATCTGACTTACCGGATCTGGTGATGCTGGGGCTGCTGCCATCTTTTTGAAAGGGCCTGGGTTCACAGTCAGGGGGCGCACAAGTGCACACGCTGGGGGCATGGCTATGAATCCTGTCCAGCATGCTGGCCCTCCATTTTCCAGCATACCATACAGGAATCACGGCCACATTCCCAACGTGTGTGCATGCACAGGGATCGCTGCTTACCAGCCTGCTTTTCTACTCAGTCAGCTGCCTCTCCTATTATGCCACGGCTGCCCACTGTAACTTTCAAAGGCTCCACTCTAACTGGCCTGCATTCAGGCACCTGCCAGAGTTGTCACCATGTTCAATAGTGAGGCATGCTGGGAAGTGAAGTCCCAGTATGCCACACTAACCAACATGGCAGAGGCCTAGACAGGTACATCTGTGTGGCCCAGAGGAATGGGTCCTTTGAAAGTTTCAGTAGGTGGCTGCAGCAGCATGATCATTGGGACAGTAGGGATGTGTGCGTGCATATGTGTGTGCCTGACTGCCTGTGTGTATCTGCCTTTGTGTGTGTGTGTGAAGCTGCATCTAGGGATGGGCGAACGTGGTTCAGAAGTTCAGAGTTCGGACCGAACTCGGTCTGTTCGGTCGACCGAACCGAACTCGAATTTCAAACCAAACCAAATTTCTGAACTCTGTTCTGTGTGCCCATCCCTAGCTGCATCTATTGTGTGTGTGCGTGCCTGCCTGCCTGCCTGCCTGCCTGCCTCTGTATATTTTCATTTGTATTCAGTGTTCAACTTTGGGTGAATAGCAGTTTATTCTGTTTGGTACTTTGAATTACTCCCAGAAGATAAATAGATGTACAAAACATGACTTACATGCAACTTTCTCAAATGTTATTGAAATGTTACTGAATGCAGAATATTGCCTGTTTTGGCACTAGAGGCAATTTGAAAGCTGTTTAAAAGAGGGGGGAAATGTAAAAAAAAAAACAAACCGATACTCCAACAAACTACAATAGTAAATTTGTGTTAACCTAACAATATCTTGCCATATGGCCTGGGTTGAAGCAATTATACATCTTCATTAAATAAATTAGAAATGCACTTGGCAACAGTTTGCCAAGATGGATGCATAGAGAATTTTATAGTATTGTTCCCATATTTATAAACAATATTCTTTGAAACAATTTATTTTTAAAAATCTGAAACTAATAGTTTGACATATCTGTAACAGAGGAATGATCTTACATTTTTAAAACTCCTATTTGCAAAATTTGCAATGTTATGTTAAGAGGTAATATACATTTTCTCAATTTTGTGCTATGGTGAGATACATCTTGAGAACTAATTTGTTGGTTTTAGTAACTGGGAGGCATTAAAAAGATTAAGAACAAACACACAAATGCTGCCCAGATTTGGAAAATGGCAAATTTGGCATTTTTTCTTCTATAGAAAAACAATTGCATCAAGTCATATTAAGTTTAACTTATCAAGTTTAGAAAAGGTCACATTATACAAATGCCTTAGGTGTCCTTAAAATCAACAGATTTGAACTAAAATTCACCTGTTTGCCAGGTCTGCTTCTGCTGTAAGCACTGTTCTCATTCTAAATGGGAGGCATCATATTGAAAATCTCTTTACACGTAGCATAAGCAGTTGTGTACTCTTCAAGGTATATATTAATGTTTCTTGAAAAAATGGAACTACTGTAAAACCCTGTTATTTACAGTACTATTCCTTGTGAAGCTGAGTTAGAATTTTGTATGAAACTCTCATAAGCGCAGAGATGTAAGCAGTTTTACTGTATAGCAGCAGTCAAGGGATACAGACACCCCCCAGACATTCTCCCCCAAAATAAATTTTGGGGAAAGTCCTAAATAAATATTGCTACCAAGAATCTATTTTCTCTTGCTCTCAGAATTCTTGATGTCATCAGGGCTACAAAGGTTTCACTTCAACTGCTTAAAAACAGTTACACTTGCAAAAATCTGAAGATTTACACATATGTTCGAGTCTGTGATTGCTGGAGGCCTCTGGTATTTGGTCCACACCCCCAAGATGTGTTCGGTCTTATGCAATAAAGTTTGATCCTTATTAGATAATATTAGGCAACCAGTGTGTGACCATGCAGTGTGTGCACAGAGTTTGAAAGTGGCTAATGTTACAAGGCAGAATTTGTATTCAAATGCTATTCCTTATTCAAAGTCTGAAGTTAGTGAACCTGGGGAGTGGGAGTCTAAACAATTTGTTTAGTTTGTGTTTTTATCCTTGCAGAAGGAAATTTTAAAGGATAAAAATTCATTGCTACAAAGGTTATGGAAACACACAGATACACACACACCTCCTACCACTATACATAAACACACACACGACCACCCAGCATTACACAGACACAGTCTCACACACACAACCTCCCACCACTAAAGACACACACACACCTTCCAGCAATACACTCAGGCTGATTTTACACAAGCAGTGGGATGCAGTGTGTTGAAGAATGTGCTTCCTGAAAAGCCCCACGGGGTGCATTTAGATGGACTGGAAGTAGCCGGCTGTCATAGGAATTGCAACTCGCGTGGTTTTTTTGAAGTCGCATTTTGGAAACCTTAATATTGATGCTTCCCAAATGCAGCTTAAAAAAAACCAGGCAAGTCGCGATTCCTATGGCGGCTGGCTAATTCTGGTGCATCTAAATGCTAGGGATGGGCGAACAGAACGGAGTTGGGAAATTCAGTTCAGTTCTGTTTGGTTTGAAATTTGAGTTCGGAAATTTGGTTCGGTTCAGTTTGGTTTTAAACTTGAGTTCGGTTCAGAAGTTCGGTTCGGTTGACCGAACAAACCAAGTTCGTTCGAATTCCGAACTTCCGAACCAAGTTCGTTCATATAAAGCCAGGTTTTTTGGTGTGTGTTGCCACTAGGGATGGGCAAACAGAACGGAGTTCGGAAATTCGGTTCGGTTCAGTTTGAAATTCAAGTTCGGTTCGGAAGTTCAGTTCAGTCGACCGAACAGACCGAGTTTGCTCCGAACTCCGAACTTCCGAACCGCGTTCGCCCATCCCTACTGAACGCACCCCACAGGACTTTTCAGGGAGCACGTTCTTCAACACGATGCATCCCACCGCTCGTGGAAAAGCAACCTCACTCATGGTTGGTTATGAGTTGGTTATTACATAGATGTGTGGACAGCACCACACATGCACATAACAGTAATTACTGAACACACATGTAATAGTAATAACAGTTCTTACTGTAAGGAACTCCTTCCTAGTGTTTAATGCATTATATCGGTTGCCTTCAGGGGCAAGAGAGAACAAGTCTTTGCCATCCTCTCTGTGACAACTCTTCAGGCAGGGGAAGACTGTCTCCCTTTAATCTTCTCTTCTCAAGGCTACACATACCCAGCTCCTTCAACCCATCCTCACAAAAACAACAACAACAAAGGCACCATTACAGATCCACTCACTTGACCAGTGAAATCCTAGATTGGGAGAGATTTGCCAAGATGCTCGCTGTCAGCCTAACTCTGCTGCTACAATGGAAGCAGATTTCTACTAATGCTAAATTATTTCAAAACACCATGCCATAATTACAGATATCAAGGGAAAATTGTAAGATCACAAAATGAAAAGAGAGTATCCCATCAAACTCCCATCAAACAGTAACAGACATGGAAATTGAAATTTAAGGCAGGAATTAAAAGCACAACGCTTCCCTACCCAAAAAACAATTTGTGGAAGAACAGTTTACGGAACCAGCATCCTAAAAAAAACAACAACTATAGGAGTTCACGTCAAAAACAATTCGTATCAAGCAGTACCAGGTATGGAAATTGTAAGTTAAGGCAAGAAAACAAAAGGCACAACAGTCTCTCTACCATCTCTATACCACACTCTCTCTACTATTGATTGAATATATATATAATATAATATTTATTGTTTTTATATATATATATATATATATATATATATATATATATATATATATATATATATATATATATATATATATATATATATATGTGTGTGTGTGTGTGTGTGTGTGTGTGTGTGTGTGTGTGTATTTGCTTCTCACTTAAATATATATATATATTTATATATATATAAGTGAGAAGCAAACACAACTTTGGAACTTAAAAGCCACCTCAAGTAACTCCCATGCACCTTATCTTAAATTAATATCCACACCAAATGAACATCCCATAAATTAGCATACCATAGGGGAAGAAGATGAAAAAATACAAACCTCAGCTTGTACAATCAGCTAAGTAAAGGGGAAAATTCCTTCCTGGTCCCAATAAGACGACCAGCAGTTGCCTGCAGCACCAGTCGAACTGGGCGAGTGGGTGGGCTTCACTCTCACTGCTATCATTAACAATGCAGTTCTTCAGAGAGCTCCTCAGTCCCTGCGAAGGCTCTGCCCACTCCCCATCCTGCATCAATTCCTGCGCTTGCAAGCAGGGCACTTAAGTTATTTCTAGAGTTGCAAGCTGCAGATTCCATTGACACCTCTGGAGCGGGACTTCAAACCACCCCAGGCTAAATCCTCATTTCAGCAATGGTGGCGAGGACAACCTCGCCACCCCACACGTTCATTAGTGGGGAAAGGGCCTTTTTGCTTACAAATCCTCCATCTAGGTTCATCTATTTTAATATAATTTGGAGGATTCTACTTATATGTGGGTTGTCTGTTCATCTACCAAATTTGATTGAATTTCATCTGTGAGATCCAAGGTTATGAAAGAGAAACACACACCAAACACAATTTCCCAAAGAAAACAAGGTTTTAAAAGGAGGGTTAATCTAAACTTCAACAAATGCCAGATCACTCTCTCCCCCAAAGTTTGTGAAGTTTCAGTTTGAATTCATTTCAGGGAATGTCAGTCTATATATCTGAAAGATCACCTGTCCTTCCAGGGATGTGCGAACAGAACTGAGTTCAAAAATTTGGTTCAGTTCGAAAATCTAGTTCAGTTTGAAAGTTTGGTTCGGTCGACCGAAGTATTAGAGTTCGGTCAAATTCCAAACTTCCGAACCGAGTTCGTACATTCAAAAAGGGTTTTTTTGCCTTCCGAATTGGTTTGAATGTGACTGAACAGTTCGGTCGATTTCGAGTTCAGTTCAAAAGTTCTCTTCAGTCGACCAAACTATTCAAATTCGGTTGACCGAACTATTCAAGTTCAGTCCGAACTTCCGAACCGCGTTCGCACATCCCAAATGTCCCATCATAACCCCTGCGATCAGCTTGGATTTCCTCCCTGTGGGTACCATCTGTTAGCCTTGTTCATACAACAAGAGTTCGTAGGGGAGGGGCATTCTCAGTTGCCACCCCAGTGCTTTGGAACTCCCTTCCCCTTGGAGGTTCATTTGAGTCCAAGCCTTAGCATCTTCTAGAGGCTATGTAAGACTTTCTTTATTTGAAAAGGCATTTGGCAGGTGGGGATAGGGAGTTGGGGTGGGCTTTCTTGGTGTTTTGGGGTAGTGTGAGAGGGGGTTGGGTGGGTAGGTGGTTTTGGATGGGTTTTGTCGGGGTGGGTTTTTTTATTGGTTTCAAATGTTTTTATGGATTGTAAGCGGCCCTGAGCCTCGGGGAAGGGCAGCATGTAAATTAAAATAAATTAATTAATTAAATAAGACATTAGTGTCACAACATGCAATGTAAAAAACAAAAAAAGTCGGGTGTATACCAGTTTCAGAACTGATATGCTGAGTAAGTTTTTCCCCATCTGCTTCTCTCACAGTCAGACAAACCAAGATGGATCAAGCCATCCCAGAAAATGTAGAGTGAAATGCAAAATTGACAGTGACTTCTATGCACTCAAACACCTTTATTATAGTTGACTTAGAACCAGGCAGATGGGCAGATTCACTCTTCTTAAGCAAGAGCATTTCTATCACCGAGGGAAATCTCATTTTGCTACTTGTCTAGTATTGACTTTGGAAGCAGATGTTAGATGGTGCAAGGAAAACAAACAAACATTGAATGAAGAGAGTTTTATTAACAGGTTTGGCCCACCTCTACATAAGAGCATAAAACATTCTGGAGAAATTCAGAATTAGTTGTACATTTGTTGGTCCCTAGCTTGCATGTACATAATTGAAATGGGAAACAGTAACAATTCTTGGAGTAGTCTTGATGGTTTTGGAACCACAAACATGCCTTGGCAGTGTTAAAGATTGCATTATTTCAGTCCAAAGTGCCAATAACAATGATTGGGGGGAAAATAATTGGAAGGAAATAAGCTTTACATGTACATTTTACATTTATCCTGTGTTAAAGGAATTGAAGGCATCCCTAAAGCTCTACCAGAAAAGACCTCTGATGAATTCTAAAATTGTTTTACTGTTGCACTGCTGAAACAGAAGACATTACCTGTACATTTTAAAAATACTTTGTCCCCACTCTTGGGTCCTATTTATCCCAGTGAAATTGGATATTTTCAGTACTTTCCACATAAAACTGTTTCCATGATTCCTTACCAGTATCCTTTGAGACTGGCTGAGTCCCTATCTGTGTGTGTTTGTGGGGGCAAATTGCCAGGATATGCTACTGTGGTAGCTCTGTCATTCTCGTTTGCTGGGGACAGATCTACCACTGTATGATGGACCATTTATACTGGTTCTGGCATGGTATTGTATACATTCTGCATACACACCTGAGTTATATGGTGCTGAGAATATATACACATGAGTAGTCCCCTTTGAAGTGAATGAGACTATTCTTTGGAGTAAATCTTCATTTCCACAATTAAGCTTTGAACAGCCAAGTCCAAATTATTTCTGGTTGGTTGACATCCCTAAACTGCTGACCAATTCACATGATTTCCAAGATTTCTCAAAAGAAGCAGTTTTAAAGGCCTCTTAGGATCTGTGGTGGTTAAAAAAAAAAAGTTCTGCATAGACTGTGGGAAAGTGATGAAATTAGAGATTGACAGCCAGGTATCTTCCTGGAATAAAAAGTGAGTTAAAGACAACCTTAGAAAAAGTCACGTCAGAACATACACCAGAAGTGACCATCTGTGACTTGGAAGTCATATGTTGCTCTTGATTTGAACAGTTGTTGTTGTTGTATTTTATTGTTATAGCCATAGGCCTTCACAATACTAAATGCAAAATACAGACAAACAAAATAAAATACATATTAACCAATAACAATAAAATAATACAGCTAAATAAAATACAAAGTGGGGGTACCAACCGCAATGCCCAAAGTATCCCTCTCTGTCATATTCCTCAAATCCCATAGACCTTAGGGGCATCGAGGATATTCTGCTTAGCCAATTGTATAGTCTGGTCTTTAGTGGATACATCTGCTATTTGCATCCTTTTGGCAACGATTAAGCTCAGGATATCTGTTGCTGCATGCAATATGCTAAACAATTCTTCCAACATTGCAAAAAAGTTAAATCAGATAATCAATCAGTGCTCAAATTGAGGTCAATAAGCTGTACAGCAGGAGGGAACCCATTTTTACACAAAGACTCCTAACCTATCTCTAACGTAGTGGCATACCAAAATCGCTGACCACTGGGCTACTCTACTCAAATTGAGTATCCATTCCCTCACGAAGACGTGCTGCCAAAAGGGCATAAATGGCAAACGCCTCATCTCTGCTTCTGACTTTGTGGCTAAAAGCGTTGTAATTTTCAGGTGAGGTGGGAAATCCTCCTTTCCCGCCCACAAGGGTCTAATCCAAGTTTCTCTAATATTCTCATATAGGGGACATTTAAGTAAAACATGTGGCAGGTCCTCAATTTCAGAATTCCCTCAAGGACAAACTCGGCTAGAATAAGGCCTGCCCCTATAGCGGCCCATAAGAACTGCAGAATGAAACTGCTGGAACCACAGGTGCACAAAACTCCTGGAGAAGACGGGCCGTGAGCTTGTCCAAATACCCTTCAAAATCATGCTCTTGCTTGAAGGTTGCATACCATGGGGCAGCCTTCCAAGAAGCTATCTCTGCCAGATCCTCCTGATGAGCAATATCTGTTGCCATCCAAGAGACTAAATTCTTTAGATGGGGCGCCTCTTGCCCCCCACAGACAAACAAACGAAAGGCCCATGCCCCGCAGATGGTCATGGACCTGCTTTAACCAGGGGTACTGGCGGGCCCTCTCGCAACTTAACTCTTCCAATAAGCATTGGTGCGCTAAGGTGGAAACACTCTGATTACAAAATGTTATCCAATATCATATACCCTCTTGCTTCCCAATACAAGCAATTGACAGGGAGCCTGTTTCAGCCCTCACCTCTGCTCCTGGTGTACCTTGGGAGACCCTCAACAGATTCCTCAGAAACTTATTTTGGACTATCTCAAGGTCTGTGAAGTTAGCCATTGGAATCACGGCTAAGTCAAAAGAAATTGCACCTTTGCTTTAAAAACTTTCAGTGCTAAGGAAAGCCTCATCGGCATACCTCTTGGCATTAAACTCAAAATAGCTCTGGCAGCTGCAGTAGCTTTAAGGATAATTTGTTTTTTGTGCCTCACCCACAAACCTTTACTGTTGAAGGTAATCCCCAAATAGCAGTATGAATCTGTTTGCTGAAATGTGTTGCTATTAATTTCCCAAATATATTTGCGAACTCTCCCCTCCATAACCATAATTTGGGATTTCGCATAGTTGATGGCCAGGTCATTCTTACTGCAGTATTCTATCAGTCCCCTAAGTTATTGAAGCATACCCCTTCTCATCTGGCATAACAACACGATGTCATCAGCATACATCAACTCTGAGACTGCCCTTTCCTTGATTTTAGGGGGATAAGTGTCCCCATTCTGCAAACCTGGGATCAAATAACTTAAAATGATGTTAAACAGCAGGGGGGCCAGAACACCTAGTAGCCTAGGCTTCAACTTTGACTCAGCCCTTTCTTTTAAACCCTACATTGACTCTGTTGCTAAATCCTGTCGCTTCTCCCTCCATAACATTGCTAAGATTCGCCCTTTTCTCTCTGTCTCGTCTGCCAAAACTCTTGTTCATGCTCTGGTCATCTCTCGCCTCGATTACTGTAACCTCCTTCTCACTGGCCTTCCCCGGTCTCACCTTTCTCCCCTCATCTCTGTCCAAAACTCTGCTGCCAGGGTCATCTACCTCGCCAGTCGCTTCGACCATGTGCAGCCCCTCCTCTCTTCGCTTCACTGGCTTCCCCTTCCTGAACGAATCCTGCACAAGCTCCTAGTCTTCACCTATAAAGCTCTTCACAACCTTGCTCCCCCCTACCTCTCTGCACTTATCGCCCTCCATACTCCAGCCCGTGCACTTCGCTCCTCCTCTGTCCCTTCTCTCACCCTTCCACGCCTTCCCTGCTCCCCTAAGCGCCTTCGTCCCTTCTCACTTGCTGCCCCCCATGCCTGGAACTCCCTCCCTGTCCACATCCGCCTTGCCCCCTCCCTTCATACCTTCAAATCTCTCCTTAAAACTCACCTCTTTCGCTCTGCTCTGTCTGACTCTTTATCCTGCTGAGCCACTATTCCTATACCTACGATCGGTTTACCCTTATCCTTGCAACATGGACCTGCCTGCTGTCATTCTCATCGTAACCAAGCCAAGTACGTGCACTTGAGACCTCGCATCTTCATGAATGTTAGACCCCTTGTCTCTCCCTCTGTTCCCCTTCCTAAGTCTCTCCCCCAGCTCCTGTCTCTCAGATTGTAAGCCCTAGGGTCAGGGACCGTGTCTATTTTATTTCTTTGTAAAGTGCCAGGTACACTGCTTGTGCTATATAAATGTTTGTTAATAATAATAATAATAACACACCCCTCCCTGCCTGATCCGTCTCTGAACTGGAATAAGTTTTGACATAATCCCCCTTGGCCACAGCCTGATTCTTGCTGTATTTCCTGCATGTATCTTGATCAAAAGATTCAGTAATTTCTTGTTGATACCAAGACAATGAAGTTTACCCCAAAGTATCCCTCTATAGATTGAGTTGAAGGATTTCCTTAGGTCAATAAAAGCAAGGAAAAGTTTTCCAGCTCTTATTCTCACATATTTGACCACCAAGTGTGAGAGGATAAAACAGTTATCAATTACAGAGCGATGTCTCCGGAAACCACTCTGCTCCTCCGGTACCAATCCCTGGCCATAGGCCCATTTCTCCAAATGACCTAATAAGATCTTAGCATACACCTTTCCCAAAACCGGAAATAGACTCACCAGTCTATAGCAGGCTGGGTCCATAGGGCAACCTTTCTTAAACAATGGAACGATTACACACACAGCCCAGACCTCGGGGACCTTCTTTGTTTTTATTAATTAATGTGAAATACTTTGCCAACATTGGTGCCCACCATTCCAAATCAGTCTGTAAAGCTTCTGAGATCATAAAGTCGATCCCTGGTGCTTTATTGAGTCTCATTGATCTTCTTATTGTCATCACTTCACTCACATCTAGATGAGACTCAAGATCCCACCACACGTCCTCCTATCAAGAGCCTAAGGGCTCACTTGAGTCCCAGTTCTTCCACTTCATCTTCACTTAAACCATAGAGTTTAACAAAGAATGTTATCCAGGTCTCCTCCTCTATTGGTGGTGCTGAGCTAATAGGCATGGGATAGGATCCGTAATTTATAATATTCAAGAATTGCCTAGAGTCTCCTGTCAGAGTCGACGTCTCCAGTCTTGCCCAGGTCATAGGTAAATGACGCAATTTCTTGGCACACAAGAGAGACTTATACTCTCTCCTTTTTCCTAAATACTGGATCTTAAGTTCAGAATAATTTCCAATCCATGCCCTCTTAGCCCATGTGAGGCTCCCCTTTGCAATTCTGCATTCTTTGTCATATCATTTGTTCAGTTGATTTTGCCCAACTGTCACCCTACGGCAAAGAGTGCCTAAACCCAATGTGGACGTTATCTTGTTAAAGTAGCTGTGGAGCAGGTCCATATTCTCTTCACCACTCAGTAGTATTAGCTCCCTCAAAACAGAGAGATCGCAGCTCCACAGCAAATCTAAAGTTGCCACCATAAGGGAAAGAGACCATTTAATTCGTACCCTTATTGAGCCTTCTACCTCTTTGTCAGGTTGACGAACTTTCGGAACACCTGGTCCGGCTAGTTTAATATACACACACAAAACCCCATGGGGGGTTTCTGGATGTATCTGAACCTTAATTCCCCCACAAAATTCCCCCACCAGCACAGGGGCCTGCAATATAATCTATGACACTCCTTCCCATAACACCGTTAAAGGTATAATCTCCTTCCTCGTCATCCTCCCCAGTCCCGTTAAGTATACCCAAATGACAGGATTGCAGGAGATCTGTCATACGCTCCCCCGAGTTGTTCTTCACTACATCTCTGTTCTTCCTTTCCGAAATTCTAACTAGGCTAGAGGGACTGGTACTTAGATTTCCTATCAATCCCGAGCCAGTTCTAGCATTCCAGTCCCCTGCCATCAACAAAATTGCTGTTGGAAACCTACTATCCATCTGGCCTATAAAATCTTCCAGACATTCCCAAATATCTACTTTATAATAAATTGAGGCACTGGGAGGAATATATATGTTTAATAACAGGAGCTGTCCACTTCCGTAAGCCCCATTGCTCCAATTGGAGCTCCCACCTCCCCGTAGGTATTGGCTGGCTAGGGACAAGATATTTGTCAGCCACCATTATGGCTAAGCCACCTGAGACCCGGCCCTTAGTTTTAACCCTGATACCAGGTGACAGATATACCCGAAATCCAGGAATCACTAAAAGATCATCTTTCTGTAACCAAGTTTCTTGGGAAAAAATTATGTCAAAGTTCCTCAGGAATTTGATCCACTCTACATCCCCAAACTTTGTTTTACAGCCAGAGATATTCCTAGAGGCTAATTTCAGCATAAAAACTGCGCTACTGTTCCCTGAGATGGTTAAAGAATGCACAGCTGCTGTCCCCAAAATCTCCCTACCCGGGTTGCTAGTCAGAATTACAGCCTCATCGCCTAAAGGTCTCTTAGGGGAGCTAGCGGGAGTATACAGATGATTCCCCAAAAAGGCACCCCCATTATTAGCCCTCTCCCTATAATGTCAGTCCTGGGGGGCATGCTCAGTCTGCACTACTAGCGGTGCCTCCTGAGGTTGCACCAAAGGAACTAAGACATTTATCCCACTCCCCCCGGGAGTCCTACTTTGCTGAAAACCCTGCCTCCTCTCCCTCGCTTCCACGGGAAGAGGCAAGATGGCATTCTCAGCAGTCCCGTTTGCTGGAGCTGGCCCTCGGTTGGAGTAAGATACCAATGATCCCCCCATGGAAATTATGGGCCCCAGGACCTCTAGTACAATCTCTCCCATGGGGCCCGAGGCACCCAACTCCCCCTGGTCCAGAAACTGGACGACAGTTAGAACTTCCAGCCTGTGCTCAGGCTGATAAACCTTATTTGTATTCTTAATATGTCTCGCCTGATAGTCCAGTGTAGAGCAAGAAAGACTACTCCTGATCCTATCCAATTCCTGGATCAGAATATCTTGATCAATGGCGGGAAGTTTATCAAATATTGCAGAAGGTGAAGCCTTCCCAGTCCCCACAGAGCTGTCTGCCAGAAATGCTAATAGCATCCATAGCTTTATCAAGGCCCATACCCTAACTATCTTCACCCTCTAATAAAGCCTCTCCCTTTTCCAAATTGATGTTGCCATTATTAGACTCATTCCATTCTAGGGTCAGGGCTTCATCACACATACACTGAGCATCCTTCGCTGCCCCTAAAAATCCTGGCTGTTGTAGTAGTAGTAGTAGTAATCAATTTTTATTGGGGCAGGCACACTGCCACAGCTCAGAATACAAAACACAATACACAATACAATATATATATATATATATTTATATAATAAAATCTACATACCAAACCCTTGGATTAGATTTAGGGAGTAGCCAAGGATAGTCATAGAACCAACAAAGAGTCAATCCAGACAAGTATAATCCAAAAATTGTTTCCGTCTAGCAAAGGCGGAGGTAAAAAACCTAGCAACAACACAAGTTACTTCCTGACTGCAATGACCTAGAAGTGTGTAGCACATAAAATCATCTGTCCATTCAGGATGTAAATCTAGAAATGGCTGCAAAATTTCAGCACGCAGGGCATCATATAAATGACACCTTAAAAGCACATGACAAGTAGTTTCAGACTCTTGCTGGTAGTAAGGGCACAGCCTCTGGGCTGTCAGGACTTTTTTATAGCGACCTTCCAAAAATTTTGTCGGCAAAGCATTGACCCTAGCCGCCATGAGGAGCCATTTTCCTCTTGGGGGGATGTCAGCTAAAAGATACCAAGCCATGGTATCAACTTCAGGGGCAAGCTAAAATAATGACTCAGGTGGGGTGAAGAACCCACCCTTCCCCACTCCACCTGGAGATCTACATCCTGCCAATGTGACCTGGCCTCTGCCAGTGCAGGGAGAAAACCCCTAGATAATAGGTAAGTTTTGGATAATCCTAGGGAAGTGAGATGAAACTCAACTGCTTGCCGCCATTTACCCTGGAATGAATCCTTCAAGAAAAAGGGGGAAAGACCCTTCGGGTCCGACCTATGGATTTTAATCCAGAATTTATGGGCCCTAGCCCAGGCTCTGAATGTCCACTTCCACTGGCCCGTCTCTATACGTAAGACCACTCCCAGGGTACCTCCTGGAGCTCTAAGCAAGGTCCTTAGGAATTTTACCTAGACACTGTCCACCCTAGAGGTAATAAAAAGAGCTCATAGTTCAGCCCCAAAAAGAAATTGAGCCGATGACTTACTGTTAAATGCTCGAATAGCCATATTATAAGCTACCCTGCCTGATTGATTAAAGAAACTCCCAATTGCCAGGGCCGAGTTTTTGACTTTTAGACATGCCCCCTCAATATGGGGTTTCCAGCTTCCCTATTAATGGAATAAAATGCCCAGATACCTGAATTGTTCAACCTGCTCAATTGGTTTACCATCGATAAACCAGGAGTGGCGATGGATTCTCAGGGACTTAGTGCAGACCAGAACCTTGGACTTAGGATAATTTAATTCAAGGTTATTGGCCCGGCAATAAAGAGCCATAGCCTCTAGCTGCCTTCCTAACCCCACGCGGGTCTGTGACATCAGGACCAGGTCATCTGCAAACAACAGGCACCCAATGTGGCAATGGCCAAGCTGAGGGGGGAAGAATGAGAGCTGGGCCATGGACAAAATAACATCATTGAAAAAAAAATGTGAAAAGAGCTGGCGCCAGGAAACAACCCTATCTCACTCCCCTGCTAACTTCTACTTTCTCCGAGACATGACCACAAGAGCCCAATTTAACTACTAGCATGGAATTGGAATAGAGTGATCAAATTAAAAACAAAAGTCATTGGTTAATTGAGAATTTACCCAACTTGCTCCAGAGAATGGCCCTATCAACTGTATCAAATGCCATACGGAGGTCAAGAAAGTCCACAAAAACCCGCTGATTTAGATGCCTATATTTCTGAATTATATATGAAAGTACCATACAGTTGTCCGTGACTGACCTTGCCTCCTGGAAACCAGCCTGCTCTGGGTATATTATCTTACATGACCTCATTCACAAATTCAGCTTGCCCAATAAGTACTTGGCATAAATTTTCCCAGTAACAGAAAGCAAGCTGATGGGCCTGAAATTGGCAGGATCTGCAAATGAGCCCTTCTTGTGGATGGGTACAACCACATCTAGCTTCCAGGTCGATAGAACAGACCCCGATTGATTAATGGCAGAGAAAAGAGCTGACAGCATTGGTACCCACCATTCCTTGTAACATTTGAGCAATTCTACAGGTATCAGGTCCCTTCATGGTTCCCTATTAGTCCTGCATGAGTCTATTAAATCTACTACTTCTGAATCACCCACGCAAGGCCAGTCGGGAAGTACCGACGTAGCTTTAAATAACGGCTCGAGTGGGACCATCATTGCAGGAGGTGCATAGATCTGGCTGCAATACTTTGCCCATGTTTGGGATGGGATAGAAAACAAATTTTGGCTAATAAACAGCTTGGAACCCCCTTTTAACAACCTCAAAAAAAGTCAGGAATTCCCTGCCTGGGCAGCCTCCAAAACTGAATCCCATCTGGCTCGAAAATACTCCCGGTTTTTCCTAATTATAAGGGCTCGGTAATCCTGCTTGGCCTGGAAGTAAGAGGATGGCAAAAAACATAACTGACCCTGACAATGAGATATATAAATAAACTTTACTAATTTCCTGGCTGCAACACAATCTCCATCGTACCGTTCTTTCGATGGAGAATGGAGTTTTGGGTTGCAAGAGGGTTCAATCTGGATAATCTGGGAAAGGGGCTGTGTGAGTGTTTCGAAGGTCTTACTATCCCCTTGTCCAGATTCAGAGGTCATTATAATGGCTTTTAAATCTATGGTCTCATCCTCGCCCATCCAATCTTCAAAAACTGGGAGAACGAATTTCCCCCAAGCAGGGACAAAAAAACATAAGGCCTGGTCATGTGGGTTACCATATGATATAACCTTTTTCAATATCCCTTCTTTACTAGGAAAATAGAAACTAGACTGTACAGGTAAATGATCACTTCAGAGTACCTGTACGACCTCAAAATCCTTAAGGAAGGGCAAAATATCCACAGAGACCATAACAAAATCAAGAACACTCGAATTTCTTGGGCCTAGAAATGTAAACTCCCCCATAATATCCTGATAGCATGACCCATTCAATAAACATAATTTGGAACTTGTCACCAGCCTAGCCAAATTAATTCCTGATCCACTGATCCCGGCTGTTCATACACCACCAAAGTTGTATTATGTTGTGTCCCCATATTAACTTCCATAACCTCATCATCAATTATATTAAGTGCGTCCTTACTTGAATTACCTTTAGCTACCCCAAGGCTAATTCAGTTCGGAGTTGATAAATGAATCAGGAGGAGGGGCTCACCAGTTGGGACTATCTGGGCCACTCCCACCCTGGAATATACCCTATCTATAGAGACCCCCTTCATTTTTAAATATTTTCTGGCCTAGAACATTTTCCTAACCAGATAATTAGATCGAAAAAATATTTCAATACATAGGTGTCCCTTGGAGCGATTTAGATATTCAACTTGGACTACTTCTGTTGCGTCCAATCTACAAAGAAGCAGATTAGACAGATTATCAACTACTAAGGATGGGTTATCCCTGCTGCGTATTAAGCCATTATCCAGAGGTCTAATTTTTACCCAGATTGCATTGTTATTCACCATCCATTGACATCTGGGCCACCCACCCCTGCCAGTACCAGCCAGCAACTTAGTCCTATTGTAACATCCAATATCTACCCCTGCTCCCCGAGGGGTTCCATCCTCCATCCCTCCTGGGGACAGTCAAAACCTGCTCAGGGCCCTTGTCCAGCTGCAGAGAATCAAGTTTGGCTGAAACATTGATCAGCTGGACCCTAATTGAGAGCAGGGAGTCCCCCATGTCCTGAACACTGGCAAAAAGCAAAGCCACAGTCTTGGCTATCAGATGGCATTGTGATCTCAAAGTCTCCCCTGCACCAGCATCCTGCCGAGGCCCTAAATGGCCTTCATCATCTTTGGGGATCCTCATAGCAGGACTTGTTGGCCGATCCCCCTTACGAAAATCCTTCCCCCCCACCTAGTCCTGATTTCCAGTCACAAGAGTCTCTTCCATAGTTCTTAAGTTCCCCAAAAGGCTATATCTATTAGATAACCTAATTGGAGGAGAAGACTCGCCTCTAGGGATGAACGAACAGAACGCGGTTTCTGATGTTTGGTCGGTTCGAAACCCGAGTTTGGGTTTGGTTGTTCAGTTCGACGGAGTTCTGTTCGGTCTAACGTGGCCAAACACTCAAAAATAATGCTATTGATACTGATACTGATACGAATTCGAAGATTTTTTTTTTGTATCGGTATCATTTGACCCTGAAACCACTCCTGGTCTCCACCCCTGGTGCCAGGAATAGGGTTGTAGCGGAATTTCGCAGCGGTAGCTATTTCCGGCGGAAACAGTGTTTCCGCAATTAGTGGAATGGCATGGCAGAGCCTTTAATTCCGCGGTTTCATTCCGCGGTTCCGCGGTTCCGCTTATTTAATTCTGCAACTTAGTGGAATCGTGGAAACATGACATTTTCGCTATTTCCGCAATTCCGCCAGCGCCAAAAAATCGCGGAATAGTGGTTTTCCGCGATTTCTGCTATTTTTCCGCGATTTTTCCGCAATTCCGCGATTTGCAGAATTCCGGCGGAATTAGCAGAATATCCGCAGAAATGTCGCGGTGAGGCGGGGGCAATTCCGAAATAGCGGAACGGAATCGCGGCGCGGTAAAAGCTGCTGCCGCATCAGCCCTAATTTTGGGTTTGGTTGTTCAGTTCGACGGAGTTCTGTTCGGTCTAACGTGGCCAAACACTCAAAAATAATGCTATTGATACTGATACTGATACGAATTCGAAGATTTTTTTTTTGTATCGGTATCATTTGACCCTGAAACCACTCCTGGTCTCCACCCCTGGTGCCAGGAACTCTGCTCCTCAGCTGCCTCCCCCTTCCAGTCATGTTTTTCCCACCCGAAGTCACGCTTTTCCCACCCTCGAACTCAACCGAACTTTCCCAAACTTTTCCAAACTGTTCGGAAGTTTGAGCGTTCGGTTTGGATATTTGGTTCAAACGTCCGAACAGACCGAGTTTGGACTGAACTCCAAACATCCGAACTGTATTCGCCCATCCCTACTCGTCTCCCAATAAATCGAATTTAGGGCACTTGTGCCATGGGGAGGCCAAGAAGGCAAGTGGAGATTCTGAGATTCTGAGTCTTCCCCCCCCACATATTGTAGAATTACTCCCCTGGGATCCCAACTGACTCTTGGTACACCTCGATGGTAATGTGTCCTCTTCGCCAGTAATGATGTCCTGGACCCGACAGCAGGTAGGGAACTGCCACTGCAGCCCCAGCCAATGGACGACACCCTTTGGATGTTGCCCAAGGGTTGGCGTCCAAAGGAGCCCCGGCCCCTGAATATGTACCTGGAAATGGAGGGAAAGAGCCAATAAGCGCTGGGGCTTCCAATCAGCTCTCCCTTCCCCCAACTCAGCTCAGTTGCAGACACTCCACCACCCAAAGGGGCCCCGGCCCTTGAATATGTACCTGGAAACAGAGGGAAAGAGCCAATGAGCTCTGGGGCTGCCAGTCAGCTCTCCCTTCCCCCAACTCAGCTCAGCTACAGACACTCCACCTTGAACAGTTCAAGTACAGCTTTCAACCAAGGTTGGTCCTGGGCCCCATACTCCCTTAATTTCTCATCCAATTTCATGAAAGAAATTATGTTATCATGGGGTAACTTTGTACGTCTGTGGGGTACACATGCACTCCAATCAATTTTCATTTCACATAACAGCAGAAGTCAGTATGTGCCACAATACACATGCAAACCCCCCACCCCCCCAAGCAGAGAAACCTGAGATAAGAGAGTGTCTTGTTGCCATGGTTGGCTTGGGTGAACTTTGTACTTCATATGGGATAACCCATTCATGCCTGGGGTACAATGATACCCCGGGTGGTTTTTCATCCACAGAAAACTAATAGTTTATGGTAACTGACTGTTCTTGGGAGATATTGTGTACCTACCAGTGACAATGTCCTAAAAGCACAAAGTTTTAGGACCACCAACTTCTAAGTTATTGCCTTAGTTGTGCCCCAGAGGTTGGAGAGTACCCCACAATGCGCAGGTTAACCTAAAATTGCATTGGGGTACAAAGTTACTCCAGCTGTTAACATGGGCTTGGGATAAATTTGTATCTCATATGGGAAAACCCATTCGCCCCTGAGATACAAAATTACCCCCGGGTGGTTTCTTATCCACAGAAAACTAATGGTCAATGGTAAGTGACTGTCCTTTTGAGACATTGTGTACTGGGTTACCAGTGACAATGTTCTAAAATGACAAAGTCGGAGGACCACAAACGTCTAAGTAATTGCATGAAATGTGCCACAAGGGTAAGAAATTACCCCACAAAACTGGATAAGGTGGTTCTGTGTCTATTTTCCTTATATTTGAACTTTAGCAGCTTAATTGTAACTGTTCCTCAGAATCACAACAGCCAGGACTACAGGGAATCAGTTCTGACAGCTGATAATGAATTGGGGAAAGGCTTGTATGTGTTCATGTGTATGTGCGCATGCACATTTGTGTGTGCCATTGGGTCTTGGACATATGAAGATTTAGGTACATGGCCCCCGTATGAATCCCTTTTGATCTGTCACTAGTGGAAAAGATGATGGCATCTATTTAAATGTAATGCAACTGATTTTAAAATATAGAATTTAAATAATAATAAATAACCTAAAATGCTGAAAGAATAAAGGTATCAAGTTCTTGCTTAGAGCAGGTTCATTCACAACTGATTACCCCACTCTACTAACTCAGGCATTCGTTCTCTATGGATGAACTAATTTCAGTAAGTCTTACAGTTCAGCCTTTTTCTTTTATGGACATCATTAAGAAAAGAACTTAAAACCTCAAGAATAGATCACTTTGAATGAATCTGGAGCTATTTATATCTTTCCTATAAAAGTTCAACAGTGATGAAGGCCTCAAATACATCATTGAAATTTTACATACTAAGAGCTGCCTTTTTCAAATTTAAAATTATGCTAGTGAGGAAACCCTACATGAGAGGATCTATTGCATAGCCATGATGGATATAAATGATACAGTAGCAGCTAACTTGTGACCTTTAATTGATTTCTGTATTGGGACTAGGACTATATCTACATGCCCTTTTTCACTTTGATTTTGCAATTTGTTAATTTCATTCATTTTTTTGCTACTTATTTCAGGATATCTGTTCTAAATTATTACAAACTGTGGGTCTAATCTAAGGTCCATGCATGCACCAAGCACACACAGCATGTGCACCAAGTGTAGAAAGTGTGCAACAAGAATGCATGGTATGAATTAAATTGATCCTCATGATAATTTCACAGGAACAGAGAATTGCTGCTGAGATTTTGCAGCTTTTATGAACCCCAATCAAGATCTTGAATGAAACTCGATTTATCGGTTACCACAATTTACCGTTTATAATTTTCCATTCACCTTAGGGTTTTGCCATTTATCGGTTGTATCGTTATTGCGATTTACCATGTGTCATGTTTACCAGTTACTGTGATTTGCCATTTATCGTGTTTATTGGTTTATTCGTTACTGTGTTTATTGGTTTATTACAATGCTTATTGGTTTATTGGTTATTTGTTTTGGGGGGTTATTGGTTGTTATTTATTGGTTAATGGTTTATTGGTTTATTACCATGTTAGTTATTGGGTTATTGGTTATTTGGTTTTTTTTTTATTGGTTTTTGGTTTATTTGCTATTTGTTATTGGTTTATTGATTATTAGTGTTTATTGGTTATTGCATTGTTGTCATATTTATTGGTTATTGTTTTTTTGGTTATTGGTTTATTGGTTACCGTGTTTATTGGTTATTGGATTTGGCTCATAGGCAACCTGGTAAACAACAACCCGGTAAATGGCAACCAGCAACCCAGTAAACAGTAACTGTAACTGTCAATTCAACGGTAAATTACAATCTGGTAAACAGTAATGTGAGAAAAGATTCTTAACTGAGAATTGTCAAGACATGGCAATTTTTTGGGTTATCATTTCTCATTTAAAATCAGTACGGATGTGCAAACGTGGTTCGGAAGTTTGGAGTTTGGCCCAAACTCGGACTGTTCAGATGACCAAACCCGAACCGAACTCTATTCCGAACGCCAAAACAACCGAACACATCGGTCAGTTCAGATCACGTTCGGTTGAGTTCGTGTTGCAAAAACGTGTCACAGGAAGGCAAAACATGACAGGGAGGGGGAGTCAGCTGAGGAGCAGACTTCCAGGCCCCAGGGGTGGAGAGGCTTGGAGTAGCAGCCAGCCTGCCCAATCACCATCCCTTTTCACCTAAGACCACTGGCTTCGCAGTCTTGATTGGCTACGGGCTAGGCTGCATGGAGCCAATGGGGCTTGCGGTGAGGCGGGCGCAGCAAGAAACAAAACTAATTGGTCTCCCCCTTTCCCAACACCTTCTGAGCTAGTCACTGTTCCTGACAGCAGGCGTTTCAGAAGGCTCCCTCCCCCAGCAGCTTTTGTTCCTTCCTGTTCCTGATCCATTGCCATCCTCCTCCTATTTCACCCATCCAACGCATTTACCTCCATATTATAATTTAGAAATTATTAGATAGATTTAGGTGTTATTTTTTGTTTTTACCCCTCCCTGTGCTCCATGTGTTCAGTCTTCATTCCTCCCTTCCCCCTCCATTGAATCCTTTCCCTCTCCCTCTCTATATCCTTGATTCCCTTTCCCTGTTTTTTATTCATTTTGAATAGCATTAGATTGATTTAGGTTTCATTTCAGTTTTGTACCCCTCTCTGTGTTCTTTGTGTTCCCCCCATCAGATAGATAGATAGATAGATAGATAGATAGATATTATATTCAAGACAGTAGAGTTGTAGGAGTTAGCTGAGATAGAGATAGTGTTTAGAGATTTATTTAATGTTTGTAGGAGTAGGCCTTTGTACTTATTACATAGATAATCCATTTAGTTGATAGCATTTAGAATAGTTATAGCAGTTAGATTTGGTGTAGATAGATAGATATATCATATTAAATTAAAAGTTTAAATAATATATATTTTTTTTAAATTATAAAAACGTTATTTTGGAGGGATAAATGGAGAAGGGAAAGAGAGGTCAGTCTTCTGCCCATAGGGGAGGCAATAGGACATGTGCCAGAGGTGAAAGGGGCCATGCCAGGGGAGTGGCAGCAGGCAGCAGTAGTAGCCCAAACACATCACTATGCCCCAAACTCCGGAGGCCTGATTTAGGGCAACAGGCTTCAGCGGCTCAGCATCACCTCATGGCAGTGCCCTCCTCCACAGCCACGCAGGGCACTGGAAGGCCTGCAGGACTTGAGGCTGCCTGCATCTGTGTCTGCTGGTGGTGGTGCTGAAGCAGGTTCTGGGGCTGCTTGTGATGTTCCTACAGGGTCACCAATGTCCCCCACTGTCAAGGCGATCCCCATCAGTCCAGAGCTGGTGGATCCCACCCCAGCTGCTAGAGGCAGGGTCCAATTCCCAGGCAATGTCAGTAGGGAGAGGAATAACAGCAGCAGAAGCAGCACTATCAGCTACAGAGGGGGGCACAGGAAGAGTGCCAGCAGCATGGCGGGCATGGGCAGTCTAGCCTCAGGGTCCCAGTACTCCCATTCACGGGACATGACCGTGATCACGGACAGTGAGTCAGAGGCAGACACTAATGCCATAGAGGAGATTTTTGGAGCTGAGGTGATGTCTGAGCCTCCTCCCAGAGCTGTGTCGCCATTGCCACCAAGTTCTCCCCCTCCCAGCAGCGCTGGTAGCAGTGCATCACCCGTGGCAGGCCAGAAGGCAGAAGTTACCAGAGGGAGTATGATGGTGCCTCAGCAGCAGTGGAGACCTACCTGGAGGATGAGTCATGCATTGATCCCAGCAGCGATACCTTGGCCTACTGGGCCAGCAAGGTCAACGTATGGCTGGCCCTGTCAAAAGTGGCGAAGGGTATCTTGTCCTGCCCACCAACCAGTGTCCCCAGTGAGCAGGTGTTCTCTGTGGTGGGGGACATTTGCCCCTTGCACCGCCTGAGACTGGGGACAAATTTGGTGGAGCAGTTGTTCCTAAAGGTCAACCTTCCACTGCTGGGATTCCCAGAGGTGCCCCTGGACAAGGAGTGATGGTGCAATGGCACACACCATCCCATGTCAGGGTAAGTCTTGGGACAGGGCTCCTCCTCAATCTGGACTAGGGCTACTGCTTCTGTGCTGCTTCTGTGCTGTCCCTTCATCCCAATGCCTGGCAGCCACCCTGCCCCTCCCTCTCCATCCCCCCCACCACTCTCTCTCTCTCTTTCATACTAGACAGCCTCGACCACCTTATCTGACTGACCTCATGATGCAGGGTGGCATTGGGAAACAAACTGTAAGCCTGTTGTGCCAGCCGGCCTATGGCTACACGATCTCGCTCTGCCTATGTGACACTGACTCTCTCTCTCTCTCTCTCTCTCTCTCTCTCTCTCTCTCTCTCTCTCTCTCTCTCTCTCTGTGCACTGTCTTTGCTAGCCTAGCTGAGTATCCTTCTGCCAATGTCCCAACCTGCATGCCCAACTGCCTCTCATGCCAGGCTGTCTGTCTGCCTGCCCAGCTTACCACCAAGCTCAAAGCATTCCTCAATCCGCCTTCCTGCATCCCATGCCAAGGTGCCAGGTTGACTAGCTCAAAGCTTGACCAAGCCTGCCTGCCCTACTGCCTCTCATGCCACGCTGCCTGCCTGCCACCCACTCAGGTTGCAAAGCTCGAACCCTGCCTTAGTCTGCCTGACTGCTTCTCATGCCATGCTGCCTGACTGCCTGCCCCAGCATCCAATGCCTGCTAGTGCTGCTAATGGCCTCCAGGCCTATATGCTGTCTGTTCCAAGGGTTCTGTACCCTTGCAACCCACTATCTTCTACTAACAATGGACCCCAGGCCTATATGCTGTCTATGCCAAGGGTTCTGTACCCTGGCAACCCACTGTCTGCTGCTGCTAGTGCCAATGGTCCCCAGGCCTATATGCTGTCTGTGCAAGCCAAGGGGTCTGTACCCGGGAAACTCAATGGCTGCTGCTGCTCCCAATCATGCCATGCAGACTGTCTTCCAGCCCACCCAGGCTGCCAAGCTCAAAGTCTGCCTGATTGCAGCTCATGCCACGCTACCTGCCTGCCTGCCCAGGTTGTCATTGCCAGCTCAAAGCTTGCCCCAGCCCACCTGCCTGTCTGCCTCTCATGCCAAGGTGCTGTGACTGCCTGCCTGCCCTCCCAGGTTGCCATTGCCAGCTCAAAGCTTGCCTCAGCCTGCCTGCCTGCCTGCCTGCCTGCCTGCCTCTCATGCCAAGCTGCTGAGACCGCCTGCCTGCCCGCCCAGGTTGCCAAGCTCAAATCCTGCCTGAATGCCACTCATGCCATGCTGCCTGCCTGCCCCGGCAACCCATGTTTACTGCTGCCAAAGTCCCCCACTCCCCAGGCCTATATTCTGTCTGTGCAAAGGGTTCTGTACCATGGCAACCTGCTGCTGCCAAAGGCCCCCACCCACCGGGCCCATAAAATTCTGTCTGTGTAAAGGATTCTGTACCCTGGCAACCATCAATCCACTGTCTAACCACCAGCACCCACCACCCGCTGCCAAGGAGCCTGTCTCTCTTTCTCTCTGGCACACCCAGACAGACAAAAGCCCTGCCCTTCCTGGGGGGCTGTTTGCAAGTTGAGACCCTGCTGCTGGCACATCTTAAGGTCAATGTACTGTTGATGATGGTCTCAGTTTTCCCTAAAATGGGTAAACCCCCCCTCTGCTGTATGACCAAGGGCCAACAAACTTGGACCCGAAGGGCTTGAAAGGACAGCCCCCAGACATGGCCAAGGGCTGGCAAACATAGGGGGAAGGGCTTGAGAGCCCCCCATTATGAGCAAGAGGGGGGCTTGTAAGACAGAGTAAGGATCAGGCCCAGCCACCATGGAACCCAGTAGAAAGTAGGTCGCTCATGTGCAATACCAGCCTGAACCTGGGGGAAGAGAGGAAAAAGGGAAATGCCTAGAGTAAAGTATGGGGCCATTAAGAGGCATTCTTCCTATTCAGTAGAGCACCAGTGACTGGAACTTGGAGCAGCAACCGCCCCTCAGGAATAAAGGAATCCAGGGATTCCCTTTGTGTCCAAGGAAGCTGAGCATCAATCCTCTCCTTGTCTCCTTAACTACCCTCCAGCCACTGTTGTTTACTCTTTCCCCCTGTGTCAAAGATATCTTATGCATCTTGGATGGCCCTTTTTGTGATGGAAGTGGAAGTTGGATTTCTCCCCTCGTTAGCTCATTGTGTACCCCAAACGACCAATCGTAGCCTCTCCAAATCCTTTGTTCAGTACCCTATAACTGCCCCTGGTTTTCTCATCAACCTCAGAGAAACCTTGGACCCCAGATACATGCAGGTCTCCCTGCACATGACTGGGCTAATGGATTCCCCCAGACTTCGGCCTCCCCCCCTTTTTGGACCCCAACATTGCTGGATCCTGGGCTGCTGATCCTTCTCAATCAGCTAGGAGAGGTAAACAATAGGTCCAGTCTCTTGCTTTTTCTTCCCCTCTACAGAGCCTAATCCCCCCTGCTCTTCAGTATACTTTCACTTTCCCAGCCACAGTCTGTGTTTTCTTTGTAGCCTTTGTTTGTACCCCTAGAGCCTCTGTTTGTACCCCTGTACTCTGGGGAACCCCAGCTTAAGGCCCTTGAGTCATTCCCTCCTGAAGTTAAGGAACGGTAGATATTGGGTGGCTCTGTCCCCAGTAGCTACGAGGGGGAGGGGTTTCCTATACTTTCCCAGCCGCAGTCTGTGTTTTAAGCTAACTTTCCCTTCCCTCGCATTTGTTTGCATTTTTTCCCTTCATGTTCCATCAGCCAGACCTGGACTGTGTTGTAGTATTAGCCTGTATGTGTTTCTGTACCTTATTTGGGTTCTTTCTCTTTTATTGTATAACCCAATAAACCTCGTTTAGTTTTATTGAAGCATTTGTGTCTTTTTCTTTCTATTTGGGGAGGGTACATAAAACTGCCTGTAGCGCGTACTGTCCTCAGCTTGATCCTTTTGAACACGGGGACCCCCCAATTTTGACTAAACTTGGCTAATTCCCCTAAATTTAAAGATGGAGCAGATATTGGGGAACCAACCCCCCAATAATCTCACGTGGCAGGGGGTCTCATGTTAACAGTATCTTACCTACAGTACTTGACAAGCTGTATGATATTCTGTGCCTGCCTGCCTGTGCACTCCTGTACCTGCTGCTACCACCTATCGCTTGATTGAATTAAATGTACCCAACCATGAGCTTAATGTACCCAACCATGAGCTTAATGGCATAATGGCTTAATGGCTATGGCATAATTCTAGGGACATAATTATCATTGAACTCACATAGGTTGTCATTCCATTGTACCTGAATCAGTCATGCCCACCCATCCTAGGAACCATCAACGAGATTCTGGGACCATCATTCCAGTCACTGGGGGATGCATTCCATTCCACTGCATCCAGAAACCCGGTGCCTGCACGCCAACCTGTCCCCTCCTCCAACAGCCTACTCCTCCGCACCCACCCGTTGATGCCCGCTGAAGCTGCTGGAAATAAAAGCCCCTCCAACTACCAGCTCCCACCGCCTATTGCCCGTTGCCAAGGAGCCTATCTCTCTTTCTCTCTGGCACACCCACACAGACACAAGCCCTGCCACTCCTGGGGGGCTGTCTGCAAGTATGCTACATGTGGAGCCAGCCAGATGCTGCTGATAGGGATCGACAAGCTGTATGAGATTCTGCCACCTGCC
>QEPC01002503.1:341462-361744 GCA_003113815.1 Sphenodon punctatus
ACACACACACACAAAGTTGCATTGTTGGATGTACTGGAAAAAGAAAAGTGAAAAATATTATTCATTCACAAGTGATTTTTTATTACTGAATAAAAGATTCAGAACCAAGTATAAAACTATACAAAACATATACAATAATAGAAAATTGACTGAAAATAAATATTAGTAAATAAAGAAATTAGTGTTTTAAAAAACTTTTTAAAACACATACAAAAATATAACATTGTAACAAAATAAATATAATAAATTCTCAACATTTTAAAACTATTTTAAAACTTTTTAAAACAATTTATCCCGCTTCCCTGATTAATCAGGAATCAAAATTATGAAGGGCTCATCATCATTAACCCCCTCGAGCTCCTCCTCGACCGCGGCATCCTGCCTGCTGCACACTCGAGTCTCTGGAGAATGCGCACCATCAGGTTATGAGTAGTTATGAGTTATGAGTAATAGAGTTATGAGTAGTATTAGTAGTTAACAGTTATGAGTAGTATTTTCAACCCCTTTCCTAACCATGAACTAATTATTACATCATCACTCTGGTTATTATGATATTTTTTTAAATGAGTTTTAAAAACTTACAAGTTTTAAAACCTATTCAAAAACTTTTGAATAAGTTTTAAAAACTAAAACACTCTCGGGATCCCATCCATGCATGCATATGAAGTCATGATAGTCAAGACTTCAAAAACTATAAGTCCCCCACTCCCCGTTCCCCCCCCCTGCCGAGAGTGTTTCCAAGTTCCAACTTGCCATCCAGTTCTGTTCCAAACCTGGAGGGGGTTAATGAAACCTTTGTAATTTTAATCCCAGATTAAGGTTTTATTTTGGAAAAATAAATAATAGTTGCAGTTTTGTAAATAGCTTTCACCCCCCAAAAAGGGGAATTTTATTAATACAATAGTATGATTGTATACCTTTGCCATAGGCCTTTGCCATGCTACATTATGAGTGACTCCTCTCACTCACGTCACACCACCACCCCCGTCTGTGTTCTGATTTCTTTTATTAATTAGAATATATACCATGCGTCCAGTGTATGATCAGTGATTGAAAGACGATAAAGCACATACAGGAATGAATACCAAGTAATTTTTATTCGATGTAGGTATTGATGTACTACAGGTTGGTAGCTGTGGCAATCAATTTGGTTGCAAATCCAATTTGTTTCATTCACCAGATGAAGGCAAAACCAACTGTTCACATCTTATAAAGAACCCACGACTGGCTTGTGGGAAAAAATTGATTCTGGTTGGAAAATTCCTTCATGACTCCATATGAAAATGGCAATCAGATCAGTACTCGATCCCTGAAGAATACTGGCAGTGCCTACAAAATGACTGTGTGTAACTGTTGCATGTTCCTGTCATGATTTGATCCATTTTTCTAGAAAAAAACATTTTAAAAAGCACACTTATTAGTCACACTGATCGTTGTTCAGTTCGCAGTTTTGATTTTTAATAGAGAATTTGAAGGAACACTTTTTATAAAAATCCTAGCTATCACATATTATATAAATGTTTACATATGTATCAAAGATAAGTACCATACTTGTGCGTGTACATTTATGCTACTTGTACGTGTACAAGTACGTGTACACATACTGTACTGTATAAGTAAGTGTACAGTATGAATCTGTACACAGATCTGTACTTGTACATGGATCTGTACTTGTACTGTACATATACAAGTACGTGTACACATTGTACATGTACACATACTTGTACATATACATAGGCCATATGTATCAGTGTAAAAAAAATAATTATACTTAGCTTCAACTTTGGATTGATCACTTCTCTTGCCTGCTGTTCTTTCAGTTGTATGGACCATCACTTTCCCTAAATAGCCAAGATGAAGATTAAATATATTAATTTATTTTTAAAAACTATTTCCCTGATGCACACAACACACTGAGTGCATGCATTCCTATGCTATTTGGAAATGTGACAAACCATGCAATTCCCAAGTCCAGTTTGCCTATGTATTATTCCGTTGAGGTCATGACCGTACAGCATCCATGGCTTTTGGAATCATTGGTGGGTGCTGATAAAACTGAAAAATAGATCCATGCTGCAGAGTTCTGCCTCTGTGATCTATTCCTGCAAGTTCTGCAAACTGTGTGTGTGAAACTGAACAAATTAATCACTGACTACACAATAACAACACAGTCAAAGACAGCAGAATCGCTGACACTTTATTACATCAACGCAACCTTTGACGCTCACAAGTGGACACTGTCCAAACTTACCTCCTCACTCAGTGCTCTTGTATACCTTCCGAGATTTCGTCTGGGTGGTCATAACCTTTTTTCTGGTGATCAGTCGCCTGTGAGGTGCACCTCATTACTTCCTCATCTGTGGCTTGCAGAAAATCCTTAGTAATTTTAGGTTGGAATGACCTGTTAATTTTAATTAACTCGAGATTTAAGCTGGAAAGACTAGTTCTTTTATTACCTACAATTGCGCCCGCACAGCTGAATAAATGTTCTGATGGGACACTGCTGGCAGGACAACCAAGGAGTGTGATTGCCAAACTGTAGAGTGCTGGCCAAGTGTCTCTTTTTTCTGCCCAGTAAATGAGTGGATCATTATTCATGTCAACCACACCACCCAACAACAGGTACTGGTCATACATGTCCTCGGCTGCAGCAAGTGTTATTGGTCAGTGATGACGGTGAAGCGGATCAACTCTTCTTGGTTGTCGACTGCAATTCTGTGCAAGGAGGCCATACTTTTCAAAATTTGACCACATCGAAGATGCCTGAGGCTGCTGAGTGTTATCTTCAGAAACGCTCTCTGCTTCATCCTCTTCAGATTCATCATGCGTGTTGTTGACATGCTCTCCTACCATCTGTGTGGTGATTTCTTTGCATGCATTGGTAGAAGATTCTCCCCCCCCCCAAGACGTTCTTAACCTTCTTGAAACATGGGTCCAGAGCTGTTGCCATCCAGTACAATGAATCATCACCAATCTTCTCAAACTGGGTGCCCTGGTGGATAATGTTACCCAAGATAATGGCAAGACATTTACCATCCACATGCTGATGATCAAAGGAGGCAGCAATGTCTTTGACTTGGCTCCTTAATAATACAAGTGAGTCCAAGCTCTGGCTGACTGTCGCATTGGCCTTGCTCACAAATTCCATCATGGCCTGAAAGGGCTCCAGCAGAATAATGAGATTTTCTATTACATTCCACTGTCTGAGATTTATCTGCATATCTGAGACTTCTTTTACAGACTTTGTGGCCACAGCAAAGAAAGTCTCGATTGCAAGTCGTTGTGAATGCATTCTCTTCAGCATATGATATGTGGAGTTCCACTGTGTGCAGACATCGATAGGGAAGAAATTAAGTGGAAGGTTTGTCTCCTGCTGTATCCTCCGTAGATCGCGGGGCGATGTTGCCAATCTACGAAAGTGTGCCACCAATTTCTTTGCACGCTCTACTGTGTCCTTAATCAATGGATCCGCTTTGAGAAATTTCTTTGCCACGAGATGCAGCGAATGAGCCATGCAGGATACATTTTGGAAACCGGCCTCTGAAATGCCTTTCACTATATTTGCCCCATTGTCTGAAACAACACACCCAACAGAGAGACCAAGGGGCTGCACCACTGCTCTGTCAGTTGTAATAATTTTTCCTGGATGTTTTCGGCAGTGTGTGTCTCAGGAAAGTGCTCCAAAGCAAGTATGGCTTGCTTCCTCATCAGTCTATTCTTGGGGTCACGATGAATCCAGTGGCCAGTAATGAACAGTGGGGATTTTTTTCTTTAAAAAAAAAACACTGCCTGATTTTGCTGTTTCCATACACTGCGGTGGCTTGTGGGATGCGCCAGGGAAGGGCCACTGTCCTCCCAGCCCCCCTCCCACAATGCATAACCAAGTGAAGCTTGCTGGGAGAGTCACTCAATAGAGAGCCAGGAAGAGGGGGTGGTAGCTGTGGTAGCCAACAGCAAGCCTGGAGCAGGGAATCGGGTTGGGAGGGTGCACATGGGGAATAGGCGGGGGGGGGGCTTCCAGGCCCGGGAGAGTCACTCAATAGTGTGGAGGAGGGGGGTGTAGCTGGTAGCTGCAGAAGCCACAGGAGAGCCAGGAGGAGGGGGGGGGCGTAGCCGGTAGCTGCGGAAGCCACAAAAGCCACCAGCAAGCCTGGAGCAGGAACTCGGGTAAGCACATGAGGAAATAGGCAGGGGGGCTGCTAGGCCCAGGAGAGTCACTCAATAGAGAGCCAGGAGGAGGGGGAGCCATAGTCAGTAGCTGTGGAAGCCGTGAAAGCCACTGGCAAGCCTGGAGCAGGGACTCTGGGGAGCACATGGGGAAATAGGCGGGGAGGTGGCTGCTGGGAGAGTCACTCAGTAGAGAGCCAGGAGGAGGGGGGGTGTAGCCGGTAGCTTCGGAAGCCGCGAAAGCCGATAGCGAGCCTGGAGCAGGGACTTGGGGGAGAACATGGGGAAATAGGAGGCGGGGGCTGCCGGGAGAGTCACTCAATAGAGAGCCAGGAGAAGGGGGGCCATAGCCTGTAGTTGCAGAATCCGCAAAAGCCGCCGGCGAGACTGGAGCAGGAACTCGGGGGAGCACATGGGGAAATAGGTGGCTGCTGGGAGAGTCACTCAGTAGAGAGCCAGGAGGGGGGTGTAGCCAGTAGCTGCGGAAGCCACCGGCGAGCCTGGATCAGGGACTCCGGAGCGCATGCAGGAATAGGAGGGGGTGCTGCTGCTAGGGGAGACAGTCACAGGGCACGACCAGGAGAGCACGAAGGGGGGGATGTGATAGCTGCGGTCACTGTTGCCCCACCGTTCACAACAAGAGAATCAGGACAGCCAGTTATCATCAATCCAACAGCACAGCTTTCACTAGTAATCCAATGATCCCACCATCCATCCAACCAACAGCCATTATCATGAACAAGATGAACATAAGCACAAACTGAGCGATAAACATATACATAAACACTAAAGGACTAGCAGCAAACAACATATGTGTATATTTATTCATTCATTCATTTATTATTTGTTTAGGCAAAGCCCTTAACAAATTAGATAAGTAAATAACATACATACATATAATATTACTACAAAGTTGCCAGACGAATACAATAGGGAATCAGAAAAATATAAAAATCCCCAGTAAACAAACTAAAATATATAATCATCATAACACTATGCCACACAACTTAATTTAACCAACTGGGGTAAAGTAAAATATAAAATAATAATAATACATTTTATTGTTTCGCTAAAGCCATAACAATTGCACATATCACTAAACAAAATTTAAAAACTATCAACTCTTATTTCCAATAACTCTAAAGGAAATAAATATAGACACAGATCTAACTCTTACCAAGCAGCAGTTTTGTTCTCACCACCTTCCCTCCTTCCAACCCTTTCTAGGAATCAAGGTATTCTCTCCTAATCCAAATGACTGCCCAACAAAATTTGGCCACTGCCCTGGATAGATCTGAATCTATTGGATACAAAAATCTCCACAGAACTTTCTCAGGGGGATCTTCACTCATAGCGAATCCCCCCAGATACTTGTATCTGGGCCCATCAAAGGCAGGGCAATGCAATATAATATGTGCCAGGGTGTCTACCTCTCCTAGTTGGTACATAGGACATACTCGCTGTTCCCACAAGATCTTTGCATAACGCCCTTGAAGGGCTGCAGAGGGGAAAACGTTTGCCCTCATGCGAAAAAAGGCAAAACGCTAATTGGCATCCTGACATTCAAAGAGATAATAATGACTGGGTCTCTGTTGTAGCTGGCAGGCATAATAAACATTATAGTGAGGTGACACCTTCTGCGCTTCTCTCAAAGCATTTTTGGTTTGAGCGGTCTGGTCCCGGATATGTCTTTTTATAAGGGTTTTACAAATTGTCCAACCCATCCCTTCCAGATTAATAAAGGAAAAACCTAGCTTAGCCACCTCGTACTCAACATCCCTTATCCAGTTAGCCCCCAATCCTGCATGAATTGTAGCATTCACCAGAAGATCATTGGAGCAGGGGAATAGCACCTACTTAAGCCAATAGCTTAGAAATGCCTGCATTCCATGCGCTTTGAGTGGTAATGCAAATGTTTCTGCTCACAAGATTACTTGAGGGGTCCCCCGCGGAGTCCCCAAAATCATTCACAAGAAGGTATTCTGTAAGCTCTCCAAATGGGTCAAAAACTGCTTACCCCATATCGGGAACACATACAGAATTTGGCTAATCACTTTGGCCTTAAAGGGTTGCAAAGCCAGGAGGACAAGTCATCCCCCTTGGCCAAAATAAAATTTAACTATAGCCGCTATCGATTTTTTTGCCTGTCTGCGTACTGCATCGAAATGGGCCTTCCAACTACCGTTGGCAGAAATTATTACCCCCAAATGTGTACATTTATTTAAAAAAAGCATAATGGAATATGTAAAGTGTAGCTGTAGTAGAATTACTTTAGCTGTTTTCACACTAAATTAGCAGTTAAACAAAGCACAGTTTAGCAGAAGTAGCAGAAAAGTTCAAGCACTTACACAAAACCTTCTTTATGTTGTGCGTAGTCTGCACTTATCCAAAATCGATGGTATGCTATGAATTAGGAAGGGATAGGACTCTCTCTCCTCAAGTCGCAATGCGTTGTTTTGTCACGGAGCATGGAAGATCAGACCGTGTTAACAAACACAGACACTGGTGGCGCAGCTCCAACAGTCACTCACTCTCATTGCGATTGGGGATCAAGAGGGAGAAGAAAGCTACAAACACACCTATTTATACTTAATGGTGAAGGCTGTACATGTCTCTCTGGGAAAGCCCTAGCCAATGAAATTGGGCATGTTGGTGTCGTCAACAGGGTCCAAGAGTTGATCATGCCGCCGGGTCTCGCGGTACCTTGTATTCCGGGTGGCATAAACATGATACAATTATCAGATAACCACAAAGATTCCATGATCAATGGAAAGGGGAGTTGGTGACACTTCTTATTAAAATCCGCAAAAGTTCCGCTTCCGTTGACCAGTCGCAGTGCTGTTGCACCATTTGCGGCAAACTGCAGCCACAGACATTGGAAAGTTGTCTCTGCCGAACTGTGCTACGATGCATGGAATAGGGGTTTCTGTCAGTAACAGCTGCCACAGTGGTATGCCGCTACAGCCCTAATGATATTGGAAGCCATTGGATGCAATGATTTTGCCTAGGGACAGGTTATAGATAGAGAAGAGGAAAGGGCCAAGGACAGAACCTTGGGGAACACCAACTGAGAGTGGAAGGGAGGAGGAGGTGGAGTTGGCAAGAGACACATTGAAGGAGCAGTCAGAGAGTTATGAGGAGAACCAGTTGAGGATGGAGCCATGGAAGCCAAGGGAGTGAAGTGAATCCGGCAAGAGTGAGTGGTCAACAATATCAAAGGCAGCAGAGAGGTCAAGGAGGACAAGAATGGAATAGAGGCAATTAGATTTAGCCACAAGAAGATCGTTGGTGATCATAGCGAGAGAAGTTTCAGTAGAGTGAAGGGGACAAAAGCCAGATTGGAGGGGGTCAAGGGAGCAGTTGGCAGAGAGGAAGTCAAGGCAGCGGAGGTAGACAACATGTTCAAGAAGCTTGGAAGCAAAAGGAAGGAGTGAAACAGTACAGTAGCTAGAGGGGTCAGAGGGGTCAAGAGTGGACTTTTTGAGGATAGGAGAGACAGTGGCATGCTTAAAGGCAGATGGGAAGGAGCCAGTAGAGAGGGAAAGGTTGATGATGTGGGGTGACAGTGGGAAACAATGGAGGTCAGGAGGCGGGAGGCGATGGGGTCAAGGGAGGTGGCGGGGAAGGAGGACAGGAGAGAAGGAAGGGGAGGGAGTAGGAAGAGGATAGGAGTGGGAAGCGATGTCGAGGCGGATCTTGTCTGTCTTGGAGGTGAAGAAGGAAGCAAGATCCTGACCAGAAAGGGAAGAGGGAGGAGGAACACAGGGGGGCTTGAGGAGGGAGTCAAAGGTGGAGAACAGGCGGAGAGGGTCCCGAGAACAGGAATCAATGCAGGAGGTGTAGTAATTCTGTCTAGCAAGGGAGACAGCAGAAGTAAGGGAGGAGAGACAGAATTTGATGTGAAATTTCTTTTAAAATTCCACTTTAGGCCAATGGAGGGGATTAGCTTTTTATGAAGTAAGCAAAAAGATGCTGACTTAAGTCATAGACTTATGACTTAGGTGGCTGAGAATCTCTCTCATGTAATTTAATGACAGAGAATGAGAGAGGACCTCTGTAACCATTCCTTTATCATTGTTGTGAAGAAATGATAGAGGCTTGCCCAATTCTAGCATGTTGTCTTGTTGGTAAAGCTGGGAGTTCATATATAGCTAGTACACATCATCACTCTCGGTGTATACACACCAGCCCAAAGCTCTGGCTTGAAAAATGATTCCAAAATGTTTTGTCCATCTGGTCCGATTTTGAAACTTGCATATAGTCATGGACCGCATTTTCTCTGTTGCTGCCAAAGGGGAAAACTCAATAAACATGGATCCCAAAATAGAATCCTGCAACCCCACACTGCAACAAAAGCATTGGGGGGCTGTTCAGAAGGGCCAGGACAGGGTAGCTAGGGGGAGGGGCGATTCTCCTACCAGACTTTCAGGTGGGGAATCTCAGTGAATGAAACAGATGGGAGAGAAACGGTTAGCCTGTGGGGATGTGCGAACAGAACTGAGTTCAGAAATTCAGTTTGGTTCAAAAATCGAGTTCGGTTCGAAAGTTCGGTTCGGTTGACCGAACTATTCGGGTCCGGTCAACCGAACTATTCGAGTTCGGTTGAATTCCGAACTTCTGAATCGAGTTCGTAAATTCAAAACCGGAGTCTTTTGCCTTCCAAACTGGTTTGGATTCGACCGAACAGTTCAGTCGAATTGGAGTTCGGTTCAAAAGTTCGGTTTGGTCACCTAACTATTAGAGTTCGGTCCAAACTTCCGAACCGTGTTCGCACATCCATATTAGCCTGCTTTAGCCCAGTTGGCTGGGCCTTAGCATGGGCTGTGTCTCTTACCATCACCACCAGCCAACACATCCCATAGTGCCTGGCAACCTGCCCCAGTGTGGTAGTGGGCAAACATCTGGTGGAGACAGATGAGATGTGTAGGTGAGTCCGAGGCTAAGGCAGGCTATCATGGGTTAAAGTGGACTAATGTCGCATAGGTTTTCACCCTATGTTTCAAACTGGGAAACCAGCTGCACAGCTAGAAATATTGAAGTTGTAGGACAATGCATTTTCAAGCCACTAAGTTTTTGTTTGGGTGCTTTTATTACACTTAAGAAACAAATTAATGCAAAAGGGCAAGGGGATGAACACCTCCCTCATCCTGCTCACATCTGTTTATATTTCTATTTATTATGTCCCTACTTATGTGTTTTCACTTCTTGTACATATTTTACTTCTTGTACATATTATTGCTATGTATATATGACCTGACCTTGTCACCTCTGCAGATATGCCCTGGCATCTTAGCAAAAACCTAGACAGCCTGGAAGTGTTGGCAATTGCCCTGATTTTTTTCTCATAAAAGTTGTTCTGATTTCAGTACAAATGCTTTATGATTAAGAACCCCTAGTCAGAGATCATTGTTCAGCCATTCCCACACTGGAGTAAACTTTTTCACACCAATTTATGTTTTAACTCAAACTTTGAACCTGAATGTGTCATAAATACCCAATCAAAAAAATTCCTACTTGAAAGGTTACATACTCTCACCAACAGATGTTGGTTCAACAAAGGATATCACCGGAACTGCTTTGTATCTACCTGTTAAAAATATCAGCAGAAACCTAAATACCTATTTTTATGGTACAAGAATTGAAGTGGAAACTTTGAAAGCTGTGTAATTTTTTATAAATGATCCTTATTTATGTGAAAACAGAGGTTTGCAGAACTTCAAGGGTTTTAGAAAAAAATATTTACTTAAAGATACTCAAACATGAGCTGAAGCAGGTCTTCACGACAGATTACATTTCCATCAGAACCCTCTGCTGTGATCCAAGTCCAATGGAATGTAGACCAAAAAAGGTCCATTCCCCATTCCACTGGAGATTATTATTATTATAAGCACTTGTATAGAGCCAGCTGTGTACCTGGCACTTTACAGAACAATGAGATGGATGCGGTCCCTACCTATATCTTACAATCTAAAAGACTCAGAGGGGGGGACAAGGAGAGGGGACATAGAGAGGGACAGGTGATAAAACATTCAAGCGAATGCGAAGTCTCAGGTGCACATGCTTGACTTGGTTGGAGTTAGGGAGGAGTCAGGGGGAGGGCAGACAGTAAATGTTGAGAGGAAAGTTCTAGCAAGCATCAGGAAAGGCGGTGAGGAAGAGGTGGGTTTTGAGGAGGGATTTGAAGGAGCAGAGGGAGGGGGCAAGGCAGATGTGGGCAGGGAGGGAGTTCCATGCATGGGGGGCAGTGAGGGAGAAGGGACGAAGGCGGTTAGGGGAGTAGGGGAGATGAGGGGGCAGAGGAGGAGCGGAGAGTGCGAGCAGGAGTGTGTAATGAGATATGGGCTGAGAGTTAAGGTGGAGTCAGGCTGTGAAGGGCTTTGTAATTAAATACCAGGAGTTTGTGAGGATGCGTTGGGGGTGGGGGAGCCAGTGAAGTGAGGAGTGGAGAGGCTGCACATGGTTGAAATGATGGGACAAGTGGATGACCTTAGCAGCAGAGTTTGGGATGGAGATAAGGGGGGACAGATGAGAGCGGGGGAGGTTGCAGTAGTCAAGGCGGGAGATGACCATAGCATGAACAATTTTATTTATTTATTTAAAAATTATATCCCACCCCTCCTGCCCACAGGGCAGATCGGGGTGGGGAACAACATTCATTAAAACAATATAAAATTTTAAAACAATTTAAAAATACAATATGTGGGGAAATCCCCCATCCCCACCCCCACCACATCCCTACCCCTCGCCAAAAGCCTGACGGAACAGCCAGGTCTTACATATACGCCAAAACAGCAGGAGAGTGGAAGCCAGCTGAGTCTCCTCTAGGAGCAAATTCCACAGCACAGGGGCGACCACCAAAAAAGATCTAACATCGGTGGCCACCCGCCTCACCTGGGGAACCTCCAAAAAGGCTCCCACGGACGATCTCAAGGGTCGCACGGGCACATGGGTAGTGAGGTGGTCCCGCAGATAAGCAGGGCCCAGGCCATGAAGGCCTTTAAAGGTTAAAACCAGCACCATGAACCTGGCCCAGTGCTTTATAGGCAGCCAGTGCAGAACCCGGAGCACTGGTGTCATATGCTCCCTGTGACCGTTTCCATTAGGAGACAGGCCACAGCATTCTGCACCAGATGCAGCCTTCGGATGAGCTTCTCGGGCAGCCCCACATAGAGCGCATTGCAGTAATCCAGCCTCAAGGTGATGAAGGGATGGATGACAGTGGAGAGGTCGGAGTCTGAGAGATACGGCCGAAGCCGCCGGACAAGATGTAACTGATGAAACACACTCCCCGCCATGGCCACAACCTGAGATTCCAAGCTGAGCTGCGAATTGAGGAGCACACCCAGACTCCGCACTTGAGACACCATGGGGGGTGTGAACCCCCCAACAAGAGGAGATTCAACCACCCCCAGGCCCCCCAAGCCCTCGCCCACCAACATCACCTCTGTCTTGTCAGGATTCAATTGCAGATGACTCAACCTCATCCAAGCCTCCACAGTTGACAGGCACTTGGAAAATAAGGAGACTGCATGGCCTGGGTCGATGGAAAAAGAGAGGTAGAGCTGAGTGTCATCAGCATACTGATGACACTGCATGCCCTGAAACCCTCTTACAATCTCCCCTAACAGCTGCATATAGATGTTAAACAAGAGGTTTTGACTGAGGAGACAGAGAGAAAGAGGTGAATCTGAACAATGTTATAGAGGGCAAAGAGACAGGACTTGGCAACAGAGAAGATGTAAGGTTTAAAGGAGAGGTGAGTATCAAAGACGAAGCCAAAGGTACGGGCTAGGGGAACAGGATGGATTGTGACACCATCAATAAGGATGGATAAAAAAGAGAGGGGAAGGGAGGAAAGATAAGGAGTTCAGTCTTGGCCATGTTGAACTTGAGTTGACGTTGGAACATCCAGGCTGAGATATCAGAGAGACAGTTGATGAGGCGAGCTTGGACAGAAGGGGGTGGAGAGATAGAGTTGAGTGTCGTCAGCGTAAAGGTGATATTGGAAGCCGTGGGAGGCAATGAGTTTGCCCAGGGACAGGGTGTAGATAGAGAAGAGGAGAGGGCCCAGGGCAGAGCCTTGGGGAACCCCTACCGAGAGGGGGAGGGAGGAGGAGGAGGAATTGGGAAGATACACATTGAAGGAGCAGTCAGAGAGGTAGGAGGAGAACCAGTCAAGGACAGAGCCGCAGAAGCCCAGGGAGCGAAGAGAGTCCAGTAGGAGCGCGTGGTCAACAGTGTCAAAGGCAGCTGAGAGGTCAAGGAGGACAAGAATGGAATAGAGGCACTTAGATTTAGCGACAAGTAGATCATTGGTAATCTTGGCAAGGGCAGTTTCAGTAGAGTGAAGAGGGCGGAAGCCAGATTGGAGAGGGTCCAGGGAGGAGTTGGAAGAGAGGAGTTCCAGACAGCGGGAGTAGACAATACATTCCAGAAGCTTAGAGGTGAAGGGTAGGAGGGAAACCGGCCGGTAACTAGAGGGGTCAGAGGGGTCGATGGTGGACTTTTTGAGGATGGGAGACAGTGGCATGCTTGAAGGTGGAGGGGAAGGAGCCAGTGGAGAAGGAGAGATTAATGACATGTAGAAGGGGGGAAACAGTGGGAGCAATGGAGTGGAGGAGGCAGAGTGGATTGGGTCAAGAGGGCAGGTGGAGGTGTTGGAAAAAGAGAGCAGGGAGGAGATTTCCTCGAGGGAGGCAGGAGGTAAGGAGGAGAGGAGAGTGGGGGGAGGGGGAGGGAGTGGAGAGGGAGCGAGGAGAAGAGATGGGTGGGAAGCAATGTCGTGGCGGATCTTGTCAATCTTTGAGGTGAAGAATGACGTGAGATCCTGAGCAGAGAGGGAAGAGGGCAGAGGAGGGCAAAGGGGCTTGAGAAGGGGGTCAAAGGTGGAGAAGAGGTCCCGAGAGTAGGATTCAACCCAGGAGGCATAGTAGTGTTGTCTCACCAGGGAGATAGCGGAAGAGAGGGAGGAGAGGGAAAATTTAAAGTGGAGGAAGTCAGGGTGGGAGCAGGAAAGCAGTTGGAAAGGACTGCAGAGATCTGGCACAGGTCAAAAATCATGCCAGATCTCCTTAGTCAATTATAAGAATGCAGATAAACTTTGCAAAGACAAAGGGTGATCCATTTAGGTCCTAAGTAAGATTGTTTTGAATATTAAATTATTATTTTTTTAGTATTTCTGAGTTTCTGAGGACCAGTCCTGAGTGTTTGGGCTGATCCTCAGAACCTGCATGGCAGGATGGGGCGGTATAAAAATCTACAAAATAAAATAAAAACCTTGGGGAATACTCAGTATTCAGAGGGGAAGGGGGGCACAGTACAGCACAGCCACAGGGCAGTGGAGGTCAGGAAAGGGGGTGAGGGGTCAGGGAATAGAGCAGTGGGGGAGCAGGGAAGGGGATTTAGGGGAGAAGGCAGAAGAGCCCAGGGAAGGGGTGCCACTCACCTAAAAGCCATGAGGGAGCCAGGCACACCATCTGGATTCTGCCTCCCTGTGTTTTAAATGAGGTTTCTCTGAGCATGCTCAGTCTAAAGCTCCCTGGGAGCAGGCTGGTAAAGAATTCCAGTTTGCTGTCTGGGAGCAAGCTGGACTACATTTTCCCAGCATGCTCCCAGAGAGGTTTAGATTGTGCATGCTTAGAGAAACCTCATCCAAAATACAGAGAGGCAGAGTTCACAGTGGCATGCCTAGTGGCATCCCACGGCTTTAAGATGAGTATGCTGCCCCCCTGCTCCATGCACACACAGCTCCACCACCCACGGCGTTCCCATGGGCACCCTCCGACACCCCGCACTTGCGGCAGTGTTCGCATGGGCGCCCCCCCTCCTGTACACGTGTATGTGTGGGGAGTGTCTATGTGAAAACAGCATCAGCCTTAGTCCTAACTCAAATCTGTGTCATTAAATCTTGACTTTAGTATCTAACAGAGAGCCTGAAAACTGCTTACTTGTTCACTAACCTTCTTATAAGATTGTCATTTACATTTTCATGTTAAAAGTAGATAAACAAGAATTAGGAAATTGCAGTTACATATTTCTTTGAACTCAGTAAAGTGTAAAATGAGTTAATTGATGCATTAACAGTGCAGTTCTCTGTGTGGATAGTGTGAGTGGGAACACTTAGCATGGGTATGAGCCAAATTCATTTCAATTGGACTCATGCCCACGTCTGGTGATTTCTGTTGTTGTTGGATCATGTCCTAAAAGATGTCTTCTGGCATGAATGTGAGTGACATTTCTTTTGAGCAAGAGCTGAGGGGGCATAGCTCAAGTGGTAAGAGCATGTGCTTTGCATGTATAAGGTCCCTGATTCAATCCCCAGCATCTCCACCTGAGGACCTCTGGTAGCATGCCAGGATGGCCTCTGCCAGAAACCCTGGAAGAGTCAGATTTGGACCCAAATTTGAAACCCCTGCTGCCGTGCCAGGTTGTGACAATACTGGGCTAAGATGGACCATTGGTCTGATTCAGTTAGGCAGTGTAGTTAATGTACTAAAAGTAAACTTACAAAAATCAGATTTTGTGATGGCTTTATAGACTTCAGTCTTCTTGCTGGGTGTTTACAAACTTGTACAAATGGATGAGATGAGTGTTAAGCTAAGTCATCCTACAAGAACACTTGGAATGGAAAGTCAAAAAGCACAATAGCCGTTTATCTCCCTATTATTAAATCCAGATGTTCCCACCTTTAATGTATCATCCTTGAGTTTCTTCTGTTTCAATTCTACACTAACTCTGGGACTGGAAAGACAGATGGCTGTCAATGTTTGTCATGTAAATACAAAATATGAGATTTCCATGCCTATTTCTAATTTTATTTTACATTTCTTATGTATCAGTACAGTACTTTTCAAATTGCTCTCTGACACACTTTCTGAAATATGATTTTTCTTTAAAAAAAAAAAAGATTAAACAACATACAATAAGCAGTAATGACATTATTCCCAATTGAATATCTCCTTTCAAAGTCAATGTTGGATTTTTTGCTTGCCTGCCTTTCCTATTCATTTTTGCAACCACAAAGACAACACTGAAATTAAATAAGTGAAGGTATTTATAATTACTCGTTTCTGGATTTCATGCCCTTCAGTCCCTCTGTCTCTTTCTATACCTTCTGCCTACAGCTATTATTTTTCTTTTTCTTTCATAGCCTCTAGCTTTTGTTTTAAAGTAGGAAAAAGTCAGTCCACATAGGCCCTTTTTATATGAGACGCCCCCTCCGCCCCGGGTAACTGGGTGGGTGAGGGGGTGGGTGTATCTGTGCATCTGCCAATGGGGATGGGTGTGTGTGTGCATGCTCCCACCATCGTCCACGCACAAAGGCATTGGAGAAAATGGAGGTGCCTTCATGCGTGGAGATGGGTGTGCATCCATGCAACGGATCACACACCGTGCGGTACGCACACCCACCGTGGCCTCCACCCATTTCACTCACATCCCATACACACACACACATGCACACACACACACACGCACACACACAGTGACCTCTACTGGGTTTGTTTGAAAAGGCCCTTAGTAGCAGATGTTCACCTGCAGCAGGAACAGAGCTGGTTTTGGGTGTTGTGGGGACCTATACGATAGATTCCTGGGTGATGCAGGCACGCTGGATTTTCTGTAGTTCCTTGCTGAAGGTGCTGGAGTATCTTATTTTATAGTTGTGGGACTTTGGACTAACCGGTCTTACAAGAGAGTAGATTAGTATTCCTCATGGTGCTTATATGGAAGCTCATCCCCTCCCCTTACCATAACTGAAATAAAATCAACACACCAGACAATATAAAATGGAGACTCTATATTGTCAATAAACAAAATACAATATAAAACCACGTATTTATCTTGAATCTTATACCACAGAGTCACAAAGCTGGAAGGGTTATCTAGTCTAGCCCCCTGCACCACTGCAGGACCTGCCACACCCCAACCATCCACACAGAGAAATCCCAACAACAGCTACAAGTAGAGATTGGGATGAACCAGAGCCCACCGATGCCTGAAATAACATGAAATCATTTTAGATAAAGAAGAATCCAGATGCCCCAAACACGTGAGCCACACCTGTGCTGCAGGGGAAGGCGAAAAATCCTCAGAGTCAACTGCCAATCTGCTGCCCAGAGGGAAAATTCCTTCCCAACACCAAATATGGTGATCAGTTAGGAAGAGGCCACACATCGTACGTGATCCCTCCGGAAAGTAAGTAACCATACTGACCCCCCTACTAGGTCCCCCCATCCTCCTTAAGGAGGACCCCCATATGCCATCTCTCTGGCCTCAGAAACCCATGAGTATTTTCCAAGGGTCTGAGGGGCAACCTGAACACTTGGGACTGCTACCTGTTCCCTTGGAGAATATTAACAATTACACACACACACACACACACACACACACACACTTGGAACAACCCTGCCATCTATAAAGCCTGAGTGCCATGTACAGTCTGCACCATCACCACTAGAGGGCCGTGTGCAGTGAGATAGTATCATATGTTGAACTATTTACATAATGTTCCATTCAGTGACCGCATCCTTAACTCTCTTTTCCCCCCACCTCTTTTCCCGAGGGGGAGGGTGTTTCCCCCCTTTTTTCCCCTCTTCTCCCCCCTTTTTAGATGTTCTATGTTTCTGCTGTTTGTTTACTTTTATATCTGCATTTTTTTATATCGTAATCTGCTTCGAGCTGCCTTTGGCAGGAGGGGCAGGATATCAAATGTATGATTATGATTGATTATGATTATGATTATGATTATGATTATGATTATGATTATGATTATTAATAAATCATAATCGTAATCGTAATCATAATCGTAATCGTAATCGTAATATTTTTATGGCCAATATGGGCTCATTCCCCACCATATGAATACCCATCTGAGAAGAAATGCTCCACACTGTTGAAAGAACAAAATTTCTTAATGCGGTTTTTTTCAATTAAACACTACGATCAGAAGCAAATTATTGCTGTAGTCCTTGCATGGATATACTCATTATTATGCTTTCTCTCACTACTAGATTATAATGACTTTATATTTTAGGCTAGTCTTTACTGGTCTGTCATTGAAAGACGACACAATAATTTTGTATTGGGGAAAAACACTAATCTGAAAATCAAAGATCATTGTCAAGGGGTAACTTCAGACGTGACAGACCTCTCGGCCCACCATGCTGAACCCTGGACTGGAATCAGGCCGTGTGTCCTTTAGATGTGCCGGCCTGGTCTCTGAGGGGAATCGGGGAGGGGACAGGGCTGCGTGGGGTGGGGGCGGGACTGCGTGGCGTGACATGCAGCCACTCAGCCCCTCCCCCCAAGCTCCCTCAGCTACCCGCCCATGGGCAGATGAGCGGACATAGCAGCCAATGAGGCTGCTGTGCCCGATCCCGTCCCATGGTTGGGACCCGATTCTGGGATGGGGCTGGCAAGCAGACATTCACCGCGGCCATTGTCAGCCCCATCCCAGATCGTGGCCAATCTAAATACAATTCTGGAGGTGAGTCCGGCCTCACCTCCAGAACCGTGGTTAATTTGATCCCGGTCGGGTGTTCACTGTGGTGAACATCTGGTGGGGAGCAAACAGACGTTTACGAAATTGATGCCACCACACGGGATCTACTGTGATCCAGTGTGGTGAACAGCGATTTCGTAACGTCTGAAAATACCCATGGTCCAAAAGATATTAGCAAATTCACAGAAGAATGTAAAAGATGATTTCAGCTAGAGTAGGATCGAAATAGCATGCTGCCTCTTGCATAGGGTTGGTAATTTTGGCAAGGGAAATGAAAACGAAAAAGTTCAGTTTGCATTTTGAAATTCTATGTTTGACATAATTTGATTAGTAGATTCAGCTCATGGTGGATAAGAATAAAGTATGTAATTGTCATTTAAATTAATTAAACACATAGTCCATGAACAAAGAAAAGGTACCGCATTTTTAGCAAGGACAGGTGTTTCCCAGGTGAGTCTTTGCAGGATGCAGCCAAATAAAGTCACTTTCTTTAGGGAATCAGCTCCACGTGTCCTTTACTTACCTTGTTCTATCACCATATACTCCATCAGTCTCTTTTTAAAACATGTACACACTTCCTTGCTACTCATAAGATCCCCTGACCAAGCAAAGCCCCTCCCATGCCAGGCATCTATCTAGCTAGTAGCTTGCCTTAGCTGAGGTAGAGTTTCCTTCCAACTCCTTCCTCCCCCAGAGCCTCTCCAGCACTGAGCCTTGCTCAGGCCTTTAACCCTGGGCTTGCTCTTACACGCCCAGGCTCGGCTGACCCCACCATCACTCTGGAGATTCATCTCCTTAAAGGTCCATGGATGCCGCCCCCTGTTAAATACCTCACCCTCCTGGGTGATGGGGTAAACCTATCTATCGCAGTCTCCAAACAGGGCAGAGGTTTGATACAATCCACAGATATCAATACTTCCCACTGTTCATTTACACAATCTTTGCACTAGGGTGTGTTACCCCTTGATCTGGTCCCACCTCCTCACACAGCCAGCCCGGTCCACTGGTTCACCTAGTAGGACCAGGAGCAGTCCCCCTCCCTCGCTTTCCTTTATTCTGTGCCCACTTCCTCTATTTAGTCCCACCAGGCTATTAATCTTTGCCTTTCTGCCCACCAGGCATAGATCTTTTAGCCCCACTGAGATTTTAAACTAATGTCCTCCATGGCCAAATCATTCACCACCCTGCCACTTTAGGTTCTGGTCTCCTCCATTCTCCCCTTTAGTCAGCCCACACCACTCAAGTGTTACTGTCACCAGCTCTTAGCATAATATTTTGGCCTCACCAGGGTCTTTTAGGTTCACATTTTTGCCTCATTGGGCATACAACTAGCCTTTTGAGTCTCCTCACCTAATAAAGTGGTGGGATACAGGCCCATCCAACCTTTCCTGAATTCCATCTGCAGGACCTTTTTCCAGGGTGCTATCCACTGGAGTCAAGATATCATCTCTGCTTTCAACCCCTCCTAGAACACTCACAACTTCATGTATCCCATCACTCCAGGCCAACCTCAATTAAGGTTTGTCCTTTACTTTAATTTCCTTTCTTCCCCATTCCTGTACACACCAAGAGGTCTGCGCATCTTCCTCTTCCTCCAGTATCATAGAGGAAAAGTGCTGTATTCCTCTTATCTCCACTCTCTTAAACCCAAGTCTCCTTGCCTTTGGGGTATTCTAGTGGGGTTACCCTCATCTAGTTCATCTCTCTTTTCCACCCCATTGGCTATTAAGAACACTAAGGGTTCTTCCTTGTCTAATTCTACTGCTGCAAGGTCCCCCTGTTGGCCCTTTATTCCACCCACATGTATTCCCTAGGCCACCTTGAGCCTTCTCAGCTCCTGTTCTAACTTAACTATTTGTACCACTATTCCCTCTTGAGAGACTTTCACCGCTTTTAGATGAGGCACTGAAAAGTGCCTCCTGAGCTGAGTTTTAGAGACCCCAATTTTCAGGTCTCTAGAACATGCTTCTACAAAGTGTCGCATCTCTAGCCGCCACCGTTGCCAGCAACGGGGAGCATGTCACTTCCGGCAGTGCAGCGTGGCTTCTATCTTAACGCACAGCTCAGGAGGCACTTTTCAGCGCCTCGTCTAAAAACGGTGTTTTAGTTTTAAGTCTTCAACCTCTTCTTAGATGTATTCCTCTGACTCTACCGGCATCCCCCCTGCCAATCCTGGAGCAGGGAGGGACTCGGTGTCAGGGAAGCACATGGGGAAAGACATGGTCAGGGGGGGATGCTGGGAGAGTGAGCACACAGAGAGCCTGAGCCTCGGGAACAATGCCGGTAGCCGCGGAAGCGCAGAATCCACCGCTGAGCCTGGAGCAGGGAGGGACTCAGTGTCGGGGAAGCACATGGGGAAAGACATGGCCGGGGGGGGATGCCGGGAGAGTGAGTACACAGAGAGCCTGGAGCCTCGGGAACATGGCCGGAGCAGGGAGGGACTTGGTCATCCCCCCAGGCTGTTCCCCAGCCATGTCTATTTCCCCATGTGCTTCCCTGACACCGAGTCCCCTCCCTGCTCCAGGCTCGGTGGCAGATTCTGTGCTTCTGCAGCTACGGCTATGTTCCCCAGGCTCCAGGCTCTCTGTGGGCTGACTCTGCTGGCATCCCCCCCCCC
>QEPC01002505.1:5392-21303 GCA_003113815.1 Sphenodon punctatus
GGCTTCCATTCACCCCAACAGACGTTACGGAACCACGATCACCATGTGGGAATTCCCCGTGGTTGAGCGTGATCTCATAACGTCTGAAAATACTCATTGTTGGGTTTTTCTGTGTTTTCTATGGGTTTTGGTGTGTCTTTCTTAGAATACCACATGGCGGGTGCTGTCTACCATCTACTGAACTGTGCATACCCCCTGCCCTCTGTAAAATCCTATGCAGCATTTATGGTGTGCAATTTAGGTTGATCCAGGGAATTCCAGACTTCAATCACAGGACAATTGAGCTGTTTACACATCTCAAAGACTGTCAGATACCCTTCTTGTAAAAGCAATAGAACTGTGTAAATATTTGATTTTATATGGAGTGCAAGAAAACCCTTGGAGGTACTTGGCTGGTGAGGCAAAGGAGTTGGGAAGATAAGGAGAGTTTGCTAGTTGAGTTCTTGACTAGTTTGTTCTGTGTGGGTGTCTTTAGTAGTGGTTTAGATTGCATTTGATGGTGTGTTTGGTTGCAGTTTAATAAACCCTTGTCTTGAGTCAAAGATCTGTATTCAGTGTGGGTTTTGAAATTATATTAATTTCAGAATTACTGTTGTCCCCACTCGCCATTGGCCTTGCCCACTGTCCCACCAGCCCCCACTGCTTCAGGTAACCTATTGGGCATGAATTGGGTACAGATTACAGGTGGTGGATAGAACAGAGTACTGAATATTTGACAGGTTTATGGCTGTTAATACACAGATGGGGGTGGGTGGGGGGTGGGAGTTTTGGTGGGGTGGGTGGAGCTGTGTGTGTGTGTGTGTCCAATCAGCACCAATCAGCAGAGATTTTGCCTCTTGCTAAGTGGTGACACAAATTCACAATGTTTCGATTTTCATGTTTCTGTGACAATATTGTAGGCATATCTCTTGTTGGCTGTTTTGACTTCACCCATTCTTGCTTACAGGAGTCAAAGATCACTGCAACCTTTGATCAGCCCTGTCCTTTGTCCCACTAATTCACACCATACTGAAGTTTCAGTGGAGTGTCTTAGCTGTTTCTCCCATTAATTTACACTACGCCGAAGTGTCTATTAAATCCTATTAATTCTACATAACTTTATATAGGGATCAAGTACCATGTACTCTTAGAAATTGGTTGAAGAAAAGAGGCCAGATCTGCCTCTGTTCTACTTACTTTGGAAAGAAATGTTATACTAGCAACATGCCAGCAACACTGATTTATAAAACTCTGAATTCCTCATTAAGGCACAATTCAAATGAACAATTGATTATTCATTTGAATGCTTCATTTTGAAGCATTTTGAAATTAAACCTTATGTTTGAAATAAACTTTAGCTTCACTAATTAAATACATCATTCTTAATGTCTTTAATCTTTCTCCTAGACTTTTAGACCCTATAGACTGTCCTTAATCTATACAGATTTTTTTTACTAAAATACTTTAAAACAATTTGGAATCTACATTGTGAAATATGTTGACTAATACTACTCAAATTGAATGCCTTTAAACTATTTAACGAATTAAACTTATTTTAACATTAGGGATATATTAAAACCAGTGATGTTAATGATCCATAAGGCGACACCATTCATCCACAAAATTTATGCTATTTTTCTATTCATTACTTGTTTACAATACTGTTAATCCAAACAAAAGATATGGCTCGAAAGTGGAATGTAAACAATCCTTTAGGACAGAGGGAAGCTGTAAATTTCCATTTAGATTTAAACAACAGAATACAGAAATGCAACATATGTCTCAACATTTAAAACAAATTTAAACACAATTACAGCACATACACTTTATGAATTAATACTATTAATTAGTTAACTAACACACAGAAATAAACAGCCAACAAATTACATCAAACAAACACAATAAGCACGTAAGAGGAACATGTAATGGATTTTTCTGCAATCCTCCCCATCTCTCCCCCCCACAGAAGTTGTTCAATAGTACCACAACATGTATTTAAAATCTAATATTCTGTTCCAGTATAAAGACATCCATTTTCAACAAAGCTTAACAGTGTGAATACAGATATATAGATCCATGAATTCAAGCAGAATGCCACATACTCGGAATTTGCAGGTCCCACTAGGGGGAGCTCATCTACCATATAAGCAATTAACTATTGTAATTAAAATAGTTTTAATTTCTGCTGAGGTCACAATGAACTATAATATAATTCCTTCCAAACATGTTTACTACAGATACCAGACAGTATGACCAAAACCAAGATAGATAATGTCTAATTGTGTCTGGGACAAGATTCACGTTTACCTCTGAAAGAATGTCACAGGGAGATTAGAAGTCAGGATGGAAAAGTTATTTCTGTACAGTTACCTGCACTGTAAATGCCCCATACTGTAGATGCCCCATAATGCTTCCCTTCCCAGCTGGGCACTTTTTTTCCTTAGGCACTGGTGTATCAGTCCTTCAATGTGTCTTTTGCCAACTCCACCTCTTCCTCCCTTCCACTCTCAGTTGGTGTTCCCGAAGGCTCTGTCCTTGGTCCTCTCCTCTTCTCTACCTATACCCTGTCCCTAGGCAAACTCATTGCCTCCCATGGGTTCCAATATCACCTCTACGCTGATGACATTCAACTCTCTCTCTCCATCTATTTAAGCAGGCTGAGAGTGAAAGGGACAGAGTGAGCAGGACACTGGCACTTTAAGGGCAGACAGCCAGGGGAGCTGCCCATGCCCACTATGGCTACATAAGAGGTTGAGAGGGCTTCAGTCTCTGCCTGGGAGCCAAGCAGGCAACATCACCTGGAGGCTTTAAGTAGGAAAAGCTGACCGGTTCTGAAGTCCTGCTGGGAAAGAGCCTGGATTGACAGACTGAGGATGGGAAGAATCCTGGAAACCTTTCTGGCCACTCTACACTCTCCAGGGTATTGAAGAGTGGGAGAACCAGAGCCAGAAGGATTGGACTCTGGTACTGGGAAAGGCTGTGCCTAGGAGAGAGCTTGTTGTCTGGGTAAGCCTTACTGTGAGACAGGAACCTGCAGGCCTGGCTTGCATGGACTTTGGGAGAATGGATCTTGTGCCAATGGGATGTATGACGGGAAAAGACTAACTGGGTCTGCAGGGTGTGAAGCGACTGAGCCGACAGTCCAAAGAACATGGACTGCTGTATATGAATAAAGACTTGAGCTAATTCCCATAACATGTGAGTGCGTTGCTGATTCCCCTCTGGGAATGATAGCCCAGGGGCCTGATCCTGAAGATACTTACCCCTGGGAACACCACCTGTGCTACAGTTAGTTACCAATACAACCAAACATTAAAAAGGCATAGCAATTGTGAGTTAAGGCAGGAATAAAGGCAGAACAGGGTGACCTGCGCCCTAACTCCTATGCCATGTAAGTGGTAGAGACACTGTAGGTAACACCGAAGGTAGGGGTTGATCCTGCCCTCACACCCCCTCTTTACTCAGTAGCCTTACATTTTGGTTGTACTGTATAAGACACACAATATTAAAGCAATATTTTTGTATTAATATTTGTAATTAATGAATGAATACTACTGAGCTCTTTTGGGAGGGTGGAAGGGAAGGCCACAGGGTGTGGAGTAATGTTGGACTCGTCTTAACTTCTGTGTCATGTCAGTGGTACAGGCATTGAGGCCTCATACTGTGCTCGCCCTCAACATTACATGATAGGTGTGGGTTCATGCAACAGCACCAGCACAATATGGGAGCACATACAGCACAAATAATTGTTTCCCATGGCCATTCTAACCACTGGGGTATGTTAAAAAAACCATAATGCTGTGGGGTAGTTGATAATAAATAGCAACTATTGGCCCAGACTTATAGAATAAGTCAATGCTTATAAACATATGGCTGTTACATAAACCATGACCTTACATGGCATGGAGAGTTAAGGTGCAGGCCACCCCCTTCTGCCTTTATTCCTGCCTTAACTTACAATTTCCATGACATTTAATGCCTGGCTGAATTGGTAACTGATGCCTTAACTATCTGTTAAACCCCAAAGGGTTTTTAATTTATTAATTTCCCCCTGACTTTTGTCAAATACCATACAATGTTCTTATTTTGTTCTGCTGATGCATTGTAATGCTGAACAGTGTAACCCTTTTGGCAATTGTAACACTGTGCTGAACAGTGTAACAATGTAACCCTTTTCCCAAGTGGATCATAAGGTAATACCTTAATTATCAATGACTCTGGAATAGAAGTCTTCTCAGGAAAGGTTGTTCGAACCATGTGTGTGTGTAGTGCTGTGATGTGTGAGTGTGTATGTTCATAAAGTGTACCATTTTGATAAGATATTAAACATTAGATTATTATTTTCAGAGGGGCTGATGTCCACCCCAGGGGAAGGTACCATGAGGCATGAGCAGGAGATGGGCTACACTACCAGCCTGTCCGGGGGCGAGAGGGACGTGTGGGGAGAGGCTGGTTTGTTTCCTGATGAGTTCCACCTGCTGGAATACCCCCACACACACATCTCCACCTACAACATCGCCAGAGCCAACTGAGGTTCCCGACCCCCCGAGAGATCAGTTGTACCTGACTGCCAATCACCGAGCCAGCGTGTGTGGCTGGAGCAGCACCCGGCCCTTTAAAACTGTTCCAGAGTCTACGGCAGTGCCGTAGGCGCGCACCAGTGTGTCGCACCTAAGGGTATCACGCACTGGTTGAATTGTTAGGGGGTTGCTTGCTCAAGGAGTTGCCTTACATCCATGGGTAGAAGAAAGAAAAAAGAAGGGAAGGAAGGGATGGAAACTCGTTCATGTACTCGTGTTTGCCAATCGACAATGAAGGATTTTGTGTTGATTTCTAAACCAGGAGCCTCTTCATCTGATTTGGACCTACAGTGCGATCAGAGGTTTCCTTTATTCCCATTCTGTCTGGAGGGTTCCTGTGAATCCCTGAGAACCCCAGAATCGGGCCCCATGCATATTCATGGGGTTGATCCTACCCCCCAGGCTATGGATAAGGTAACGATGGGGCCTTCACCCCTTTATAACACCATTGGGTTGGAATCTCCCCTGGACCACTTGGGCAATCAATGTATAGTGGTAGGGAACCTAGTTTCGAGACTGTATAGCCCAATTGGGGGGAATTAATATGCAGTTGGAACTTCAAAGGCTCCAGATGGAGATAATTCTTGACACACTTAAATTATTAAAGGCTGGGGACTCCTATTGTTCTGGGGCCCCTATTCGGTCGCCAGTAACAGTGGGTACGCAGACCACAAGCAATCCTGCCAGCCCACAGGTATATCCTCTAGTTAAAATGCCAGAGAAGCATTCCAGGGGGAAGCAAAAGCCTCCCCTTTGTCTGGATCCCCAGGTGTTAGTCTTTACAGTTTCTCCATTACCTTCTGGGCACTTACCATCATGGTCCTCTAAGAGGTTTATCCAATGCCATATCTCCTATATACTGGGTATACCAGTCCATGCTGTTTCAATCACGAGGTATTTGTTTTTACCTGCAGTTCCATCCTCGTTTCGCTTATTAGTCTGGTTCTCCTCATCAACATTAGTAGAAAACCTTTGGTTACATGCACATTTATTTGCTGTGAAGGGGATAAGGTTAGCCAGAAGCTATGTTAGCCCGAAGATTTTTCCTCTGCTAACATTACAATCCCAAATTAGGTTTCCCCCTCCTGCAGTTAATCCCTTAGTAGACTATGGCTTAGCCAAGGTTAAAGTAGGACAGGCTGTTGGTGGGAGGACTTCTCCCCCTCCAGTCCAACTTCTAGGCTCAAAATTTGACAGCCCCTGTGTTGCTCCTTTCCCAGGTAAACCAAAGCTTCTGGCCACTTCTGTGAACCAAGACATGCAGTTGCTAGCAATCTTAAGCTGTACTCTTTCCAGCGATAGTGTTAAAGTAACAGGTATAAATAGGAACCTGACACCTTCTACTGGAAAGGGAGCTGCCCTTGAAGACCTAGGATCTCTCATGGCAGTCAGTCTGGGGGAATCTTCAAGTACCTCCAGACCCCTACCTGAGACCCAGGCACAATTGGAGCAAGCACCCCCACAGAAAACACCAGAGAATTCGTTGCAAATACTAGATGTGATTGATAATCTCCAACCATCTAATTGACTATCCCTAGAATCCCACCCAGGAACTTTAAATCTATGCTCCTGGAATGTGGCAGGCTGGGACCGACATAAATTGGATTCAGATCTCTTAGCCTTTGTGGCTAAGTTCCACATTATAGTTATTCAAGAGACATGGTCCAAACTTCTGCTTTCTTTGGAAGGATATAGGGCCTATGACTTGCCAGCAATTAACTATAAGGCTCGTGGCCATTCTTGTGGGGGACAGGGTTGCTTTATTTCTCTAGCCATTCTTTTTGAAGAAATAGAGGTCATCAAAATTCCTGCCCTGGCTATGGTAGTAGTCTTTCGAAGTAGCTTACATCTATGGGTTGCTATTGCAGTGTATGTACCCCCGTGTAATGCGGGGTCTTTTAGACAATCCAGCTGGACAGGACTAGATAGTTTGATCTATAATCTTATGGAGAAGTATCCAGAGGGCCTATTAGTCATGGTAGGAGACTTTAACTCTAGGCTAGGTACCAATGACCAGGTTCTTACCCACTATTGTGACCCTTTACCCCAGGACCCCTTTGGAGTACTCTCCTCCAGAGAATCCAAAGACTCCAATTTAAACACTTCTGGAATTAGGCTGGCCACCCTTTTAATTGCTCATAGGCTATATATGTTAAATGGCTCAGGGTATGGCGATCTTAAGGGGGAATATACATACCTGGGACAAAAGGGATCCAGCACAGTGGACTACGTCCTGGTATCAGTGCCGGTAATACCTCTCATATTAGACTTTTGGGTTGGGGAGGCCCTAGTCAGTGATCACATGCCCCTGATTTTGGCCTTGGGCCCTCCTTTGTTTTTGCTCTATCCCTTAAGGTCAGACAAAATAGAACGGGGCTCTTTGGAGCTTTTAGGCTCCAATAGATGGGACAGGATACCAGCAGACACAATAGTTGCCCTTCTTCAGGATTCTCATTGCCAGCGTCTGCGTGAGGCTATATTGGCCTCGGCTGGAGATCGGGGCACTGTCGATTTGTACGATCATTTCATAGTTAGCTGTTGCCAGTTCCTGAGTGCCAAAAGGGGGGGTTTAGTGGCCCCCCTGTCGACGACAGGGAGAGGGAATCAGGGCTGGTACGATAAGGAATGCCGGGATATGAAGCTAGAGCTGGCTAAAATGTACAAACAATATAGAGAATCCAAGTCTGCACTATTGCCCTCTACCTACCACTCCCTTAAACTAAACTATAGGAGCTTGTTAAAAACAAAGAAAAATCTGTTCCAGCAAATGCGGTGGGATAAACTCCTGCTCGCTGCGGAACAAAAGAATTCTAAGGACTTCTGGAGGCTTGTTAATTCCATTATTTCATCACAGCCATTTATAATGACACCTCCTATTTCTCCTAATATATGGGTGGATCATTTTTGCCATCTTTTCAACCCTAGTGATGTCTCTTCTCCACAAGAAGTAAGCTTGGGAAATATCAACGATCACCTTACATGGCCGCCTGTTACTGTAACGATGGTAGAAGCCTTAGTAGACTCCTTCAAAAATGGGAAAGCTTCAGGTTATGACCTGGTCCACATAGACTTCCTTAAACAGCTTAGGGAATGGTGGTTTCCCCTTTTGGCAGTACTGTAGTGTTTACAGCTATTAATGATACTGGGGTGATACCATTAGGATGGGGAAGGGCCATTCTCATTCCAATCTTTAAGAAAGGTTCAAATAGTGATCCGGAAAATTATAGGCCCATCAGCCTCTTGTCCACAGTAGCAAAGATCTATGCCAAATATCTGTTGTTTAGATTCACAGATTGGCTGAACAGTGGGAAAGTTATAGTCGAGGAGCAGGCCGGATTCCAGCAAGGCCGCTCCACCATCGAGCTATGCTTAGTCCTATACCATCTAGCCTCAAAATATAAAACCCGAAATGGAGATTTTTTTGCTGCCTTCCTAGATCTGAGGGCAGCCTTCGATTCTATAGATAGGCAACTCCTTTGGGCCAAGCTGACAGTTTCAACAATAGATAGGCAGCTACTTTATTTAATCTGCTCCCTTTACAATAAATCCTCGGTATTTGTCAAGGTAGATACCCAAGGGCACCTGACATCACCTATTGATACTACCAAGGGGGTACGACAGGGATGTGTGTTGGCACCAGCCCTGTTCAACTACTATATAAATGATCTTGCTACACGGGTAGCGGCCCCAATGTTTTTTCCACCTAAATTGGCAGAGAGGCCTCTGGGATGCCTCATGTTTGCAGATGATGTGGTTCTTTTATCCCAGACCCAGGTGGGCCTTAAGCGCCAACTACTATATTTCATGACCTTCTGTAAGGAAATGAAATTAACCTTAAACATTCAGAAATCTAAAATAGTGGTCTTCTCTAGATCTAGGAAGACCTATAGTTGGAATATCATGGGCCAAAATTTCCAGCAGGTGGCTATTTTAGGTACCTGGGTCTTTTATACCATCGATCACTTACCTGGAAGCACCACGTCCAAAGATCAATCCTTGCTTCCAAGGGTGCAATGCAGGCTATCCTGGGGTACTTTGCGCAGGCCAGTAGGGTAGCTATTCAATCAGCTATCCAGACCCATAACGCCAAAGTTAGGGTGAAGATTATGTATGGGGCTGAGTTATGGGCACCTTTTTATGCCCATCTGTTAAAACCGATCCAGGCGAGGTTCCTACAGAGACTTTTACATGCACCCTTGGGCACGCCATATGCGGCCCTGAGGGTTGAATGCGGGCAGATGGGTTGGCAACAGGTAGCTATGGAACATGCTCTACGCCAATGGTGTAGGCTTTCCAACCCTCATAGCCCTGTGCTGTTGCACAGCCTTGGCGCAGATGCCTTCCTGGTTCCTTGGAAGGAGAAAATCCAGTTATTCTTCTCTTCACAGGGTACTTCTGTAGAATACCTAGCCCATAAGTTACCGACTTCCATAGCTACTGAAGTAAAAACAAGGTCCCACGACATAGGTAGGCAGTTGGATATGGGAACAATTGCCAAATCCCCCCACATGCTATTTTATTTAGAGTTAGCTCCACCCATGGAACAGCCAGCTTACTATCTAGCAACGGACATTTCACCATGGGGGAAAAATCTGTTAATGGCAGCATGCTTTAATGCTCTCCCTTCTCATGTTCTGGAGGGGCATTTAGACGGCACTCCTTTTGCCAATAGGCTATGCCCCTTCGATCACGAGACTGCAGAAACAGTAGGACATATTGTACTGTACTGTCATCTGTATGATGACTATAGACAGGAATTATTGCAAGAGGCACTGTCCAAACTCCCAGGTAGGTCGGAGCAAATTATACTTACCTTTATTTTGAATAGTGCAGATATAAATGTCATTAAGAGCATAGCATGCTTTTTGGTTCACGCTACTCACAGAAGGGAAAAAATCTTGGCCTTTAAACCATTTTAGAATAGCAGACCAGGTGGACCTCAACCCCTGGGTGTACAGTAAGCGATTTGGATTGATGTCAATGTATATGCATGTATTTAGTAGGAGTCTACCTTGTTTATTTTTTATTTTATTGTAATGCGGTTGTTGATATGTAATGCAATGGCCAATGGTTACGCAAATAAAATTTATTTATTCATTCTTTCAATACCAGCCATGTTGCACTGTATCCTGCTTGCACCTCACATTCCCATTCCCTTTGCCTTCCTCTGGGACATGAACCATCCTGTCAAGGAAGCAAAAAAACAACTGGACTGGGGAAAGGTTCAGGGAGCATGTGCTCTGGGGAGGGCCCATCAACCAAAACAGAAATGCCCCCTTTAAGTCTATCCCATTTGTGCCTCTCCTTTGATCCCATGTTTCCCTCTACAGGTTGGGGCAACACTTAAGTTGGGTACAGGCCCTGCCCCCTCCTCAGAAGATGGCTGAAACACCCCATTAAAGCGTGGGTGGCTGGAGGCTTGTTATGCTAATTCCTATCTCCTGCTTTGCTGATCACTCACTTTTAAGTTATCTCTGCCCTTGTTAGGTAACCAGCCTTTCCCCCGAGAATGTTACCCGCCCCCCCTTTCTGGTGAAACATCACCCCATAAGGAATACAGATTCCGGGGTGCCCAAGCAACAAGGGCCAGAGAGGAATTTGAGAGCCAGGTGAACCCTTGAAACTGAAAGACCCCTCAGGTAAAGCACGAAACCTGAAAAGAGCAGGAATTAGATAAGGGAAGAGCCTCCTCCAGTAATCANAGTACTGTAGTGTTTACAGCTATTAATGATACTGGGGTGATACCATTAGGATGGGGAAGGGCCATTCTCATTCCAATCTTTAAGAAAGGTTCAAATAGTGATCCGGAAAATTATAGGCCCATCAGCCTCTTGTCCACAGTAGCAAAGATCTATGCCAAATATCTGTTGTTTAGATTCACAGATTGGCTGAACAGTGGGAAAGTTATAGTCGAGGAGCAGGCCGGATTCCAGCAAGGCCGCTCCACCATCGAGCTATGCTTAGTCCTATACCATCTAGCCTCAAAATATAAAACCCGAAATGGAGATTTTTTTGCTGCCTTCCTAGATCTGAGGGCAGCCTTCGATTCTATAGATAGGCAACTCCTTTGGGCCAAGCTGACAGTTTCAACAATAGATAGGCAGCTACTTTATTTAATCTGCTCCCTTTACAATAAATCCTCGGTATTTGTCAAGGTAGATACCCAAGGGCACCTGACATCACCTATTGATACTACCAAGGGGGTACGACAGGGATGTGTGTTGGCACCAGCCCTGTTCAACTACTATATAAATGATCTTGCTACACGGGTAGCGGCCCCAATGTTTTTTCCACCTAAATTGGCAGAGAGGCCTCTGGGATGCCTCATGTTTGCAGATGATGTGGTTCTTTTATCCCAGACCCAGGTGGGCCTTAAGCGCCAACTACTATATTTCATGACCTTCTGTAAGGAAATGAAATTAACCTTAAACATTCAGAAATCTAAAATAGTGGTCTTCTCTAGATCTAGGAAGACCTATAGTTGGAATATCATGGGCCAAAATTTCCAGCAGGTGGCTATTTTAGGTACCTGGGTCTTTTATACCATCGATCACTTACCTGGAAGCACCACGTCCAAAGATCAATCCTTGCTTCCAAGGGTGCAATGCAGGCTATCCTGGGGTACTTTGCGCAGGCCAGTAGGGTAGCTATTCAATCAGCTATCCAGACCCATAACGCCAAAGTTAGGGTGAAGATTATGTATGGGGCTGAGTTATGGGCACCTTTTTATGCCCATCTGTTAAAACCGATCCAGGCGAGGTTCCTACAGAGACTTTTACATGCACCCTTGGGCACGCCATATGCGGCCCTGAGGGTTGAATGCGGGCAGATGGGTTGGCAACAGGTAGCTATGGAACATGCTCTACGCCAATGGTGTAGGCTTTCCAACCCTCATAGCCCTGTGCTGTTGCACAGCCTTGGCGCAGATGCCTTCCTGGTTCCTTGGAAGGAGAAAATCCAGTTATTCTTCTCTTCACAGGGTACTTCTGTAGAATACCTAGCCCATAAGTTACCGACTTCCATAGCTACTGAAGTAAAAACAAGGTCCCACGACATAGGTAGGCAGTTGGATATGGGAACAATTGCCAAATCCCCCCACATGCTATTTTATTTAGAGTTAGCTCCACCCATGGAACAGCCAGCTTACTATCTAGCAACGGACATTTCACCATGGGGGAAAAATCTGTTAATGGCAGCATGCTTTAATGCTCTCCCTTCTCATGTTCTGGAGGGGCATTTAGACGGCACTCCTTTTGCCAATAGGCTATGCCCCTTCGATCACGAGACTGCAGAAACAGTAGGACATATTGTACTGTACTGTCATCTGTATGATGACTATAGACAGGAATTATTGCAAGAGGCACTGTCCAAACTCCCAGGTAGGTCGGAGCAAATTATACTTACCTTTATTTTGAATAGTGCAGATATAAATGTCATTAAGAGCATAGCATGCTTTTTGGTTCACGCTAGAAGGGAAAAAATCTTGGCCTTTAAACCATTTTAGAATAGCAGACCAGGTGGACCTCAACCCCTGGGTGTACAGTAAGCGATTTGGATTGATGTCAATGTATATGCATGTATTTAGTAGGAGTCTACCTTGTTTATTTTTTATTTTATTGTAATGCGGTTGTTGATATGTAATGCAATGGCCAATGGCTACGCAAATAAAATTTATTTATTCATTCATTCAATACCAGCCATGTTGCACTGTATCCTGCTTGCACCTCACATTCCCATTCCCTTTGCCTTCCTCTGGGACATGAACCATCCTGTCAAGGAAGCAAAAAAACAACTGGACTGGGGAAAGGTTCAGGGAGCATGTGCTCTGGGGAGGGCCCATCAACCAAAACAGAAATGCCCCCTTTAAGTCTATCCCATTTGTGCCTCTCCTTTGATCCCATGTTTCCCTCTACAGGTTGGGGCAACACTTAAGTTGGGTACAGGCCCTGCCCCCTCCTCAGAAGATGGCTGAAACACCCCATTAAAGCGTGGGTGGCTGGAGGCTTGTTATGCTAATTCCTATCTCCTGCTTTGCTGATCACTCACTTTTAAGTTATCTCTGCCCTTGTTAGGTAACCAGCCTTTCCCCCGAGAATGTTACCCGCCCCCCCTTTCTGGTGAAACATCACCCCATAAGGAATACAGATTCCAGGGTGCCCAAGCAACAAGGGCCAGAGAGGAATTTGAGAGCCAGGTGAACCCTTGAAACTGAAAGACCCCTCAGGTAAAGCACGAAACCTGAAAAGAGCAGGAATTAGATAAGGGAAGAGCCTCCTCCAGTAATCACAGGGGCACAGGAAAGAGAGGCCGCTCCCCAGTTTTGAACAAAGATCCTAGCTTGGAACTCAATTGGCAAAATAAGCACAATGGTGGGCCCGCCCATGCACACCTGGATGGAGCCAGTCTTCCCTGTTCCTCTATAGGAAAGCCCCTTATCACCTGCAAGATTTGTTTTCCCCACAACATCCTGACAAGATTTCCCTATTGACTCACCCTATTTTCCTAAAGACACCTGGAGCATTCTCCCAACCCTCCATTGAATTCTGTTATCACACCCAGGCCCCTTTTGTTCCCCTCAGAATTAGGTCACCACTGGAGCTGGGACTTTCTAGAATTTAGTCCTAAGTGCAGGAAGATAAAAAGGTGACACCCTCTCCAGCCCCTCCATTCTGCACTAAGAGACCCCAAGGGTCCCTCCCCCTGAGCACATGGACATCTTCCTATAATAATCCAAACCCTGGCCCCAAGAGCAGAGTAGTTCTGGACCCCACCGAAGGATGCCTCTCCCAGACCTTGGTCTGTGTTCCCCACCTCCACTTCTCAACCCCCCCCACCATCTGAGGGTTGCCTGTCTCTCCCTCTACCTACAGACTCATCAAGGTAACCTTTCAAACCTCTCTCTCTCTTGGTTGCCTGTTTCTTCCTCTTCCCCCAACGCAGTGTGCACCAGCCGTGAAGAATACCAGATTGGGAGTGGGGTAGATTGTTCGTGGGTGTGTGGTGTATCTCTACAAGGGAGGGTGGTTATTTCAAGCTGTATAGCACCTAAGAATTGGCCTGTGGGTGTGTATCTGTGCAAGGGAGGGTAGGTGTGTGTATATGTGTCTCTCTTCTTTTTTTTAATAAACCCCCCCTTTTGTATTTAAGCAGTTGTCTGTGTATCTGGGAAGTGGGCGGGATAGTCCAGCTGACCAGGAGTGCACTCCGTACCTCAGACTGATCCTTGTGGCACGTGGGGACCCCTAGTTCAACTAATTCGGCTAATTCCCCTAAGTTTAAGAATCAGGCATATATTGGGGTACCGACCCCCCAACAGTCATGCATGGAAGGGGGTCTCCTGCTAACACCCTGGCAACTATCTCTACCTCCTCCTGTTGCCTGAGGTTTGATTTTTACTGTCCAGAATGCAGAGACTATACAAAGGCATTGCTGCTAAGAATTTGGGTGGGTGAAAATCACTGCCCAGCACAAAGCTTTTCACAGATGTAGTAACTGATGATCTTTCTGACTCATTTATTTAAAATATTGCCACTTGCCTAATCAACGAAACATCTAACAGCACCCTCCCCTAGTTACTATTGCACAGGAGTGTAGAACCTTTCCCCTTCAAAAAGCCACTTTGAAAATTCAAGCAATGCAGGCCAGATAGGAGTTGGTGGCAGGGATACCTATGTGTGCTCCAGATAGGGAAAGGTAGGAGAGGTTCCAAATCATGAATGTATTGAAGATCCATAGCCCTGTTCTTGAGTGCATACTCTCATCTCTACGCCCTTCCCCTGAGATCACTCTTTAAGTGCTTGAAGGTAAGGACTGAGTCAATGGGCAAGATCCAGGAACTGGAAAGGGGCCCAATAAAGAACAGCTGTAGTCTGGATTTGGTCCTGAAACCCTAGGTTCCCCACCCATGCCATATACAGAAAGTGACCAAGAAAGTCTCCATAGAGCAGAAACAAGTTATTCCTCTCCGTTGCATGTCTAAGATCTCCAGGGAAACTCCATCTAAAGATATATTTTTTTAGAGGAAGCAGTAAGATGAATAAAAAATCACCATATTTATTAAGGCTGACTAAGGCTGCTTTTAGTTGATCAGCAAGCACTCGCACCAAAAAATTACGTGCAGCTGAAAAGTGCCGCAGGTGGTGTTTAGGCATGCCTGCACGCACGTCATCGCTGGTCACGCATTCCTTTAAGGACGCAAATTAAATACCTCAGTATTGAGGTATTTAATTCGCAGCCTTACAGGAATGTGCGAGTGGCAATAAGGCGTGTACTGTCTTGTCTAAACCACACCCCCAGCACTTTTACCAGGTGCGTGATTTTTTGGTGCACGCACACACTGTTAATCTAAAAGCAGCCTAAGGCTCAACTAAGGCTGGATAGGCTGTAGGAACTATGAACTTTTGAAACAATGTTGTGTGGGGATATTGATGTTTAAAATTGCACATATGGATGTTTAAAATTGCAAAGTAATGGTGCATATACATAGGACAATATCTTTTTTTAATATACATTTGCTATCTGTTAGAATGGACTAGGTTCTCCTTAGTGGAGACAGAATTTAAAGGCTGTGGAAGGGATGATTGGGAAAACACGTTTCCTAAACACCAGCTCCTCTTCAGGGTAATGGACTGGGAATTCAAATGAAAGCCTAGACTTGTAAGAGGTTTCAGGGTTACTCCATATGCAAGTCCCTGTCCTTGGGATAGTCACAATATCCTGTCCTATTTGCTACCACCAGGACTGGTACTTGCTTCTAGCATTTCATCATACAGGTTTAATCATCTTGCAGCCACAAAACCAAGACAGTTTTCTCCATCCTTCCTGGCAACCCACTATTTGTAAAATCTGATTCTCTGGAATTTAGTACAGGAAGAATGGATGCAAAAGACACCAATTAAAAAAACCAGGATGCTACAAAACCTCCAAGATTAAGTTTTATCTCATTTGAATTCCTGAAGGACCATAAAACTAGTGCAATGTACAAACTGCAACATAGCACTTAAAGATGGGTGTCATCTTAAATATATTAGCAAATGAAGGATAGATTGCTATTTATGTTCAAAGTGAATTTTTTACAAACTTTTGTGTGTCTGCGATCCAGTTATCCTTGTCCTGCTGCTGGAGGGACAGTTTGCGTGGGGCTGAGCAGCCCCTGAAAGACAAGACCACTCCTGGGGAAGGTGACCCTGATCCCCCACAGCAGCAGTGGGGAACAGACCGGGGCCCCCGCTGGGAGCGTGCAGGGGCTGTCAAGGCAGGAGGGAGCCTGGGAACTGGCTCTGCCGCTGCCACCTCTTCCCCCGGGGCCAAGCAGACACACACACACACACACACACACACACACACACACAC